>PVJI01000848.1:0-219520 GCA_004026765.1 Micronycteris hirsuta
AACGGAAGTTCAAATACAAAGAGCTGAGGACATGATGTCAAAGATTAAGTACTTGGTTCTGGGAACGTATTCAGCAATGAAAGTCACAAAGTAGTCCTCGTCATTTCTCATGCAGGTAATTGAGGAAAAAAAGGTAGTGCAGAAATTAGCTTTAAATAAAAAATTATTCCGGCCCTTCCTCCCACTCCCCGGTACGCTACAAAATGTCTTCCCTGGGACGAGGCCCTGAAAAGGCCACTACGTATTATTACTGTGACATGCATCACTGCCCGCAATTAAAAAAGCTAATTTTGTGGTGGTAGTAATTACATTATAAAAATGTCCACATGCATAAATCTAAAAAAGGTTGAAAACCTACAGTAAATCTACAATATATTGTTTTACATTTGACCACTGGTTTGTGTTATGTAGGAGTCAGAGATTTGGTAAAGCGTTGTAACAATTTAGGAAGGCATCTAAATCTTTAAATTCTGGACGAATTTTATGTTGTACTCTACAAAATTGCGTGAAGGCTAACTCGAGAGACTTCCTATCATTCTAAAATTCCTCACGCCGGACAAATCTTTCTTAGGACACTTTCTCATAAATAGCACCCTCTGAAAGCACGTAACAGTCCCATCTGTTCCGCATCTGGTGGTCGTCACCGACACAGCGCTCATCAACAGTCTCGGAATAATATGATAGGAAGACAGACCTGAGAGAAACATTTACAATGCAACAGCGCAACTTGCTGAACTCTTCATCAGCACGCTCTGGAAAAAACTCCTTAAGCCTTTCTCCTCTTTATTTTAGCAATGGATTGTGGAAAATGAGAGAGTTTATCTTGACATGAAAATATTTCAACGCACAGCGACCTTGCCTGACGGGCTTAGCATTTTCTGTTCCAGGAACTCTCACACGAACGACTCCTCCATCCTGTTGAAAAGGTCAGAAAACAGCAGCAAACTGGGAGGGAACTAGCTTCTCGCCGGAGTAATAGTGTCTGAAGGTTTTCAAAGTATGTTGGTGTTTCCCTCCTTCCGACTGCCTCTGTCGTCTTCCAGCTCACAAATGTAGGGGTGTGTTGTCTGCAGGTGTTCCTTCCTTTCTCCAGAGTAAAGTCCTGTCTCTCCTCAGTCTGTTTCTCTAGGCGGTATTTGCCTTGCTCAGTTCCTGCCTGATGGCTGGGTAGGAAACGGAAAAGTAATTCAAAATAAGTATAATAAAATCAGCAAGTGATGCAATCTTAAGAAATTTTAATGACTGTGTTGAAACAGTAGTATAAAGACACACTGACTCTGCATGTTTCATCACAGATCTTTCAATTTCCTTATTACAAAAATGATACTAATTTCCATATATGTATATTTGCTTATGCTCCCCCTTTTCTATACCCAATGAAAACACTTATTCTGTAGGTTCGAGGACAAGAGAGCCATGTGATGGGATGGATGAGTAAAGGTAACCAAGGGAAAGACTTGTTCACCTAGTTTTCCAGCAATTACTACTCAGCAACTGAAACAGGGATCATGTTTATCCCATTTTTGTCTCCCTTTGTCTCCCTTAAAGGAAGGAGAGAGGGCTCCTCCCACATGCCAAGCAAAGGGCAGGATACTATGGAAAACTGTTTTTGTTTTTTTTTTTAAGATTTTATTTTTATTTTTAGAGAGAGAGAAAGGGAGAAAGACAGAGGGAGAGAAACAGCAATGTATGGCTGGCCCCTCACATGGCCCCCCCTGGGGACTTGGCCCACAACCCAGGCATGCACCCCGACCGGGAATCGAACCGGTGACCCTCTGGCTCTCAGCCCACACTCGATCCACCGAGCTACACCATCCAGGGCAGTAAAGTATTTGTTTTATGCCCTCAAGTAATAAACTGGCTATTACTTTATTTGCATTTGCTTCTTTTTTTTTTTATCCTCGCCCAAGGACATGCTTACTGATTTTAGAGAGAGGGGATGGGAGGGAGAAAGAGAAACATCCTTCGGTTGTCGGTTGCTGCTCCCACATGCCCTGACGGCGGGACCAAACCTGCAACCCAGGCTGTGGCCAGAATAGAACCTGCGACCCTTCGGTTTACGGGATGACGCTCCAACCAACTGAGCTACGCAGGCCAGCACTATTTGCATTTTCTTAAAACTTCCTATTCTCTTTTTTAAAATTACAATTTAGTGACTATGCTGTTATAGCTGTCCTGATTTTTCCCTCTTTGCTCCCCCTTCACCCAGCACCCCCTACTCCCTCAGGCAATCCCTCCCCCATCATTGTTCGCATCCATGGGTCATGGGTACAGGTGTTTTGGCTGCTCCATTTCCTACACTGGACTTTACATCCCTGTGGCTATTTTGTCCTTCTTAATCCCTCACCTCTGCACCCGTCATCCCCCCTCCCATCCGGCAACCATCCAAATGCTCTCTGTATCCTTGATTCTGTCTCTGTTCTTCCTGTTTGCTTAAAAACTTGCTCTTCTTAAACATCACTTCATAGGAGTACCAAATATGTTCAGACACTTACCATCGATGAGCTCTTCTTTTAGCTTTGTTAATTCTTTTCTCATTTCATCTAAAATGTCCTGCAATATTAAAGAGAAAAACATGAGGAATACAGAAAAAAATGACTGGAGATGAACGTGGGAGGGGCCCGCACGGCAGGCACCAGCCACGCGCACCGAGGGAGCCCTGGAGTGTGGCTGGTCTGAAAAGAGATGCCCCCTAAATGATTTCAAAAGTTTAGTATGAAGAAAATGATGTATAGTAACTCAGTAGTTAATTTTAAAATATTTTCTACACACTGAAATATTATTCTGAAATTTCACAACTTTCCCTGTACTCATTTTACATGGCTACTCAACATTTTAAAGTTCTTGTCGGGCCCATATCACATTTCCATTTAACAGTGATGCTTGGGACCCACCTCCCTCCCTGAAAACCACACCATCTTTACATATTTTCACAAAATTTCTACTTGTAAGTTCAACTTGAAATAACGGACCCCCCACTGTTAAAAAAAAAGACAAAAGATTGTGTAATACAAAAGCTACAGGGGCTATGACGTACGGGTTAACACAACTTTAACTGTGAAAACAGCAGCTACCCTTAGGAAAGGCTAGCTTTGAGTTATGTGGCTGGACTATGGCACACACCTCAGGTAAAATTAAATTGCTCTGTGTTTAAGGTCCATCTTTTTTCTTGTTTTTTACAAAAATAAAAGCTTTTCCTGTTTAAAATAAGGTTGAAAACGATCAAGTAGTTTAATTCCTCCATTTTACCAATGAGAAAACCGAGGCATAGAAATTACTGTATGGACTAACGGATATCCTTATTCAAACTAACCTTAAAATCTGTGCTCAGATCAGACCTACCCCCTCCTCTGTCACTGTGCAGCCAGCCAAGAACTTACCAGCAAGTGTGTGCCCATGCTCTGTTCCCAAACGCTTTTCAGGAAAACAAAGGCGTATTTAATACAGAGGAAAACAAGAGCTTTATCAAACACCACACGCTTCCTTTTCAAATTACATAACTCCATTTAACTTTCCAAAGAGCTCTGCTGTACAAAAATTAGGTTTATTTGAAATTATTGCTAGGATTTCCCTCTGCGATCCCAGTTAATTTTGAACTCATGACTGCAACACTGTTGCCTTTTCGGGCCCCACGCAAACATTTGCTGGCACTGAAAAAATGAGTGACAGAATGGGGAAAACGGGGTCTGAAGGCAGATTTGAGTTCTAACCCTAACTCACTGCTTCCTTAGCTGTGGGACTGAGGAAGCTGGACTTCTCCGGACCGTATGCGTGCAGAGTCTGAGTAGGAACACCACAGGACTACCACGAGGATTTGGGGGCAATGTCATGCAAAGAACCTAACCCTAGCGCACATCTGGCAGGAGGTCCAGTCCACGCTACTACAGGGATTAGTATCACCATTATCTCCTGGGGCGACCCTGCAGGGCAGAGCAAGAAGACAGAGATTACATTTTTCCTTGCAGACCCACCTGTACTGAGGTCTGCAAAGCTGACAGTCAACTTTACTAAGATTTCACGGCTGGCCATTTTGATTCTTTTTAACACTACCCAACTTTTTAAAAAAATTATTTTATGTCTTCTATGAATAAAATATTTTAAAGCTGCATACAATTTCATCATCTATTACTCCTTCTACTTTTTCCTGAGTACACAGGTATTAAATATAATGCATATATATCCGAAACATGGACAATATTATTTTTTTTAATAAAGGTGAGATAACTGTTCACAGTGTTGGTTACCTGTGTGTTTCACCTAACGTGGGCATGTGTTCACAATTCATTGTTTAATATTCTCTCACTCATGGCTCCTGCAGGGCCCTCCTTCATGTTATATATTTATTGACTTCTATGATAGTTTCTTAGCCTAAATTCTTAGAAGTGAAATTGACGGGGTCAAAGCTAAGACATTTTTAAGGCTTCTGATTTATTTTCCCAAACTGTTTCTGAGAAAGCAGCAATGTATAAGAGTGCCCATTTTCCTCACATTCTCACTAAAACCAGATTTGCTAGGTCCATTTTTGCCAATGCAAGTGAAAAGTGGGCGCCTACTTCCCTTTTTAAACAAATACACATCAGGCACAGACATTCAGAATTCATACTATCCCATTAAACCCTTGCCCATACCCTCCACCACTGCTGAAACTTTATAGCAAACCCACTGAACCAGAACGTGAGGATCTAAAGTAATTATATAGTGCTAATGTCACAGTTTAATTTGCTGAAAACTCTATATGCTTTTCAAGTGCATTCACGCTCTGTCAGATATGTGCACGCAAGATGCGTTTAAAAAGCAGCGAGTGCAAATAGAGGACCATGGTCCCTGGGCACCCACCTGCTTCAACCTGTCGTAGTCCAGTCCCTCCGCCTGGACTCCGTTGGCACTGGGCTGCGATGAGGGTGCAGATTTTGGTCTGTGCAAATGAAATTGCCAGGACAGGTCAGCAACACTCGGGAAATCTACAGAGCTCACAAATAACTGTACATTTACCAACCCGGGCCCAGATTTCAATACATTTCCTAAAACACGTGGGGGTTAAACTGTCAAAGTTGTAGGGCTGATTAGAACACAACACAGAAAGTGTTTTTCACTTTTCTCAGACTCTCCGGCTATTTGTAAAGAAATGAGAAAAAGGTGCTAAGATGATAAGACTTCTTCAGTGAAGAGTAGAAGACAAGGTTCTCTGTGCGTGAGGCAGGTCATCAGGCGGGTCACCAGTGACGTGTTGATCGTGACAGAGACGAAAGGCCAGCTGCAGCATCTGAGGCCCGAGGGACACATTCCCGTTTTCTCCTTCTTTTGAAATTGTACATCACCCACTAGCTAGCCGACAGGCCAGTTGGAAGGGAAAATATAAAACCAAATACTTTACTCTAATATGAGGCAATTTACAAATTCTACACCTTGGTTTGTGGGGGGGAAAATTTTTCAGCAAGCACAATTTCTATGTATTTTTTAAATTCCATTTCAAACATCAAAAAAATAAATAAACATGTTGGAAAAATTATTAAGTTAAAAGTGTATTCACATCCAGTTGGCTATGTGGCCATTTCCCAATGAAGTTTTGCGGAGATATCATCTGAATGGTGTGTTCTGGCTAACTACTCCCATAAACTCGTTTTGCTTTGTTTTGTTTTTTAAAAAGGAAATGCCACACAGAAGCTGATTGTCCATGATTACACCTGCAAAAGTTTAGCTTTTATTAAAATTTTCACAGAAAAAAAAAATCTTCAGGATTAGGTATATTTTAAGCAAAAGTTTCAATATCAACTAAGTCAGTCATGGCTCCCTTTCTGAGTCTGGCAGTAAGAGCAAACACCGAGTGGGAAATCCACTGGGTTGGTGCTGTAGCGCTGTCACTTGGTGCAGAGCAAGGCCACTAGTCGGCTCATGCCAATCTTGCAGGAGCACCTGAACCAAGACTCAACAGGTATTAATGATTTTTACAAAGTTGTAACTGCATTCATTCTCATAAGGCACATTATACCTCAAACCCACGGGCACTGTTTGCGAAGATGAAATATTGAGCTGATTTGCTTTTACACCAGACATATGACTGCTTAAGAGCTTGGGTGAAGCAAGTCAACCAATTACATTGTATTAGACATCCGCACATACCCATATGAACAAGGAAAGTAACTTTCAGAAAGCTCCACCCAACGAGCACGGAGGGAGGCACTGTGGGGGAAGAAGATTTACACGACTTATTTCCTCGCCTCTCGTGAGGATGCACTTTTCACTTTGCAGAGGAGACTGCTTAGTGCCACAGCCACGCAGGATGTACTGAAGTCCACAGTGTGCAAGTCACAGTGCTCTGTGTAAAGCCTGGTCTAGCACAATATTCTTAAGGTTGACACGCTGTCATTTCATTTGCCCATGCTATGCATTCCTGTTCTCCAGAATCAAGTCATTAATTACTGTGCTTTTCTTTTACTGTTCATATTTAAGTGGCACAACAAGCTGAACGCTTTCTCCTAAGTTATAAAACGAATACCCTTCAATTTCTGTGAATAACTACCGCCTGTTCCTTAACCAGGAAGTATGGTACCAATATATCCATATTCACTGAACAATGCAAGAAAGTGTTATTGTTATACAGTAATTGTGGAAACATGCAATTCTTAAAAAACTGAATTCGTGCTGACATGCAATCCACCACCATCACCGCCACCACCGCCGCCACCACCGCCGCCACCACCACCGCCACGACAGTTAACTACAGGGGGGAACTTTTCATACTGAAGGAAAGAAGTAATCACCACTTGTAAAAAACAGCTTATCGACAGCACTGTCCCAGGAGGCACTACGTGTGAAGGCAGCAAGACAACCGGGAAGACGTGCCGCAGACAATCTCATTGTCAGTGCCGTCTTTCTGTCTACTAACAAGCTGGAGTCTTTTGGTTGTAAAAATTAAATCGACTCCAAAAAAGGCAGAAAAAAATGAGTTGACTCTTGTAATAACAAACAATTTTATGGAGCTTTAACAGGCTGACAAAATAAACGTATCAAGTATTTTAATCATCAATGGCATGAAAATAATTTTAGCTAACAGCACTTTGGCCACATACAGTCTGGTGATGGAACCCCTTACTCAAGCCCCGGACCCCATCCGCACGCAGTCACACCGAGCTCATGTTCCCGGCAGCCTTAGGGTGCCGGTTTAAAACTAGACTCGGGTAATAACATGCATGGATCTCAGTTACTGTTAATCCACAGTTCTCACCGTAACTGGTGAAACAAAACATGAGGGTTTCTCAGAGGTTTTTGTTACTTTACAATGACAGTGCCGCCTCCAGATCTATTACAATATTTAGGTCCCTATTCTGCCAAATTAACTCTCAGTATAACTTAAGCACTTGAGGATTTTTTTTATTGCCATTTTTTTCAATGAAGAAAGAAATACATGGTTCACATCTTAAATTTTTCTTAATTAAAAAAAAAAGGAATAATAGGACTTATCCTAGAAAACAAATAATCTGTTCAGGATGTTAGGTGCTAGGTTGTCAAAGATACTCAATTTACAACAAGGAATCTAGAAAACAGATTTCCCTGGAAAAATGACTTATCCACACTGTGGCGGCACCGCAGTCGCACGCCCGGCACCAAACAGCACAGGATCTGGTGTCCCACCTGTGAAAGCCTGTCCCACACGTGCACCCTACAAACAGCCCCGACATATGTGGCCTCATATTTCCACCCTAGTGTTTCTGATGTGTGTTTACCATTTACATTTATCCTGATGCAACTATAAAGTGATGCTAGGGAAATGAATACTACTAATTTTTCTAATTTAAATCTCTTAGAATTTCTAAAAAAAGTGTTCTTGATAAAGCTGAACACGAAAGAGTCAACCTTCCTAAGCCATCGCCCTGTGGTGATTACCGATCCGTGTAGAAAAAGCTCAGCCCTAGCCTGAACGCGCTATTTAAAAGTCTCAAATCACAAAGGCACATCAGGGTGATACCTGGGTAATGAATCATAGGGTCTGCTGTCAAAAACAATCTGATTTTTCCTTGGAGAATCCCGTCTATGAAGGGGAGAGACCGTGTAAAGGGGCATACAATAGAACTTTGAAAAATATTTCTCATTATGCTATTATTTTACAGGTTTTTCAGTCTTAGCAAACAAAATAAGAAGTAAAGGAGTCCATTAACCTTAAAATAAGTTTTTCCGACAAAATAGAAGGTATTTGGAGACTAATTCTAATTACGGAAGGGTACTGTTTACTTAATCACAGAGAATTTTTTAAAATCATTTTTATAGACTATAGACACAGTGAGACATCAACACAAAGATTTAGCAAGTGCCAAAACACAAAGATATTTCTATTAAATACAAAGCCACAGTCTCAAATTAAAGCCTAGTAAAAATCATCACAGCCTGAAGTACAGAAAATTAACTCTTCTCAGGGGGCGTATGGAAGACATTTTTTCCGTCTTGAACATGGGATCTGCAAGCCCTTAATAAAAATCACAGGAAGAAACCACCAACTTCCCAATGTTTCATCCCAGTCAGAGTCTAAAGCATTTTTATCCACAACGGCCTTGCGTTTACTCTATCTGACGTCTTCATTTAGTAACTACAGCATCTCCTGTGTGTTATCACAGAACATTAACCCACTCTACCATCACCACAGTTGCGGCACGGAGACTCGGAAGAGAAATGGGTATTTTCACTGCCACGCGCGGAAGGCTCCCGTAAATAAAAACATAAAATGGCCAGTGTACGTGCTTTCAAAAGGAACAGGGGAGATAACTCGGGAAGAAAAGGAATATTTAAAATCACTTATGGTTTAGAAGTGCTTGTAGTAAAATTTTAAGACATACATCACACACATTCGTGGTTGGATCAAACCTGTCAAAAGCTGTACACGTGGTGAGGAAGTAACCAGGCATTGCAGGGGTTCTGTTTTGGGAAAGGAGAGGAAGACCACCTACAAGTCAGAACACGATCACAACGCCCTGCTGGGTAATAAGAACCGATATTCCCTTGATCTACACATAAAAATATGTTTTAAATGGCGGCCTTCAGAACACTTATTAAACTCCCTTTAGGTAAAGTCTGAAAAATCTTCCAGGAAACAGTTTTCCCTTCACTAAATGAGCGCACACACAGCAAGGAGCACGATCCATTTGGAGAACCTCTTCCTGTCCCTTTTAAGATACTTCTGCCAGGAATTTCGGTTTAGCTGTAGGCAAGCTCACGATGGAATCCCTATCAATGAAGCAGGGAGGAAAAGCAGTGGCAAAGAGGAGAAAGAATCCCCCTCCCACCCCCCCACCCCTCACAATTCACACCGCCAAAGGAAAAAGGCACATCGCAGCTCTGCTCCCTGATCTGCACGTGATAAATGAGGCTTCCTAATGCCCGACTGAAGAAGGGCTGGGACCGATCGCACTCAAAGACGCATCAGTTAGGCATGGCCGACACTGGGCAACCGTGTGCACCAGAGCAAACCCCTGCACTTTCCTCTGCAGCCGAACGCAGGGTCTGGCACAAGTAACGCCCCTCTTTACTTACAAATCAGAAGCATGTGATTCTGTAATGCAACAGTATCGCACGCTCAAGCACACCATAGGGCATTTTAGGTGAAATGTTTGAATTAAAACTACACGATTACAGCCATGTTATCACCCCACCAACCACGCCCAAGCAGGCCTGCCTTCTGCTGGACAGGCCCTCCTCTGGTCACTGAGAAACCACAGGCACCTACACATTCAGAAAGGCCGGGTTTCTTTGGGGTGCTCGGGCAACAGCGTCCTCAGCAAGCCCTGTCGGCCACCGGGAGCACCGCGCCGACCCGAGTGCCAATTTGGGGTTGGGCTGACAGAACAGATGGGTGACAAGATGAGGTCCATCCTTGTATTTTCCTTTATTAGACCTCTGTAAGTAGAGTCAAGGCTGCACTTCACGAGGCAAAAATAAGGCAAACAGCTCAGAAAGAAAAGGCAAAAAATTCTTTAGTCTCTAGGAAAAATAGCTTTCATTTCTGAGAGACCCTTAAACTACCTTACATACCAAAAAAAAATTTTCATCTATGTTCAAAACCTGTGATGTAAATTTAGTTATGATAATAACGTATGCTTAGCAAGGAAAACCGAATTTCCTTGACCACGGACACACGGCCACTTGGAGAAACATGAATAAACTGGTCTTGTTTCTGGGCACTATTTGTCCTGACTTGATTATAATGAGAAGTTTGAACAGAAAGTGCAAAAATCTTTCCAATTTACAAACTCAGAATTTTATTTTGCTCTCTCATAAACACTGTAGTCTTTTCTCTCCAGCAGCTTTTCAGTTTAAAATGTTAAGTTTCTTTCAAAAACTGTATATACAAAACACAGGACATCATTCCGACCAATGGGAAAATGTGAATATATTACGCATTGTATCATTACTTTGTTCAGTGTGAAATTTCTGGAGAGTGACAATTGTATTGAGGTTTCTTAAGAGAATGTCCTGGTTCTTAGGACAAAACACAAAGAATATTCAGGGTGAAGCAACAAATACTTGCAAACTGCCTTCCAACTATTCAGAGGGAAAAATGTGTGCACGTGCAGATAAGAGTTCAAGCAAATGTGGCAAAATGTCAATAACCGGTGTATTCAGGTATGGGTCTGTGGGGGTTCGCTGCACTCACCATTCTGTCAACTTTTCTGTAGTTTTGAAGCTCTCAAAATAAGAAAAAAAACTGGGAGGAAGAAAAGCTGCCTACATTTCCAAGAACCTGGCTGGCTGCAAGCGGAGGGTAGAGTTCAGACAATCACGAGTGGAAACGCAGAGGGGCCTAGCTAGTGTAGCAGCTGAGGGAACACGGGGGTTTCCTTCACTCCACTGCACAAGTTCAAGTCTACCACCCATTGTTTCTACAATACAAATGGAGGCGTCAACTCCTTTTTGAGATAAAAATGAAATGAAAAACTCAGAAAAAACATTGATACCTGGAGATCACAGGTGACTTGCTGCCATTCATCGTATTTGTTCTTTCCCAGGGTTTTCTTGTTGGTTCTTTAAAAATAAAGAACATAAGTTACTAAACATCCTACATGCTCCCAGAGTTACTGTAAAACAAATGATAAAACAGTAAATACCATTATACAGGCTTTTGTAGTAATACAGGCAAATAAGGAAATTTTAATTTCAATTCTGCACTTGAATTAAAATCTATAAGGATTCTGATTTGAGTAATTTGAGACCTTAAAATGAGAAGAATGGGTAAGTGTGACAAGTTCCCCTAGGACATACTTAGATTGATAAATAAAAAATACTACAATCCTGTACCCTGGATGAAAAGAAGTTTCTCTAATAAAGACAGGATAATCAGAATAAGAGCAGGATATTTTTAAGTAGTAAGAATGATACAGTATAAATTCCTTTAAATTAAGAGATAGTGTACGTTTATTAGACTAAGACAGTACTACCATACTATTTTAAACTATTTTTAGTGCTAAAAGTAAAACAAATAAAAAGTAAAATCTTTAATGTCTTGATAAACTCTGATATTTAATCTAAATTCAAATAGTCCTCTTGGAAAAAAAATTCAAACAACTCAAAATGGATTTCGGAATCATGCAATTCTACTGTACTTCCTTGACTCCCACAGAAACCAGCTCTTGGGCCTCAGCAGACAATTCCAGTTAAATGCAAACGAGCCCCCTATCGGCTCCCACTGCAGGAGCTGTGCCGTGACTCGCTGGTCAGCAGGCTACTGTGCCGTGAAGCGCTGCTCGAGTTTGGGCTGAATCGTTGATGCTGTCACTGGCCTCACTCACTGACTGGCTGAAACCAGCAGGGAACTCTCGTCCCAGGAAAGTATCTGGCCACTGAGAGTCAAGTCTAAGTGTAAGCTGTGACCTCAGGGCGCCGCTTTAACCAGGAAGCCCCACGTTCCGATGCTGCTCCTCAGCTGGTGGCAGTATACTCTCACTCAGGTAGCGGTCTGCTCTCTCTCTCTGACCTACACACAGGCAAAAGTGAATTCACACTCCTCCTTGAAACACTCCTTCCGTCCTGGGCTGCTGCTGCGTGCGGTCATCTACGTGTGCACCCTTTAGGTCATCCCTCATCTGGCTTTGCTCATCAATCGATCATCAATCTCTCTCTTTTAAATAGGTCCGGGGGGACAGAAACACGTCCAAGAGACATCTGCCAGAGTAGGCGCAAAGCAGGAGGTCCTGAATAAAAATGAAGGACAGACAGCTGAGCAGGCAGGGGGAGGGCCACCAGGATACTGTCACCAAAGAAGAGGCACGTGGAGGGATGAAGAAATAATTCCAACGTGCTACGGTGTAGTGAATGCTAATGCTCAGCAGTGGGCTGTGGTCCTTCTCCATCAGCCAAACCATCTTCTAATCTTAAAAGGGCTCCTCCAGTTTTGGAGAAGAGCAGGTCAGTTCAGCTGTGTGGACAGAGAGGCTGGCCTCTCTCTAGGGGGCCCCAGGTCAGTCTGAGGAGGAAGGACACAGGCTGGGTCACCTCCAGCAGGTCTCTGGAAACCCACTGGATCCTTCCTGATATGGTTTCCCCATCTCGGCCCTCCCAGATTCCCATGTCACATTGCTCACTACTGCCATTTTCACTGTTTCCAAACCATCAACCCACTCCTTGCAGGATTAAGTCTGTACTCTTGATCTTTTCTTTTCTGTAATTGATTTTAGAGAGATGGGCAGGGGGCGGGGGGTGGGGAGAGAAAGAGAGAGAGAGAGGGAGATTTTTTTGTTGTTCCACTTACTGATGCATTTATTGTCTCATTCTTGCACGCGTCCAGACTGGGAACTGAACTTGCAACCCTGGCACATCGGGACAGCACTCCAGCCAACTGAGGTACCCGGCCAGGACTAAACTCCTGATCTTTTCATAGAAAGCTTTCCACAGTCGGGTTCTCACTCACTTTCCCAAACTTCCCCCTAGTACACAAAGAACTCTCCTCCATTCTAGTCAGGCCTCTTCCTGCTCATCTCCAGCCTCCTACCATACAGCATCACCCCTTCCTCCAAGTCCAGCCAGACTAAATTCCCTCCAACACAGAGTAAAATGTCATTTTTCTCTAGAGACACCCAGGTGACTCCAGACGATACAATGTCCTTCCTCTCTGACACATTATTTAATATTTAACACTTGGATGTAAAAGATTCACTTTCCGTGTGTGTGTGCGTGTGTGTGTCTCTCTCTCTCATCTCCCCAGCTGGTGCCCATCCCTTTTTGGCTTGTCAAGTGTCTGGGACAATGCAAATTAAAACAAAACAAAACAGAACCCGAAATGAAAGAAGTGAAAAAAGAAGCCCAGCCCTTCTGGATGAATCCATGATTTAACACCTATGGCACACACACGCAAAAACACACAAAACAAACGGAAAACACGTGCTTTAGTTTTCCGTATTTTCAACAAGGGGATATATATTAAATAGTTGTTAACTTGGGGTCTATGGATAACCTTCAGGAAATTCATAAAAAATTTGAAATTATGAGCAAATCTGTATAAAACTATGACTTTTTCTTCCTTGGGGAGAGGATTTCTACTGTTTTCAAATTCTAAAAGGTTCTGAGGCCCTAAATTATAGTTGAGTTTTTAAATATCTATGGTATTAATAACAGCATATATAATTAATTTTGGCTTAGAGAAGAAAGATAAAGCTGAAATAAGCAGGTCACAAACCAGACAGGTTTTAATGAAGATAATGTAAATCGACTTCGTTCTATCCAGAGGAAAAACAAGCAGCGCTGAGGGAAAACAGTTCGCAAAGTCACGATGTCAATTATAATACCGCAGTCAGACTACGGAACAGTCACGTCAACAATGAGAATGATTTCTTTTTTACAAATAGGTTACAACCATAAAAACAAAAACAAAAGTATGTTTTCTAAAAAGTGGGACTCAGAGGCACTGCTAGTCTCTAAATCAAAATACGTAGGTAGGAATTAATATAGACATTTCCTATGCATCATTCTCGATATGAATTCATCAAAATCATCAAATGTATGTTGTTTCATTCCAAACTGGATAAGGCAGGGGATAGTCCACCCCCTAATCTTTTAGTCAAATATGAAGAAACGACCTGAGACTATGTAACAACGTCACAGCCCCGTGGTGGGTACCGTCCTCGTTAAGAACCTCCAGTGAAATACATTTCGTTAAGATCCTAAGCAATACAGTCTGTGCCCAAGAGTTCTCTCAATTTCACTAAACTCAAGAACGTTTGCCGAAAGTTTTAAAAAATTTCCCCTTACCAATTAGGAGATTTATTTCCTCGATGATCACTATTAGCCATATGGACGGGTAAAAGGACAGCCTTGTCAATGTGAGAATGTTTTCAAAGAGACTTAATGCCAACCAACATGCTCAATCTTTTACCTTTACGAATCAATTATTCAAAATACTTCCTTTTCATCTGATGTCTTTGTTTTAGTGAACAACCTCAAATCATTATCAATGATATACAGAAAATGCGTAAATATTATGATTTTCAAAGAAGATTCATCAGAGAAAAACTTGGGGTGTTAATGGGTCTCCCAATAACAAAAAAAATTAACAGCTGCTTCTTGGATAACAAAAGCCAGAAAAAAAGGGAAAAAAGTCAGTGGTTTCAAGTATGAACAAAAACTTTAACTAAAGTTTTAGTAACCAGGCAGTCACTCGACCCAAACACGGGGAAATGGGGAGCATTACCATAGAGAGCAAGTTTATAAAGTTAAAATATATCTCCTGAACTTACCAGGTGTACTTGTTGAAGAGGCCTTAGAAGTTATGGGCTCTGAATCTTCCTAAATCCACAGAAATAAATATTAATAACATCACAAACCTGTTGTACATAGTCAGTTTATACTTCCATTTCTGATATTCTTTCTGCCATTTCCCCACTTGCTCTTTCATCAATCTTAAAGGCTTCTCCCTTCTCCCACCTCCCAGCATCTCCCCCTCCCGACCCCGCAGCTCCTGTCCTCAGGTGTTCGCACTGAGAGCTGCCTGGCCAATGCTATCAGGCCAGACGGAAGAGACGGACCTGAGGAAGGGTGCCACCGAGGGCCCAACAGAGCAGGAATACCAATTCTACTCCGTGTTAAACACCAGTCTGCACAGCAGATAGAGCTGAGTTTGCCCAGCTGAACTGGGGAGGAGGCAACAGCTAATAACCACAGGCTCCTGGGGGAAACATTTGAACGCTGCTGATTTAGTCTTAGTCCTTCATTCTAAATGCAAGGAAATGGAGACCCTAAGGGGAAAAACCAAAACCAAAACCAAAAACGCCTCGTAGAAGATTGTTCGCCCATTTAATGTTAGACCTGGGTAGAGAACTGAACTCTTAGGACTGAACTGAGGGCTTTCCCCACAACTCCACATTTCACTAGGAATGCCATTAAAATTATACATAATACTCATAACAAGCTGCGTTTAATATCTGAAGAGTACAAAAATAAGCAGCGGTAAGTTCTTATCAGGTTCGAACCAGGTTCTTATCAGTCTTTGACACGGTTTCCTGAAGGAGCTGTGTGTGCTGGAGCCTCCTCCTCCCAGGTGTGCGGACTACCTTCATCAACTTACACTTTTGTCCTCTTTTTGTTCTGATTCTACTGTTGATCCCTTTTCAGCAATTCTTCTCCTAAAAAGACGGTAAATCGTATTTTTAAAAAATCATCTAACGAAGTAGAAAAGCTATTCCAAGAGGGAAGAACTGCATCTAGTTAAATTACATTTTGGGAAAAAATTAAGACTTAATTTTTTAGAACTCTGAACTCCGAACACGTGCACACACTCTCTCACTCACCTCCGGGCCAGAAGGGCACTCATTTCTTCCATCAAACCGCTGCCCCCTAAGGGAAGGGGCCCGTTTCCACGGCCCGCGTCTGCTTTGGATGCGGCCGAGCTCACACCAGTGGCGCTCGGGAAAGAGCCATCCTCCATCTTAATGAAACAAACATACATAATAAACTCCTATGTCAAACGATACTGGGTTTATGACTACATTGTATTCAAAACAGAATACATCAGCATTAATCTCAGTAAAAACCTCTGTTTTAAAACATCTTAAGAACTAGTGGGGTGAATAGCACTGGCCTTCTTACATAGCAACAGAAGTTTTCTCAAAGCCACCGTCACCCGTCATGGGGAAAACTGTGCCACATAGCCCTGCGTGTGGCACACTGAATAGGACACGTTACTTTGGTGGTAAAAAATGCGTAACCCACCCCCAAAACGCACAACCTGAACCTAACCTTGAGGAGATGTCAGATAAACCAAACTGAAGGATGAGCTACAAAATAAAGGTTTTGCTGTCTTCAAACATGTCAGTATCATGGAAAAATTGAGGAACTGTTACAGATTGAAGTACATTAAAAAGACACTACGACTGAATGTAACGAGTGATCTTGGACTAGAAAAAAACTGCCATGAAAGACAGGACTGGACAACAGATGAAGTTCGAACAGACTTGCAGATGATAGTATTCCATTGGTAAAATGTCCTGACTTTGATAATTACACTGTGGTCATGCAGGTGAATGTCCCTGGCCTTACAAAATACACAACCAAGTATTTGGGGGAACCGGGACCTGCTCTCTGTGACTTACTCTCAGTCAAGACAAAAGAAAAGCGTGTGCATTTACGCAGAAGGAAACGTACACAGGGAAACGAGTAAAGGAAATACAGCAAAACATTAACTGGTGAGTCTAGCAGTTGGCTTTAGAGAAATTATATTATTTTTGCAACATTTCCCCTAAATTTAAATTCTTTCCATTTTTAAAAATCTTTTCAATTCTTTAAAAATTTTCCACTGAAGTTATTAACATAGGATTCATAAAATTAGAGCATGTTAAATTCAGTATTTTAGGTATTGAGCAAGAACAAGACATACATAAAAACACAATAATTTGGAAGCGCATTTACCCGTGACACTTTCCTAAGTTTTGCTCCAGCGATTGCAGCTGCCAGTCCAGTCAAGGGGCGATTGTCTTCTGACATGGATCCCGCAAAAAATCCAGAAGCAGGGAGCGGGGGAGCAGGAGGTGGGGGAGGAGGGGGGACCTGGTTAGGGAGAGGAGGTGGAGGAGGGGGCGGGGGAGGCCCTGAGGATGGAAGTGGAGGAGGAGGAGGAGGTGGTCCTGGGGGAGGAGGAAGCGCCCCTGAAGCCTGGGAAGGACCTGGTGGGAGTGGAGGAGGGGGCGGAGGTGCAGGTGGCCCCAAGACCACGCCTGAGAGAAAGAAATGTTAAATGAGACCGTCAATGACAGGGTTAAATAACAGTGCCTTACATGGAACTGCAGGTAGAATGTCACGCTACATTTAGTGGATGACTCAAACATTTACTACATATTAATAAGCTTATCGCAATGTTGAAAGTCTAGATCAGCATTAAAAAAAACACTAAAATGTAAAAACAAAGTGTACAACTACTTACTTTAATATTAGAGCTTTATTAAATAGAACTACGCAACGGATCACCTGATTTAATTAGAATTTCTTTTTTGTTTGTGGGGATTTAGTATATACACAAAATAAATGCTTATAAAATTTGGAAGTCAGTATCCCTGAAAAAACAAACCACTGTCTATGATGGCAGTTAGTACTATTTGAAATAACCCCAAATAATCTGTGTAGACCCTAAGTGTCGAGACAAATTCTACAGTAAAGCAAACATGTATTTATCTGCTTATCGACAGCCAAAGGGGCTGGACTGAGAACAGCAAGGACAGTGGGTCCCAGACACCAACAAATTAAATCATCACAGATCGAATTCTAACGTGTAGCGAGAATTTAGAATCACTGAAGTTAAAGAATCTATACAATGAAAAACCTCAAAATAATGACCAGAAGTCATTAAATGACATAGAAGTTGAAGCACAGAGGTGTTCTTAGGCTAGGAGGCAGAATAAGAGAAAAATGTCCAGCTCTTCTAAAATCACAAAGAGAGTGAAGAAGAACTTAATATCTGAAAACTCAACTAGTAGATGCTCCCTTCCTTTAAGTTTAAATGGGGGTGTTTTAGGACAAATAAAATGCCATTTTCACACTGGGGGCACAGCTTCTGAAAGTGCTACCTTGGAACAGCTCCACAAGCTGAAAACAAAAATTGCTTCCGGAAGAGTACAGAGCATCGGGCTGTCAATCTTCCAGGAGTGGCCGTCTGACCCGCTCGGGCTAAGAACGGTGCCTCTCTGGTCCACGTTACGGCCACAGTGATACTAAACTAGAATTCTGACTCAGTGTTCACGCAAATCTAAGGAGTCAACGAGAAAAATACATACAGAGCAATAACGAGCCTTATCTTGAAAACTAAGATTTTGAAAAAGAGGTGTATTTAAATCCAGGCTCTAACACGGTTTCTTTGTAAGCACCAACTTGTTGTCCTTTTCCTTCCTGTAATTCCTGCTAAATCCTATTTAAGAAAAGGGGAGGGGGGAGGGTTGCTAAGCTTCTTCATATTTACTTACAGAACCAGGTCCTTCTCTACTTACAAGTAATCCATACTTAGCAGTATGTTACCATGACAGCAAGGTTCAGGCAAGGGGGTGGAGGGGGGAGGAAGAGCTAGAGAAGATGCTCTTCTCTCTCAACTATCTCTTTAGCCCACAACTGACTGTAATTCTGGACCCTGGAACCTCTGGGGCAGATACTCAGCCTGCCACCCCCTCCAACCCCTGCTGCGAAGTGAGGCTGCTCCCCAGGGTTGGGGAGCACCAGCCCTGGAAGTCCAATATGGGAAACTCAACACAGGAAAGAAAAGGCCGAAGTGAGACAGGGTCAAGATCAGAACTGCTGCAGAGGAGACCCTGGGATGACATGTGTAAGGAGCACAGCTGGGCACTAAATAAACCTCTAAGGTCTACAGAAAGGAAAGCAAGGCAAGTCAGAGCACATATGTGTTGTGTGGTTCAAGTACATCGTGTACTATTTTTTCAGTGAATTTAAGAGAAATGTATTAAGGAAGCCTTTAAATACTGGAAAACACCTCCAACTGTGATCCTGCTGAAGATACCAAAATCCAGTTCAATATGAAAATTCCTCCTATCGATCCTCCAAATATGTTTCGAAGAGAAAAGAGAACCACACTAATTTTGTAACTTAGAAAAAATACGGTACTATGGCATCAAGATGTTCAACGAGCAAAACCACCCTCCCCGCTCTTCTGGGCGATTCCAGATGTTTGGCAAGGGACATTTTCAAGTGACCGGCTGTTAGCAGCAATAACGGAAGCCTTACCCGGTGGGGCTGGAGTCTCGGCCGGCTGAGAGGCTGCCTGCAAGCCTGGCTCAGAAGCAGAGGAGTCTCCCAGCACAGAGTTTAGAGGAGTCTCCACAGAGGCAGGGGCAGCTGCAGAGGGAGAAGGGAGAACACTAGGCTTGGATGAGGGAGTTGAGGCAATAGGGGTGCTTGGAGGAGGAGAAGCTTGAGGTCCACAGTGTGACAGTGGTGCGAGGGGAGGCAGTGGCGGCGGCGGCGGCGGCGCTGGCCCTGAGGTAGGCGGCGGAGACACTGGGTATGTGACAGAGTCAAGCAGCCCGTTGGGTGCTGTTGGTGACGGAGGCATTTGGGGCACAGGAGAAGAAACACAGACAGGGAGGACAGGCCTTGGCCCAGCAGCTTTGCCTGGGGGGCTGCTAATCATTACTGGGGGGGAAGGAGGGAGGGGCGAGAAACCGGAAGTAGACCAGGCACCGGGCTTCGTAGCTGGAGGCTGAGAAGAGGGTGTGTTCACAGGAGAAGAAGGCCGAGAGTTTTTGTTCGGAGGACGAGGAGCTGCAGCGTAATGGGGAAGGACAGGGTGGAAGGCTGACCCTAAGGAGGTTGCAAAACGTGTCGCTGAGTGTCGCTGTGGTGGTGTAGGGGGTGTGGAAGTAGGTGGCAAAGCGGTCACTACAGCGTAATCAGGAGTGGCCTCTGGCACTGCAGCTGAGATGACTTTAGCGTGGGATGGAGGAGGTGCCGGCGGAGGCTGGCAACTGGCATACTCGGGAAGTGGAGCGCTATACAGGGAGCTGTCGGAAGGTGGCGCTGGACAGAGGTGGAAAGCAGCAGCGAAAGACAGGATAAAAAAGGAGAGAGAAAAAGGGAGCTAGTAAAGCCACAAAACCAGCATTCAGACAAAATGTATAAAAGTAGACTACAGTTAGTACAGAGAACTGGGCACGTGTGCACGTAACTGATTCCACCCGAGAACATTTTCACTCGTAAACACATTGTTGAGAACCAGGGGAGGATGAAGTAAGTTTTCCTTCTATCCAACAGATAGACTGGTAATTTAAACTGATTGGCTTGTCCTTTACAAGAAAAACACGGTACCTGTGGTCTTAATTTTCCTTTTTTAGTCCACCAAAAGTACATTAAGATTATACTAATAAGGACTACAAACAGAAGAATTAAGTTGCGCTTTTTTTTTTTTAAAACAAGCAGCCAAATTGGCAAACCTTTACTATAAAGGCCAAGGAACTCCCTATTGGATGCTTATTTGTAGAAAAGTTTTGTTTTGTTGGATCTAACGCCCCCAAAAAACTAGGGAGATAAAGGCAATAAATTAACTCAAACAACAAACCAGTCAACCAATATTTAACCAGCCCACACTGAGACTTTTCATATAGGCCATACAGAATAAAAACTAATTGTTAAATCCCAGAATAAATGTTCATTTCAATCAATGTCAAAAGACCTCAAACTTTCGGTCATACTTAACTCATGAGTCTTTCCATAAATTCTATCATTTGATAATTTTCACAATATTTCAATATATTTTTTACTAAATTGTCAGTTTCAGAGAGGATATTTTTCACTGTTTTTAATTCCTCATTCAAAAACTTAAGAAACAATTAGGCAAATGTCTTGATGATCGGCATTATAATAATTCAGTAGTCAAGGCAATTTAAGCAAATCTCTAAAGGGAAATACAGCCCGAGTTCCTCCAATATAAAAAAATTCATAAAAACACTTATATTTTAGAGCCAATGTATAGGGAGTTAGAACAGTTAGAATGCCAGAATAAAAATTTCCAAGGGCTTTCTGTAAGTCTCCAAGCAATAAAAGCAATACAGAGAGAAATAAAAAGAAAATGTGAAAGTAGCAACTGCTACTTTATGACCTTTTTCATAATTTCCAATCGTACTGCTTAATCCCCTGCACCTCAAATGTGAAATATTGTAATATATGACTCCACCAAATATCCATTATTCAAGCTCAGATACCGAGACTGCGAAGTAACGCGTAAACTCTTACCAGCGGTGGATGCTCTCCGCTCTCGCTCCCACTCCAGCTGCTCCCGCTCCAGCTGCTCCTGGCGCTCCCGCTCCAGCCGCTCGCGCTCCTGCCGCTCCCGCTCCAGGCGGTCCTGCCGCTCCCGCTCCAGGCGCTCCAGCCGCTCCCGCTCCAGCTGCTCTTGTTCTAGGCGCTCCCGCTCCAGCCTTTCCCGTTCCGACCGCTCCCTCTCCACTCTCTCCCTTTCCATCCTTTCTCTCTCCAGCCTTTCCCGCTCCAGCTCCTTCTGTCGCTGCTGTTCTTGAAGTTGCCTGAAAATGTACAAAAATGTTTTAAAATATGCATCTCTGGCTACTTATCATGAAAAACTTGTTTCATTCACAATGAACCTATGTGAACCTCATTTCTGATTTAAGTACAAAGCCACGTAGAACGTTCAATCAACATCTCTCCCCACGTGAAGGACCACTTTGAATAGATACTTACCAGTTTCATATAAATGAAAATAATTTCTCTAAGTAAGATCAGTTTGCGCTGACTGCTTCAGCACATTACACTACTGTCGCTCTCTCTTTTTTTTTTTTAAGTTCGCTTTTCAACAAAGATTTTCTTTATTTTTAGAGAGGGGGAAGGAAGGAAGAGAGGGAGAGAAACATCCAATTGGTTGCCTCTCACACATACCCCAACTGGGGATGGGACCCACAAACCAGGCTCGTGCCCTGACTGGGAATCAAACCGGTGACCTTCTGCTTTCAGGACAGTGTCCAACTGAACCACACCAATCAGGGCATGTCTCATTTTATTCTGTACTTTCCATGAATAAAATGTTGCAGATAAATGGATTTTCCAAATAATTGAACACATCACTTTAATGACCAAGGCATTATTTGAATCACTCAATTTAAAAATTTCTAAATTTAATTTCCTTCCTAAAACATGACACCAACACTTCATTGTACAAGTAATGCATTATAATTTTAGAAAATGCAATAGCTGATCACAGGAATAGCTTGAACAAAGTTCCCTAAAGGAGAGGGGGGGAGACAGAGTTAAGTAAGAAGAAAAGAAATAAAGTTTAAGGTATCTTAAGTCTCATATCCAGGATGAACTATCATTAATATTTTGGCATTTATTCTTACAGACTCTTCCTTCTGTAAAAGTACACATAAAAACTTTTAAGAACAAATAAAATAGAATATTTACCTACCATTCTGTTTTCAAATGTTTTCTTCTCTGCCATTTAATATACTATAAAAGGCATTCAACGGCACTAAGTATACTTGTGCGTCTTTATTTTTCACCACTGCACTGTGTCCTGCTGCTGACCGCGGTAAACGTTTTGCCTCCATTCCCCCGGAACCCTTCTTTAACCGCATCTTAAGGATCACCACTGACACATCATTTGCTAAGGGAAACGATGTGTTTTGATTTGCAATACGGCTTTTAATCTTCCTGTAGAAATGTGGCAGCAGTTTCCTGGCTGTGATCTGCCTTGAGTATCCTTCCCAGGCTGCCCTCTTGCACCAACATTTTCTTTTTTTTTTTTTTTTTTAAGATTGTATTTATTTATTTTTAGACAGAAGGGAAGGGAGGGAGAAGGAGAGGGAGAGAAACATCAATGTGTGGTTGCCTCTCATGTGGCCCCCACTGGAGACCCCGGCCTGCAACCCAGGCATATGCCCCCACTGGGAATCGAACCAGCGACCCCTTGGTTCGCAGCCTGCACTCAATCCACTGAGCTACACCAGCCAGGGCGACACTTTCTTTTAATACCTTTATTTTTCACAGTGAAATCCTCAGCTCATCTGAACCTCATCTGGGGCTTGAGATGTGAAGTAGTGCTCCACCTCACACACCATTTGCTGAACAGCTGACAGTCCCGAGTTAAGATGACACCTTTATACATGTGTGGTGACAGCTTCTGAAGCTCCAGGATGTTTTGGTTCATGGTCTGTTTGTCTCGTATGGCACCAGTATCTTGATGTTTTGATGTCTGATATATACGTACTTTAATATCTGGTAAGGAGCATCCCATCCAGCCTTACTACTCTTCTTACATTAAAAACCTACAGAGGCCCAATGTCTGTGGCTCTAAAACACAGTTCACTTATTACTTTCTATACACATATATAAAAGAACAGTAAAATGTCCCCAAGTCTCCATCTGGATCTAAACAATATTTTTGCTTATAAAAGTTAACTCTCCAAAAAATAAAAGAGAAAAAGTCATATTCATCTTACACATAACATTTATTTCATAGCATTGTGAGGAAGATTAAGTGAGGTAACACCTTAAAATCCCTTTAAAAAGGACCTGGAACATAAGACCACCTGATAATGTGAGCTATAATAATAATAATAATAATGACTCAGAAATTTCAAACTGGGCTGTCCCTGGCCTGGCTAATAAACTGGCCAGGTTTGACTTACTGGTAGAGCCAAATGATGGAATGTATACGCTATCCTCTGCCCCTCCCAGCAGTACCAGCAAACCAGTAAGCCCTTCTGGTAATCTCTCCCCTTCATGTTTCCTAAACTGACTAAAACAAAGAGAAAGCCCACCTGATGAATAAATTAATCCCACTGCTGTCACAAAAACACAAAGCCTCTTTCTGGACAGATCACCATACTTAACAGTAACCGCAAGAGAGAACCAGAAGAAACCTACGGTAGTGCTTACTATGAATAGTAGTGGTTTGGGCCACTGGCTACTAAATCATGAAATCAGATTTTTAGGATACAGTACTGACTTCGTTATGCTATTGGATAAACCGCTAGCTACCAAGTGTCTGAGGGATGACAATGTCACCACAGGGAGGAGGGCAAGAAATTAGGTGCATTCAGAAGAATGTTTTTAAAAAGAAACTAGACAGAGAAAGTCAGTTATTATATTTTTTAATAACCTGTATCTAATTAATAAACTCAGCTAGGTCTTATATTAAATTGAAAACACACAACATGCATTTTTTTAAAAGGCATTTTAAATGTAATACTCTGAGTGACCTATTGGGTCCAAAATGTAAACGATACACCCATATTTTTCTAATAAGAATATATCTGAACACAGAAACTCAGGAAAAGTGCTTCGCTTTAAATTAGTAGCTGCACCAAGAAATCAGTGTGAAAAGATCCAAGTTACTAGGTCGTTTTGCATCTCTGTGCCACCTCTCACATTTTCATTTTATTAAAATAATATAAGCACATACTTGTTAAAACTTGTAACAAAACCAGCAGTTCATTCCTCCAACCCTCCCACCCATTTCCAACACATCAAAGACAATTATTGTCAACTCTCTGGATGTTTCTTATGTTCTAACTCTAGATATCATATACTGACTTCCTACTGAGAATATGTCTTTTCCAACTCCCTCACCGCACACACAATTTTCCCGTTAACACCTAGAGTCACGGGAGAACACAGATTTCTGCCGATTAAATCAACATTCTGAGCTTGTTATTCCTGGGATAATGTAAATATGATTCACAGTTGGACCACACAGTATTCTGAGACTACATCTCATTTCTTACTCAAGTTCTTAGTTGTTTTCTTTTTACCCACAAGTTAGTGACTGCTTCTCTAAGCAACACGACGCTTTTAACACAAAAAAGGAAGTTGAAGTCAGAGGGAGAAGGCTAGGTATGAGTGAAATGAATCTGAAAGACTTATGAATGATGGCATTTACAATGGAGGGTGTCCTGACTTGAGAAAACTGTTCCATACGTCATAATATTCTAGGATTTTCAGTCTGTAAAAGATAAGAGCATTTGCTGATACACAGAAAGAACACAATGCCGAACATTTCCCAAGTTCACTGACAGACGATTGAAATATGTAGCTCAGACAGCTGCAGGAGATCCTGCTGTTTATTTTCTTGATTTGAGGATAAGAAAGAAAAGTGTTACGAATCCTAGCTAATTTTAGCCTGCTCACTAAAAAAGCTGCAGATCCAACTGTATTTCCCAAAGTAGTGTGCCCAACAGAAAATGTCAAGTTTACAAATCTTAGTATCCGTCCCACCTAAACTGGGTGGTATGTAAATCTGACTTTCATGTCCTCTAAAGCAGGAATTTATATAAATTTTTACGACAGTTTACAAATACATAAACTCTGCTTTTTCTTAGAAATATCATTGCCAACTCACAGACTGGAAGTGCATGTGATTTCCCTTCCTAGAGTTCCGTCTACAATACGGCTGTTCGTATGGAAAATAATAAAACTGCAAACCTGCTTTTCCCCACCTTGGAGAATCACCTGACCTTTTGGAATACAAAAGCCCTCATTCTGAACAATGGGAAAATTCTGGCAGAGTACTTTTTCTTTGAAGTGAGGATATTCACTTTAAAATAATTTGAAATATATATATATTTTTTCAGAAACAATTATAGTGCTGATGACCAAAATTATAGCCAAGAATATTTTAAAAATAGTATCAGAAATTGCCCCCCCCAACCAAAACATGTTTCTGCCCCCATAAGAGGTGTCCCCAAATACAGAGATGTACAAAGCACTGGCCCACGAGATTAATAGCTTTTGTATATATTCAAACACATATTTAGTTTGAAGGCTGACTCAAAGTCAAGTTTAGGTTGATGTGCTAAAGCAAGCAAAATATAAGTAACAAAATTTAAAACTGTGTTTCATTCAGCCTTACCTACAATGAACAGTGTTAGGGAAGTAAAGAGTGGTTTAAATTTTGACATAATGAAGTAGGAGGGCAGACTGGGAAGGATGCTCTGGGTTGATCAGTAACACTCTGATATTACGGACATGTGTCAGAAAATAAAACTGATCATATAAATATGTTCTGATCACACCATGTGGCCATCTCACATCTCTATTAGTTAACAAATGACAATGGACAAAACTAAACACTGTAATCAAGTTTTACCATCAGAAAGCTCCTGAGATCAAGGACAATACTCACAGGAGGAGACGGTCGACTTTTGGCCCATCCTGCCTCTGCAGGCTGATCTGAGGTCTGAACACCTTCATGGCTCCGGCCCCGCTTCTATGCTGAGACTGTTACTCCCCTTTTATAACTTCCAGGTAGTATTGGTGATGTGCAAGCTATTTATAGATATTAACTAAATTCAGTTCTATTTGGAGACGAACAGAGGTCTGACTCATGTGTCTCAGAATATGTTTTGCATCACAGTCAGCCAAGGAAGACAAATATTAATGAGTACGAATCAAAATACAGTATTAGAAAGGATACACATATGAACAGAAAACTAAACTATACTATCATCATGTTACTAATGTAAAGGTATTGGACTAGTAAGATTTAACACCTAGAGTGAATGTTTTATCAACTCAATTTTACTTTCATTAAAAATAAAGTTAAACTCATAAAATATTGTACATATAAGGGGAGAACCCCCTGAAAAAATCAGAATTATTTTCAGGAGGGGGCAGCCCTTGTAGTACAGGCTCCCCCCACGAGGTGAGTGTCCTAGGAACCCATCTGTATCAGTGGACCAGCTGGTGTTGGGAGAAGCTGTGTTCAGTTTCAGTGAATTTTTTTTGAAGACTCTTTCAAAGCCCATTTGCCCATTTCTTGACGGGTGATTTACTAGCACACCTTGAGCTGAGTGTTTAGCAGCAGTTTTTGACCAAAAATGGCATGACCTTTGTGCCCACCCTCTTCTGCTGCAAGCAACTTCTTTTTTTGTCTGTTTCCCTGGATAAAAAAAAGTCCTCAAAGGGAAACACTTTGTGGATGTGGAAGAGGCAAAACCAAAAACAGCAGAAGCACAAAAAGGCATCAACAAAATCAGCAAGTTCAAAAACTGTTTTGAGCAGTTGAAAAAAATCTCAATAAGCGTATTGCATCAAATGGAGAGTACAGTCGTCCCTCACTACATCACGGTTCACTTATTGTGGCTTCACTGTATCGCGGGTTTAAAAAAATATATATCTAATTCTATATCGCGGAGTTTTCACTATATCGGGGGATTTTGTTAAAATTACATAGGTTTAAGAGTGTAGAAAGTGTTTAAGAGCATATGAAGTGTTTATAAGAGTGTGGGAAAGGTTAATAAGAGAGTAGGAAAGGTTTATAGGAGTGTGGGAAGGGTTTATAAAGCCTTAAAATATATATAAATAACTAAATAAATATAACGCCGCTACTTCGCGGATTTTCACCTATTGCGGGGGTCTCTGGAATGTAACTCCCGCGATAGGTGAGGGATCACTGTACTTTGAAGGTGGATGAAATTTAAACATGTAAGAATAAGCACACAATTTTTTATAAATAAATTCTGGGTTTTTCTGTGTCCCCATATATATCGAATACATACGGTGCAGAAAAGAACAGAAAGGGAGAAGCAACAAAAAAGAAGAGACACTAGAGCACAGACAGGTAGAAAATTTAAACTAGACATGAAGCAGCAGGTCCAGCAGATTTGTGGAGACACAAAGCAAATGGTAGAGAAAGAACAGAGATGAAATTAATATTGAAAGAGAAAGAAATGGGTTTGGAAGGTTTACCTAAAAGGAAGAAGATCCTGTGCATGACTACAGACAGAAAATAATTTAAAAATCCATGCCAATTTTTCAGAAATTTGGATTTCACTCTTCAAAATGACAAAGCTAAAGCCTTCAACTAAACAAGTATAAACAGCATCGCCAATTTTCAAGCTCTTAAGTATGGCCCTGGCTGGTGTAGCTCAGTGGATTGAGCATGGGCTGCAAACCAAAGGGTCACCAGTTCAAGGGTCGCCAGTTCAATTCCCAGTCAGGGCCCATGCCTGGGTTGCGGACCAGGCCCTCAGTTGGGGGTTGCACAAGAGGCAACCACACATTAATGTTTCTCTCCCTCTCTTTCTCCTTCCCTTCCCCCCTCTCTAAAAATAAACAAAATCTTTTAAACAAACAAACAAACAAACAAACTCTTAAGTATCTACTTAGAGACAAACAGAAGAACCTGAGGTCCAGGTGAGCACTGCTAGGGCTGGCACTTTGACTGGAGAAAAAATGTCTAAGAGGCATGGAGTTTCCATAACAATTACTAAAGCGTCACTCAACACAGACTCCCAACTACCACCATATGCTGCAGGTTCTTGGCAGCCCTCTGTGCCACGGATCTCGCATCTGTGACCCACAAGCCAGCAGTGCCTTCGTGGTTTCTGTCTCCATCCTGAACTGTCCTGGCCTGTCTCGGATTACCTGCCTGCCAACTCCATACTTACCAAAATTATGTATTATGTTTTGGGTTTTTCCTGGTTCCTCCTAGTTTTCTATAATTTGTCAGTCCCAATAATACTGCGATCATTGTTTATTAGTTACTTTCCTGGCATGTACATGTGTACAGTATCATTACAGTTCACAACTCTTGGAATTACTCTGCTATGTTTAAAACTCTCAATAGGGAACTGAAATTATTCTATCTTTTAAGCTTTCCTTATTTCTACAGAAACTTAATTTTATTTATAAAATCTGTTGATGACGGCATCACTCAAGAGGCAGATTTTCACCAAATTTGGAGGCTATTTCAGGAGTGATCTACCAGAATATATAGATTGTGGTACGAATGAATGAACGAACAAATGAACAAACAAACGAATAAATCAGTAAAACCATTTTGGGAGGCCCTGGAGGACCTTCCTCAAGAGATAAGCAGTTTTATGCCAAAACAGCAGACATGGAACCAGGGCAAGAGGTTCCTTTGACTGTCTGTCAGGGAAACATGACACCTGTATTAAGACAACACAGAGCATACTTTCAAATGTTTCAAATATAAGATCCAAGTCTAAGGCCACAAGAAGAAACATCGGCTTGCCGTGGAACAAATGCTTCTCAGTTGGAAAAACCCATCCATGCGATAGTTCCCAACTCTCCAGAACAGGGTGACCACTAGTGATGGCTCCAAAAAGCCTGCATTTCCTTAAAATGTCACACTGGTTTGAAAAGCTCGAAGTTAGTTACCGAATACACCTGAATTTTAGAAAACAACCTTGTTATGAAGTAGCTTATCATTCAGAGATTCTGAAAAATTACCCCTAAATGAGTCTGTATTATAATTTTGAATGAATGTATTTATAAACTGCACTGAAATAATGAAGATGATGTTACTGATCTCACTCAGCCAGCAGCGTGGTCATAAACAGAATGATTTCATGTTTCAGTACCACACCCAATCAATGGCGATGCCTCCAGAGCAATGCCTCAGACAGAAGGCCAGCACCATTTCAACTTCCTAGTTAAGTTAGTCACGTGAAAGCCGTAACAGTCACAGATTTATAACTGCAATAAAAATAAGACTCCTTGAAGTACATACATTTTTATGCTATTTAAAATATTTAAATATTCATGAGTATGATTTTTACTAAAAAAGCAGCTATGAAATTTTATTAACATCTTTTGTTCAGCTTAACAAGAATCTGCTCACTTATTAATGCTGATTCCTAAACTTAATAAGCGTTCTGACTTTCAAATGGCTAAGGAGACCATCTACTTTCAGTATGAGGATGTTCATAGTTGGGTCTTCCACAATAGAATGAAAAAGTATAAACAGTAACTAGGAAATTTACCTTCTTTGAATTTCCAATTCTTCTTGGGATGGGCCATTTTGAACTTGGGCAGGTAGCTGTGAATTTTGTCTAGGCAATGTTGGCCCTAAAAAGGGAGGAAAACATTATAGATGAACATTATCTCAATATTTAGCTGGCTAGAGATAAAACCATGAGAAAAACATAAAACCATCACATATTTACAGATGTGTCTCCTTTTTGTTTAGCAAAATAAAACATAAGCTTTACATAACACAGAGCAAATGAAAGACCGCAACATAATACTGTCATCATCTCCAAAGGCTTACTTGAAACAAATGGAAAACACCAACAATAAAGGAAACATAAACATTTATATATGAAGAGCTTGAGTAAAACAAGTGTTCAATGAGCATCTGGAGAGGCACCTAAGCTTGACATTTTCTAAGACAATGAGACATTCTCTTTGCGGTGCTTATTCATGAAGCGGAGAGGGGGAACTTAAATGAAAAATCAGAATTCAAAAACTCACCTAAATAGAACACTGGAAATGAAAAACAGGAGAGAGAGAGCATGAGAACCTCATTACTAGACTGATGGATGTTAACGCATTTATCAAATTTGCTCAATTTAAGCTGCCACTCTTGCTCAATGGCCTGGCACTGCCAGCCCTGGTGAAAACAAACTTCCGCTGAACTTAACATATAATTAACCTACTTATCTGAATTTTTAATGTAACAGAAGTTAATCTAAACTTTTCACCTGGGGTTAAAAAAACAAAACAAAAACCTGCATTCAAATCAACACGGTTCTGTCGTAAGAAACTACTGACCACCCATTCCCACACATCACGTACAAGACAGACCTACTTTTAGCATCTGATAAAGAATGCCACTAAATTACGGGACATTTTAATGTCACTAGCTATAAAAATCAAATGTGTCATAGATCGAGATAAATACTGGACCTAATATACAATGCCTAGGGTTACAACAGAAGTCTTGAAATCTAATCCGGTAAACAAGAGAATAAAGAAATCGTTATCTTCCACTCTTGGAGAGAAATACACATATTTGTGAATTCTAGTCTGCCAGCAAATGCCCCAGCAGACATTTTAAAAGTGTTTCATAGACCACTAGTATTAAAAAAAGAGTTAATAAATAAATGCTTCTAAAGCAAATTCTTGTAATCTACAAAGGAACAGCACAAAGTATTTTATACTAGTGGAGGAGACTTCACAACCAGACGGATAAGGCTCATTTAAACCTAATAATGAACTGGTTTATCCCAAGTGTAGAAAAACACGTAATTTGATCTGAACTTACCAATTTTTTCCTCATCTCTTTCACATATTTTTACATTAATCATTTAATTTGTCCTCTAACAACAAATTAAGTAACAACTGCGGGGATATGTTTCATCACATTTCCTAAGAGTCTGTGTTTTTGTTTTTTTTTTTTTAAGATTTTATTTATTTTGTTTTTAGAGAGAGGAGAAGGGAGGGAGAAAGAGCAATGTATGGTTGCCTCTCACATGGCCCTCATGGGGATCTGGCCCGCAACCCAGGCATGTGCCCCAACTGGGAATCGAACCGGGACCCTCTGGTTCCCAGCCCGCGCTCAGTCCACTGAGCCACACCAGCCGGGCAGAGTCTGCGGTTTTGAGAACCACAAAATATATTAATCTCACATAATCAGTAATAAAAAAATCAGAAACTTTTAAAATTAGAATTATATACACACGTACATGTCTGCATAAATGAAACTACAGAACTTGTCTAATGAACAAAATGGAATTCCTTCCTCCTTTAGAAAATTAATATAATAATGTAAAAATACTGTCATACACTAATGTTTAATACTTTACAGGGAAAAGATGTCTTTTTTGGCAGAAGTGGTCCATACAAGGTAGAAGGTTACATTTGAGAAAATGTAAATTATTTGGGGGAAGTATTTTATATCGCCAAATCCATCTTTATCTGAAAATATTAAAAGGGCATCTCACAAGGCTATTTTGCGTTAACTGTTTTTATAAAATAATGTTGAGATATTTACGTGCAAACCTTGGGCTGCTCAGGTAATTAAATGGCTGGGTGTCAGCAGGCTAGACTTCGCTGGCATCCATCTCAAGTAAGAACGTGATCACACTATATCTAGGGCAAGTGCTACATCTCAAGGACAATTTTAATAGATAAACTCACCAATTAAAACCCATCAATGTAAGTTTTAACTCAAATATATAAATTCAAGAAAAATATATCAACATGTCAACTCAATTCTGTTGGTTTTCGTAAACAGGCTTTTTTAAAAGAAAACTAACAAGTTTAACTCACCAAAGAGTCTGAATGAGAGAAAGTATCTTAGCAATTTACAGAAACTGTTTTGAGGTTTTTTTTAGTTAAAAGTTTACTCAGCAAAGTTGATTTAAAAATAATTTACTGCAGTTTACTCATGAAGCTGAGAAACAAAGAAAAACTTCATAGAACATCCTTTTAAAATGGGGGTGGGGTAGGGGGATTTGATCCAAAAACAACTCTTAAAATTCTCTCTACATGGTTCTTTGTGATAATGGGCTACTTGCCTTTCCACAGGTGTTATAAGCACCCCGTAAGCCTTAAATGAGAGAGGTCTACATGAATCATGAACTTCAGATACACAATTACATTTTTCCTTCCTGGCCGGCATCCTGGGGGTTAGACAATGGGCAAGTTGTACCAAAGGCACCACACACAACATGAAATAGCAACTCAGATCAGGCAAGGTGTCACCGAATTTTCTGGAATATGACTCTTACTCAATTCACACAGGCCGTATTCCTACACGAGTGTCTGTGTCCCCACAGAATACAAAAAAGGTCCCTTCCTGACCAGTGGGCACATGACGATATTTTAGGAGCATGAGGTGGTAGTCAACAGTTCTCTTTTGGAAAAACAAGGAAGAAGCAAATAAACCTGCTTTGTTCCTACTATATTATCCTAAAGAACAATAGCTATTTGAGGGTTATTTGGGTTAGTTTCCTCTGTTTAACTACCACAGCCAAAGACAAGGGTTGATCTTAATTTGTCCTGGCTAGAATTCATAGAGCAAAGTATGTGAAGTACAGTTTGTAAAAAAGGAAAAGTGTCCATGTCGCTGAAATGGCATCCTAGAGGTGACAGAGTCAGAACAGAATCTCTCTCTAAACAAGGAACGAATGGCAATTCAGCCTTGACTTCAATGTTGAGTTTTGGCTAAAGCATATTTTACTTACTATAACATTTTAATTTTCACAACTATCGTTTCACACTTAGTCACAGACTATTGAAGAACACAGGACCAAGAGACAAATAGGTGTTATTATACACAGTACAGTCAAGTTTAAACGCAGCAATGTGGTAATTATATAGTTTGCACGAGTCAAGATAATAGTGGGGGAAATCTGCTTTTTAACACATTTTACAACTTAAAAAATTCACTTCTATAAAGGCCAAATCAATCCTCTCTCCTCAACTGGGTAAACTGTACCTATCAGTCTGCAGGTGGAACGCAACACATTCGGTAGCAAGTGCAGAACGTCAAGCAGGTTTCCAAAAAGAACTCAAGAGTCCTAATGACCCAAATAGGAATAGTCACTCACGGCTAGTTCAGAAGAAGGCCTGGAAGAACCACCCCTGAGGCGGCAGAAAATTCAGAATTAAAAGTTACTGATGAAACACTTCATCTGCAATGACTAACTGTGGACTCTGGGAGGACGGGGGAGGTACCAAGAGCGGAATTACGGGCTTAGTGCTCAACGGGGTCGCCTGGAGTGAGCGTTAAATAGAACAAGAAATACACTAGAATTTTCATTTCTGAAAATTTGTAACACGTGCCTTTTTTCTGCCTAAACCAGCAAGGACATGAATTTTAAAACAATTCTCTTCATAGATCAAGAAACAATATCAGAAATACTAAAAACTACATCAAAAACTGAGTCAAAAAATGGATAAAGTACATTTACACGGCTGAACTGTTTACAAAAACTTTAGCAGTGTATCACTTTATAAGTTTATCTCTGATTTTAAAAATCCAGCCAGGTATTCAGGAACCAAAAAAAGGTATATATGAGTTTAAAAAAATTTTAAATGCACTAAGATTTGAAAATTACTTTCTGAACATGGGTTTTCAAAACAAAGTTTTAGCTCCAATGAGGATAAAAAGAATTCGGAAAGGGTGTGTGTGTGCACGTGCGTAGATCATCCCTTGTGTGAGGACAGAGATACGCACACACCTAATTAACTGCAGTCTGGGGTGGCTAAGTGACATATCCAGCTGGTCCACACAAACAATACACGTACGTGCACACTTGTGCATATGAGTGAAAGGAAACACTCTATAAAGCCTAAGTTCACTCCTGAGCCACAGACACATGAACTATGAATAAAGGAGGCTGGTGATCAGAAATCAACTACTAAAGCAAGCAAGAGCTACATCTGCCTGGCAGCGTGCACGCCCACAAATTAATTCAGGTGAAGCAAAAGTTCCCTTCTACGAAGGCGCATTTACCTTCCCCAGATCATAATAAGAGGGGTCCTCCCCCTGGAATTCCAAATTAAAAGACTGCTCTCCCACAAAATAGTTAAAAACAGAAACGAACAAAACACCTCTCTCACTCGTGTTGAAAGAAGTAAAGGAGAGTTAGTTTTAAGATCCTGCTTCTAACTAAATCCTCACTGAGACGCCAACTCAGAAGCTGACTGGGCACCTGCATGGACCCCAAGTATCACGACATGAAACGGCAGCTTGCTGTGCGTCCCCAATACCACAGACCCAGACTATGGCCCTAGGGAGGCAAAGTTATGGAAATGCGCGAGGAGTATGCACCACAGCTTGAAAAAGTAATGTAAACAGAATGTTGCTTACCACAGAAAATACATCGCAAATTAGTGCTGTCCTGGGTAGCAGTAACCTTGCTCTGGGCTGCAACAGACACCTTGGTGTTAGAAGCTTCAAAGGACAGGGGGCCATCTGCAGAACTTCGCATCCACTAAAAGGTGCTTTGAAAAGTTCACAATGGATTTACACAGACTTCCTATCTAAATCCTCATTCTGGAAGCTCTTCAATTTAATAAAAAACGCATCCTCTTTAACATTAGCTTGAAAAACTGTTAGGGGCCATCTTATTTATGGAAAAACCCCGTCAGCCACAGTTCAAATGATGCTCTTATAGCTTAATTATTTCCTGCGTTATACAACCAGAGAGCGCAATCGATTTCTGTATTACAATTACATTTTTAAAAAGTAAATGAAGCTGAGGTACAGGAAGTCAAGATCTACGGCCATTAGAATTAATTTCTTGATTATCTACCCTCTTTTAGTACTGCTCACTCGGGAGAATTTGCAGCTGAAAAAAAAATTTAGGGGAAATACTTAAGATTAACTTAAAGAGAGATACTCATTTCTACTAGTTGAAAAAGACCACAGTCCTTTTAAACAGCCTATAGCAATTAAAGTGTTTTCTATTCACTGATGTAAAATAAGAATATCTTCACTTGGTTTTCATGTGGAAAAACAGCAAAACTATTCATTGTTTTACCAAGCCACTGATTATTGTTCCTTTTTTTCCTCAGTACATGCACACATATTTGACAAGTTACCTTATTAAAACGTGTGGCCGCATCAAACAGGCATTTAATATTTAGGCTATCTTCCATTAAAATTTACCTTTAGCATGAATGAAGTAAACTCTTTTTTACGAGACAAAACTCAATGAGAAGTGATAGCTGATGACAAGGGAAAGGGCTTTTATCAAATCAAGGTGACATTCAAAATTGGGACAGAAAAACAAAATTAGATTTTTGTTTGTATTACATTAGTGACATTCAAAACTTTACATCAATAGTTTTCTATAAAATCCTAAAGAAATCCTTTCCACCACGATCTAGAGTTTCTTCTTCCATTGGCATTAACCAGAAACAATGAACAGGTTAGAAATATATCACTTCGAAAGGACCACATAAAGGCAAACAAGGCAGTATTTTCGATTTCCTCTGAAACTGTAGGCTTCAAATAACAGAACTTATGCTAACTAAAGTTTGCATCGAGTCAGAACCAAACCAATGGATACTTACAGAACACACATTGAAAATGGTAATAAATTTTAAAATTCAAGATTTTTAATCATGTTTAGAAATTAGGTTTAATATAGTCCAATAAAGTATTAATCTTGTTTTGAAAAAATTTTCAGCAGATATTTTTAAACACAAACAAAATAAAGATTGATAATGTCCCCTTTGCTAAATAAGTACTTCCAACCATCCAGCCTATTATTAAAGTTGCATGCACAATAGTTACAGTAATGACATAAAAAAGACCACACACATACAAATAAAATGTCTACCAGGCTAATTAGATCATTACAAAGGAGATAAACAATTTAGAATTTTTAAAATAATTATTTTTTAAGTTTAAACTTTAAACAACTCTGTCTTACCAGTGTCTGTAAATGATTTTTTTAAAGTCTTTATTAAGCAAACTTGCCTAGTCTTCAGGTTTTACCCTTCAGTTCCTTAAGTGCATATTTAAGGGAGGGGGGAACAGAAGGCAAATATAAACACTTACAAGAAAAACCTGAGAAATTATCTCCTCTCTGACAACAAAGAAACGACCACGATCGATTACCAATCATTGTGGCAAAAAGTCATCTGACCGTTGTCAGAATGCAGGTACACCACCGCTACTGCATGAGACAAACACTTTTAACCAAAGATTCCCAATCTTGTCACGGTTTAAAGTATTATGCACCATTCTTGCACTCGGTATCTTTAAGCACCTTCTTTCTAATGACTTTTCCTTCTTACCATCACGTAAAAGAAATACTGATCTAAATTCTGATACAGCTGCTTGAACTCTACTGCAGTTTGCATTTCCCAGAGACACTAAATTATTCATTCCATTATATGCATACAGCTAACAGCATTTCCTGCTTATACTGGTGCCATTAACGCTTTATTCACTGAGCCAGGGGAAGAGGCTGGAATATGGGGGGAGACCTTCCCTGTCCAGATTGAGTAAATCCAGCAAAATGATGATTACAGCATAATTTCAGTACAAGTATCCACAGTCCAGATAGCTCACATTTTACCTATCAAAGGTCATTTCTCTTAGCTGTATTAAAATAGGCTTAGGACTGAAATAAATTGGGATGGGCCCTGATGAAAAGCATGAACTGTGTATCCAAAAAAAAAGCAACATTTAACACATTCCTTTAGACTTAAGGAGAAGTAAAGTGGCCATGGCCATCAGCTTCTCTAACCTGGAAACAGTCTCATCACAGTTCTCCATTCATTTCTAAGGCAGTCTGTAAAACTGTTGGCCCTCAGGCTTCTCCACTGCCTTTTAACACTCTTCACCATTACCGGGTTTATATGACCAGGGAAATGCAGAAACCTTGAGTAACATATTAATAGCAGAAAATGAAGGCTATTTAGACTTGATCAGCATTACTGTATTTTATTGCTACATAAATTACCACTGTATACCCTCAGCATTCACGTTTCAAACATCAGAGGTTCCCACTACGAGCAGTTGGTCCCCAGGCAGTTTGTAATGCGGATGGTACGCAGCTCAGCATTTTTTCTGAGGATGAAATGAGGTAATGTTTGCTCAAAGCTGGCTGTCATTTGATTTGTACTCCAGAAAGCTGGACTGTTCACTGAGCACAGCATCTGCATCCAAATGAGCAGTGTTCATCCTTTTAACAGTCACTAAGGCCCCCCAGGTGTGACCCCCATGGCTGCAAAGTTCTCCTGAATGCGTGTCCGAGTGAGAACGAGCAAACGTGCTGTGTTTGTTCTAAGGGAGCTGGACTGGACTGCAGGGAGACACTGCAGTGGTTTGGTCGCCTGCGTTCAAACACACAGGCACTATGCGCATGCAAGCTGGTGCAGTCACTAAGGAAAGTAGTACGGAGGTTCCTCCAAAAATAAAAATAGAACCACCACATGACCTAGCAATCCTGCCTCTGGGTGCATATCCAAAGGAAATGAAACCAGAATCTCAAAGAGACATCTGCACCCCCATGTCCACTGCAGCACCATTCGCAATAGTCAAGACCTTGAAACAACCTAAGTGCCACCAGCACAGGGATGACAAGGAGACAGATGCACATACAGAGATGTATATAGATCTACAGGGTCCGGCACAAATAACACCCCTTCTTTTGATTACAAAATCATAAGCGTGTAATTCTGTAACCTAACACTATCACACTCAAGCCCACCATATGACATTTTAGGTGCAATGTTCAAATTAAAACTATAAATTATTACACTCGTATTATTACCCTACCAACTACACTCTGGCAGGCCTTACTTCTGCCGGGCCCTGTACACCCTCAGTCCTTATTTGTCCGGTCTGGAAGAGACAAGAAGTAAATTAGCGCCGCCAGGAGGAGCTGGGAGAGATGGAGGGAGTTGGCGGGGGTGGGGGAGGTTATGGGCGCAGGGTGGTGATGATGGCTGAAGGACCCGGGGTCTCTTTTCAGCATGATGACGATGTTCAAACACTGACTATGGTGGTAACGGCACAACCCTGTGGATTCACTCAAAACCACTGCCTTGTGCACTTCGAGTGGGTGAACAGCAGGGCTGTTAAAAAGCGTGTTGTGTTCTCCGGCTCCGCGCCGACTATAGCACGACGTGGAAACCTCTCAATGCCCATCACTTTTCCACTCATCTCTGGGTGGGAGGATTTTAGGCAATTTCATTTTCTTCTGTATGCTTTTCTGTACGGCTGAAATTTTTACAATAAGCACAATCAGGATAAAAAAAAAAGCTTATTCCCATTTGAAAAACAAAGTGCTGTGCTGGAAATTGGAGGTCTCGTCCGGCAGTGCTCTAACTGGCTCTAGTTTCTGACCAGAGAACTGAATGTGACAACGAAGTAAAGTGACTCCGCTGATAAGACCGACGTGACCCAAGCGTCTGCACCGACCGCAGAGCCGGGACCTGGACGCCCTTCCCAAACCCTAGAGCCGGTCTGGGAAGGTACACGGCAGGTCCTGCCACCAGGCTGGCTTGTCAGCAGGAATCAAACCAAAGGCACTGCTTAGGTCACGACTCTGAATGCATCTCCATTCAGGAGGGTTCATCGGAAACCAGGGCTGCCCTAGTTAAACGGGACGGCGGCCGCGTCTCCATGGGAACCCGGCGCCCTTGCCCTTCTCCTTTCTCCGCAAAGCAGCTCCTGGCACTTCACCACCAAACCGGGGAGCGACTGCTCTCTCCACGACAGCAATGTCCAAACTGACTTCTTAAAACTCAAAAGTATATAAAATATTACAATAAAATAGCTTTTTAAAAATAAATCTGTTGAAAATATAAAAAATTTAAGCTGGGTTTGTTCACATCACATGGAGTTGATTAAATAAAATTACATTAAGTTATTGGTGTGGGCTGTCATCAAGAACATAAAAATAAATTTGTTCTACAAACTAAGCATCATTGACTTTGGTCTCTGAAATGTAATTATATCCCTAACAATGTGTATTTTATTTTACTATTCTTTAAAAAAATACAGTCTCAGAATTAGTAGTTCTTAATTTTGGTTTGCAAATTCACACGATAGGATGTTTAGATGAAGCATTTGAATATTCAGACAAACATAAAAACCTTTAAATTAGGAGTATCATGTTCCTACTCTTAATACTCAATAAATTTTACTCAATAAAGTACTTCTTTTTCAGGAAAACTGTGCACAAAATACTTATTGACATATTTTAAATTATACTTTTAGTATTTTGGTTCAATCTGTAGGCTTGTATTATTGTACTTTCTTCATTAGGTATTTCCCATGTTAAATCTTGATTTTTACTTACTCTCCCTCTAAAAATAAAAGATACAAAAGTAAAAGCAATTCATTGTTACATAAAAACAGAACAAAATGGGAGAAGAAAGAAGAAAATTTCAATACCAGCAAGAGCCCTGAAGGAAACACATTTTGAAACCCCAACAAGAGCTGGCAGAGACTTGGGGTCTTTCCAATGTTCTGTGTGATTGCTGAATTATTACTTTATATTATCTATTTAGAGTCAGTTGTCTGCCTAGTAAGTGTAGTGCTTGGCATATAGTAGGTAACTAATAGAATCTTTAACACTAAATTGGTTTTTTACAGAGTTGATGCAACTTAAATAGAACTCACTAAAGGTGTATCATGTGCTAGCTGTATACAAAGTAGCTTTACATTTATTGATCCACCTAAATAATGCAAATGGAGAATAAATATGAGAGTGAATGACTCTGTGTATAATTTTACAATAAAGGAGCAGGAAAAAATATACAACTAGAAATATTTAAACAGAAGAAAATGAAACTATCTTGCTAAAAAACCACCTTTACATTGCTGGGAAAGTGGCGATTCCTGTACAACCAAATTCAGTGGAACGTCAAGAAACAACCCAGAAAATCTAGATCTGAAGTTTTTAATGGACTATGAACTTGGGATCCCACAAGCTTCCAGGAAAAAAATTAACTCTTTAAAAGAAAGCAAGAAAGAGGTCTGGCCCACAGCCAATTCTCAGAGTGCAGAAATCCAGAGAAGGACAAGTTCTCTCCCCAGGCCTCCTGACCAAGAAACAGCAGAGGGCAGGGCCCGAGAGCACCCTTAGAGGTGGGTGGTTTCAGAAAGCAGGGCGTGTCTTCCCAACGGCAACCTGGCAGTGTCTCCTCTGTGGACGTCATCACACTACACTTGTTTCTACGCAAGTCGAGGCCATCAGTAGGCTGCAGGGATCATACACCACCCCTCTTTGCAGAAAAATAAAATGCACAAAAAAATACTGGTGGAAAGTTTTAAAAAACACTTGCTCCAATTCACAGTTTAATGAATAAAAGGATAAATTTTGGCAGAGAAATAATTGCTGAGCTGACTGACAATGTGGAAACATCCCGGAGTCCTGAAAACTCAGCTCTTGTCTGGAATGTGATACTTGAAAATAAAACTGTACTATCCAAACTGAGCAAAAGTACCTATTTAAGAGGGAAAAAATATAGTTCAAGCTGATTTACCAAAAGAATAGTATCCCTCTGGGGCGGTAAAATAGTTATGGCTTCCTAAGAACAAAATTCTAAAGATTCAAACATCTGCTCATGTAAATAACACTATAAATTACTGCTGCATTAAACAGACTTGAGGGCTGTTTATGTATCACATCTCGGTCCAGTTAATAAGACTGTATGCTACATTAAATATATATGCGTGTGTTTTCTAGCCTTCAGCAGAGACACTTTGAATAACCTGATCTTTATTTTGCAAATAAAATCTGCTAGTGTCACCATATTAGCAATGTCACTAACTTTGGTTCTGCCAAATTCCTTACACAGTCCAGAAATGAACAGTTTAAAGTGCTTTGATAAAAGTCAGTCCCAGAGCAGAGAAAGAAGGGAAAAAACGGTGCAAGGACCTGGGTGCGGGAGAGGTGGTTTACTTAAAGCCTCCAGAGACCAGGAGGACCAGCTCATGAAGGAGCCGGAAGTCACACTGAGGAGTCTGTCCTTTATCCTACGAGCGTTGGAAAGCCACTGCGAGATTATCTGGTACACATAACAGCAGGTATGCAGACATCCACCCTGCCTCCTACCAGTATGAGGTCCCCCCCAAGGAGACCAGAGCCCCATTCCCTGGGAATTAACATCACTCACTAGTCAAGATCTTCCAATTGGCTTAAGGAAATTTTAAATCGACGGGCACCAGTGACTCTTAATCTGCGTTTAGTATAGTGTGACCACAGTAAAGATCAGGTCAGGTATTTGCCCAGGAAACTGCAAAATAAAAATGTATTTCTTCCTACACAAATGGCGCTGTCATCATCAAATACCCCTGAAAGTTTCCTGAAAACAGAAGCCACTTGTTTCTACCATGATCACCTCCGAAATTAGGAAAGTCCACAGAAACAGCAGCTCTACCTTGTAAGGATTATTTTTGGTGCCTTCACACGAGTAGTGTGCTATTTCTGCGTATTCGACTTCTCATTTCCACTTTGTGCCATTCATGGCACTTACACTGTCTGTGTTTTTCACCAGGTCTTATTTTCTCTACACATTCAACAGAGCCTCAAGATCAACAATTCTGAATTATTCATTTTTACTTCTCTCATAGCATGCAACACAGTACCTTACTGAGAGTACAAATAGCCCTGGCTGATGTAGCTCAGTGGATTGAGTGCCGGCCTGCGAACCAAAGGGTTGCCAGTTCTATTCCCAGTCAGGTCACATGCCTGGGTTGCGAGGCCAGGTCCCCAGTAGGGGGCACATGAGGGGCAACTACACAGTGATGTTTCTCTCCCTTTCTTTCTCCTTCCCTTCCCCTCTGAAAATAAATGAATAAAATCTTTAAAAAAAAGTACAAATAATCCAATTCACTGTGGTTTTCTTCTTTTAGATTATGAGACCATCTAGCTCTTAGGAATTTTTTTAATGGACTTTATGAAACGAGTCCCAACATTCTTTACATATAAAATACTGATTTCAAAGATACCACTATTTAATACTATCTTCGAAAGTCTGATGAGAATTTCTCTATCTTGCCTAGATCATAGACCAGGAGTGGCCGGTGTTAATTCAGAGGCACGGCACCAGTGCGCACACGCTCTCTGCTGAATACCGACAAGGACAGCCCATCACCCTTGGCCTCCAGTGGCTGCCTTTTCCAACCAGCACCAGCTTTCTGGCGCGGCTTTCTTCCCATCACTCCACTGGCTCAAAACCGTACACTGCACTCCACGGCCCGTCGCGCTTTGCTGCACCTGAGACAGGGTCATGGCCGTGTCTCAGTTCTCCTGCAACAGAAGAATCCTCGGGGCAGGACTGCAGCCCAATGTCCCCTCGCCATATAGAGGTACTCAACTGACAGATGAATTCATGAATTTTCTTGGGGGGTGGGGGGGGACATAACGAAATGGGTCTTTAATGAGCAGTAAAGATAAAAAAGAGGTCAGAAAAAATTTCCAGTCTCTCTATCCCTTTTTATTCCTCTAAATAAGTTAAACCGCATAGTAGAATTTTCTATGTATTTAAAATAATAGCATTCAAAAATAACAGTTTATGGTTTAGTAATACAAATGTCTTATCTCATTTAATTCCCACAATGACTTCCTAACACGGGCTTTCTCATGACCCACGTTTCACACACAATGCAGCGGTTTAGGGTCAGAGAGCGTGACCTGTCACCGGGAGGAAAACGAGACTGCAGTCTCCTGACTCCGATTTTAAGTTTCTTCCACTGAATCACAACCAAGACCTTAATTTTACTCCAAAACATAAAACAGAAAGTAAACGGAAGTTTGCCTTTTTCCTCCTTTCTCACCCTGAACGGACTTCCCCGAAAAAGCTCCTCAAGTGCGCTCTGAAGATCTTGAAATGAAAAGCAGAGAAGCAGAAAAAAAGGCTTGCAGGTGGGAAGACCCGACCCCAGCCGGGCCGTCCTTGCAAGGCAGGTCCATCTGGAAGAAGTCCCATCTCTCCTCGCCAACCTTCCTACCTGGACACGGGGAGTGACAGCCCCCACAAACCGACCTCACATGATGGTGAAAGTTGAGTTGGTAAACGAGGAAGACAGGGGAAGCAGGAAGCATGAGAGCGAAGCACTCACAAAAAGACTGTCCCGCCCTGCCCCCCAAACCTGTTTAAAAATGTTACTTCCCCAGTATGATTAGTCGACTTAGGGAAGCTCAACGCAAAAGACACAGTCCAAGATTACCTTTGGGATCCCATCGTGATCCAATTTCACGTGATTTTATTATTATGTATGATTTCATATATTGAAAGTACTAATGAAGTGCCCCAAACGTGCTATGTCTAGGATCAAATGTGCGATGTCTGCCCGACATTCCCACTCCCTCCCTCTCCATCTCTGGCGGGTAGGACTGCCTTCACCGGTGGCCCAAAGTGACACATCTCATCTCCTCCTCTCGGCCTGACAGCAACCTCCCACTGAACTATGGAAAGAGAACAAACTGTGACACCAGATCTGGGGACAGATGCCAGCTATGCCACTGTCCAGCTGCGGGCCCTTGGGCAAGTCCAGGGACCTTCTATAAGCCCCACTCACGTCTCTAAAGCAAAGATAATATCACCAATATCGTACGGTTGTTACAAAGATGATCGGGAATGTATGTGCCCAATTAGGAACCGGCACAGAGCAGATACTCACGCCCCAGAAGTGCTTTAACGACCAAATGAGAACACGAGTTGAAGGCCTAGGACAACGGCTTGGCAGGTAGAGTAGGCACTAAATAAAAGTTTGTCATGTCCCCTCACTCTTTTTTAAAAATATTTTCTTTATTTTTAGAGAGAGGGAAAGAGAGGAGAAAAACACCCAGGGACCTGGCCTGAAACCCAGGCCATGTGCTCTGACCTGGAATCGAACTGGTGACCTTTCGGTTCGCCAGAGGACACCCAACCAACCGAGCCACACCAGTCAGGGCCTCTTCACTCTGGTCTTTTCCTCTTTACACTGTGTCATTTCAGGCCTCATCTTGCTCACCAACGTTTCCACCATGGTGTCCTAAACTGATCTCCATACCCGTCAATCCATTACATTTGGTCTAAAGCACAAACCTGATTCGTTACATCAAACATTTATTTAGCACCCTTCAATGCCTGGACCACCAACCGTCACAATATGTACACTTCTCGGCAAGAATGCAAGGTCCTTCCCAACCTTCCCAGCCTTATCTCTTAGGATTCCCTCTCCCCACGCATATTCTCAGGCCCCCGCCCGTCCACAGTCCATCTGTTGTTTCCCAGCTGCTCCAAACCACAGGCCTCTACACCTCCCCAGAATGTTCTGAAGGCCTGCTCATTCGAAACACAGCTCAACCATCATCTCCTCTTCGAAAATTTCCTGAACCCCGGAATTTTCTTTAGTATTCCAAAGGCCTTTCTGCACCCTTCATTCACAACATTTCCCAAACTGCACTCTAACTTTGCTGGCCTTGCTTCTAGCAGCTCCCGCCCAGCTATGACATCCCCAGGGCAGAGAACAGGCCACCTTGTCCCACGCGTGTGCCTCCCAGTGCCCAGCATAGCCCCTCCGCTCAAACCGGGGTCGGTTCCTGCGCCGAACCTTCACACTGCACTCACGGATGCAGGCAATTGAAAATGAGTGTCACTACAAACGCAAGGTGTTTCTGGAAGCTTTTTGAGATTTCTTAAAACCCATTAATTTTTTTTTAAATCTCAAAAAGATTAAAAAATGCTGAGATAAAATTTATACAAATGCTCGTAATAGAAGGCATATCAGGCCAAAATATCAGTAAGAAAAAACAAATGAATAAAATCTCAATATTTATTTGTAAAGCCTACAGAAAATTTCAAACATGAGGGTATCTTTGACGATGTTCTCATTTTCAATCGATATTTTTAGAACAAGAGCAGTTTTACCAATGGCAAAATATTAAGGTTTTCCTCTCACAAAGAGGAAACCTTGGTTGAGAACACAAGCAGTAGAAAAATCTTACTGGCTATGCCTATGATTTTCCTTTTAAAAATGCATTTAAAATTATTTTCTATTTTCAAATGACTTAAACATTTTTCAAAATGAAACATTGTGTAAATTTACCTCTGCCAATCATCGCAAGGATTGACTTCATATTTTATATGATTCATAACTACTATCTGCAAAACTGCTATACAGGTACTTGATAAATAATACAGAAATACAAAATATCAGTCTGAATAATGCATTTTCAATGCACCTGTTTAAAATTGAGTCCATTTCCTTTAGACAACTAAAAGAGATAAACTGTAGCATTTGGTATAAAAAGAACACTATTTCAACTCTTTTCAAAAATGTTACATGCGATTTGTGTTTTTAAAATTCCAAATATAACTCACTGTATTTAGCACCTCCTGTACTTTCCAGTATATTAGATAATTGCCAAGATTAACACCAAGTTAAAACAAAATAAAGGAAAACATTTCTGCCACCCACCCTTCTCCTAAGAAATGGAAATATTAAACACATAGAGAGCACTTTGTAGAGGTCAGCATGATAAGCCCCAAAGACAGCTATTTTTTCTCCATTTAAAAATTCTGTCTGAGGATTTAGAGGACTTAGGGAGCAAGGGAGAGAGGAAGGGAGAATTGTGTAATTACTGGTTTTGGTAAAAAAGATAGGTTAGTAATTTTCTAATCCTGCTCTGGAGAACCACATATGTGCTTCGGCAGCTACGGGCTCCCAAGCCCCCACATCCACTAGAGAAGCTCCGGTTTTTTTTGGTCTGTTTATGCATTGGGTCTCTGAAAAATAATTGCTGAACAAAGGTGTCCATGACTTTAAAAAGTCTGGAAATCACTAAGAAGGATTCACAAATATTCAATGTATAATACTGACATTAACACTTAATAAAACAATAAACCGAACACTCATATGAGAAAATGCTTAAAAAACAAACAAAACAGTAAAACAGCCCTGGCTGGTGTGGCTCACTGGACTGAGGGTCGGCCTGTGAACCAAAGGGTCGCCAGTTTGATTCACAGTCAGGGCACATGCCTGGGCTGCAGGCCAGGTTCCACGGCTGGGGGCGTGAGAGAGGAAACCGATCTATGTATCTCTCACACATTGATGTTTCTCCACTTCTCTTTCTCCCTCCCTTCCCCTCTCTGAAAACAAATAAATAAAACCTTTTTTAAAAATATTAAAAAATGTTAAGACATTAAGTAGAGAAGAATAATATCTGTAGTTGCTTTACCTTTATGAATACATTTGTTTCTTTTGCCTTTGCTCAGAAATTTATTGGGTAAATTGTTTCTTTAGGTAGGGGACACACAGGTTAACCTTTTTCAACTTGGTTTTGGCAGAAAGACAATGGATGGTTTTATAGCAAGAAACTGGCCGTGAACCCGAAGAGAACGGTGGTGGAAGGGAAAGATGCTGGAGATGCGGGTGACACTGCCGGTGTGTTTGTCTGGGTGGATGGAGGGGCCCACGAAATAACCCTGGCAGGGGACACACCTGTCCTACTTCGGTGGAGATTTACAGAAAAAATTAAGTCCTTTCCCGGGGACGCTTCCAATTCTTAGCATCTGTTGCCTCCACTTCCAAACCAATCAGCAGCATCAAAAATCAGAAATTACTGTTAAACTACAATGCTTTACGAAAAGTCCTTTTCTACACAAATCAGACTTTGAAAAACACCAACCATTTTATATGCTTTGTTTTCTCTGGTGAAAAAGCTATCGACCCAAAAGTGTCTTTGCCAGTGACTCGGGCCGCGACGCAAGCGGATGACAGGATGGAGCAACTTCCTCCCCCTTTCTCTCCCTCCCCCCTCAGCCTGTGGTATTGCAGGTTGAGGTTGTGACAGAGAAGAGAAGGAAGCTTCAAAATCATCTACGAAGGATCTACTAAATTGCTGTGCCTTTCCAAACTGCTTGTGTAAATAAGGGCCGATTTTCTCACTTGCCAAAGTTTTCATAATGTGGGAATTGCAGAGAATACAATTGAGTCTCTCCATATTAGGACTCATTAATTTCAAAAGATTAAGATCAGGAAAAAAACATTAATTAGCTTTGCATTTTGAAAGCTGATGAAAACAAATGCTTTCCATTTGGTTAAAAAAAATAACAATTTTGACTTTAAATTAGTAACATTTAGCTCCTAATATTAGTAAATACTCTTTTGAAGATTTAGAAATTAAAGTTCTAATTTGTTCTGAATATGGAGAGGCCAAATATGACTGTCATACATACACTGTCTAAACGCTGGTCCTTTAATTACCCTTCAATTATTTTACTATGTAGTTGACCCATTTAATAAGATACTAGAACCACAAATCTAGTTTCTTGCCTACAGTGAAACAGTGGTCAAGGAAAGGCAACTCTATGCCTACAGTGGAACGCCAATAAAACACTCTGAAAGGTAAGTGCAGTGACTCAGGCCATCTACATTCAAAACTGTACACATACAGACTTTTCTATGTCATCTTCTGGACTTACTGACAAACCAGAAGTTCCAGTGGTTTATTTTCTCAAAATAGATAAGCCAGGAGAGCAAGTTAGTTACACAGACACTAGTTTCCGCAAAGGAGACCTAACACAAACCGCCTTCAGGCGTTAACGCTTAGTTTCCACCCAGATTCCAAAACGTCTTCTTGCTCTGAAATTCACATGTGAAGTAAACTAAAACGTGGAGGTGTTTCGATCCTTTTTACAATAAGGGGCAGAATAAATAAAATTTAATTTATCTGTAATAGGTTTTTAAATTCTAAACCTTCAACAAAATATCAAATCTTCATCTGACTATATAAGTCCTTCCTCTTAAGATATGTAAATAAATTTTGTTCATAGAACATTTATATTATATGGATCACCACTAAATATACAACAAAGTCAAATCGCATTTGTATTGTTTTATATATAAACATTTATTCTCTGAGTATAAAAATCTCCCCGAAGAAAAAACAATACATTGGTGCATTTCTTCTTCTGTTTTTTAAACAAAAATAAAAAAGAGAGCCCATCTCTGACACATACACAATCTTAAATTCTGGAGGGGTTTTAAGTGAATTATTTCTACATAGCTGTCTAACCAATACGCTGTGTCGGGGAGATGCAATTCACAGCTTGTACCACCTGAGGGCACTCCTAAAATCTTAAAACAACTTTTAGAATCAAATTTTCATCTACTAGGATGAAGGAGACCTAGTCCTACTTGAGGTTCAAGGCCTTGGTAGTGGCTTAAAAAACATGTTTCAGAAACCATGTTTCTTCATAAAATCTGAGATGAAGATGAATGTGCATAATTTCTATCCACTGACTATTCTCTGGGCTTCACATCCTTGCAACAAAAGTTGAGGTTCTAGAGCAGGATGAACAGAGCCTAAATGACTTCCAATGAGTGTTTAAAAATTACTAATGAACCAATCTCATATGGCTATCCTGACACACCCCACGTTTACATCAACAGATAAAAGTTCACGCTTCTGCAGAGAATAACAGAAATTCAAGAATTACTTCAGAAACATAGATGACTTACAAGCTGATCAGAAAAGATCTGTTTTAACTTAGACATGGCACGTCAGGTCAAGAAAACAAGCCAACCACAGGCACCTTACCTGCTTCCTGTGAATTCAACACTTCTAAGGCATGCATCATGGCACTGGCAAAGACATTGGCATCCTCTTTGCTGCCAAAGTTGAGACCATACACCTGTCTCGCATCTCGCCACTGGTGGAAGGTCTGTGTCGCTTGATTGTACTTCAACCCTTTAGGAATGGCACAATTTATCACCACCTAAAAGACAATAGTTCTTCATAAAGTCCAGCTAGTAACTGGCAAAGTCAACAAATCCTGGTTGAACAGATAGACAGTCATTCATTCGCTCAAACCTGTTCTGGGCAGACCTTGTCCAAAAAATGGTTAAAACAATTGTCTAGGGTAAAATCAGTCTGCAGAAATAACAGTCTGATTGATGGAACTTAAGCTGGTTACAAAGATCTGGCCTTAAAATAGTAAATCAGAAAAACAAAGGAAAAGATATATCCCTCATTAAATCTATTTTAAAATGTTTAGTGAAGTATTATAAAATCACAAAATGTATAAAACTTAAGCATGTGGCCTGGCCAGGTGGCTCAGTTGCTTGGAACACCATTCCTGACACCAAAAGGCTGCGGGTTCGATTCCCCGTCAGGGCACATACCGAGGTTACGGGGTCAACCCCTGGTCGGGGCACGAGCAAGAAACAACCAGCCAATGTTTCCCTCTCACACGGATGTTTCTCTTTCTTTCCCACCCTTCCTCTCTCTGAAATCAATAAACATATCCTCGGGTAAGGATTAAAAGCCTTTATTTATTTATTTGTTTTAAGCATGTATCTCAGTGAACATTCCCATGGAGCCAAACTCCTGATCAAGAAATAGGACATCATTCTTCTATGTATATTTTAAACTCCATAAAGCACCATCTTTAGTTTTGCACAGTAGGTGATCATCTAAGATCAACATTTATGCTTCCTCTTGCTTTTTATTCCTTCTGCCCTCTCCAAGCTCCTGTTGGAACCATTTTTGATCTTGAAGAATTTCTTCCAGTGCAGATCTGGTGATGGATTCTCTCCATTTTTGTCTGTCAGAAAATATCGTCATTTCACCTTCATCTTTTAAGGATATTTTTATAAGGTATGGAATTTTAAGTGGGCACTCACTTCTGACAGTCCTCTGAAGTCCACGGCCTCCCAGCTCATGTTTCCATTGAGACACCAGACAACAGTTTCCTGTTCTTCTTTAGAGTCGTCTTATTTTCAACGACTGCTCAAGAGTTCCACCTTGGTATTTAGTTTACAGTGGGTTTAACACAATGAATTTATACATGGTTTTCTCTGTATTTATCCCACTCAAGGTTTATAGAATTTCTAAAGTGATATTCTTTCATCACTTTTGAAAATTCGTTGTCATTATCTTTTTAATTATTATTCTGCCCCATTCTCCTCTGGGATTCTAATTATACATACACTCTACTTTTTTTTTTTACTGTATTCCCTATATTTAAGCTCTTTTTATATTATATTTTTCTCTCTCAGAATGTAAGAGAAGCTCTCTTGGCTTCAGTTTGAATATTTTTTCTGATATATATATATTCCAGTTTACTAATTCTTTTTAGCTGTTTCTAAATTGTTATAAAACCCATCTGAGTTGTGAATAGCAGTTATTTCATTTTGCAATTCTTAAAATCCCATTTGGTTCTTTTTTCAAGTATCCAGTTCTCAGCTAAAATACTCAACCTTGTCTTGTATTTCCTTGAATATATGAAGCACAGTTATTTTAAAGTCACTTTCTGACAGTTCCATTAACTGGATTCCCACCGGATCTGTTGCTATTCCTCTTGTTTCCTTGGATGCCTGGGTATTTTGATTGAGTGCCAGGCATTGCGTATGGACAAACATGAGGACATTTTAAGGCCTGTGGTGATGTTATATTTTTTCCAGTGAAAATTTACATTTGCTTCTGGCAAGCAGCGAGGGAAACTAACAGTTTTAAATCATCTTAATTCAAAAGTGATTGAAATGAATGAATAAGGGTCAAACTTCTTCCCAGCACATGGGATTTCTAGGCCCCAGACCATGGGCTGGGGGATTACCAAGATACCCTCCCTCAACGGCAGGGCCAGACTTTCGATTCTTGCTCTGCTGGTCCCACGACTCTCTCCAAAGCCTGCTTAGCTTCTCTGTCTCCTCTTTCAAACCTGGCCCACGCCTCCAGGAAACGCAGGTCCACACTGGGTTCCTATCTGCGGTTCTTTCTTTCAGATCGTGACGACTTACTATTCTATTTCCTTCCTCACACGCTTAACGAACATCCCTGTCTTTTACCGCACCCTTGCTTCCAGGCCGGGAACTCGGTGATGCTCATGAAACCTGATCACTGTGCCTACAACGTAATGAGCACTTAAAACATGTAGAAAAATGGAATGTTTTAATACATGTTTATATAACTTGTATGTACATGCTCCATCCTATAAGTAAATGATGGGTGATTTTTTTAATAGCTCTTACTATAAAAAGTTTAGATGTCGTTTGATAAATTATAACATGTTTCCACTTGGGAAAGACTGATAACCATTAAGAAATGTAACAAGGTACTCTGGAATGAGAGGAAACCAATTTTTATTAGATATGTATATTAACATTTCTATTACTTTAACTAGTATTTTTATAAAATTGCATTTTCCAATTGTTTATTGCTAGTTATACAAAAATGCTACTGACTTTTATATACCGATCTTGTATCCAGCAACCTTGCTGAACGACCTCGTTAGTTGTAATATTTTATCTCTGTACACTTTGGGGATATTTATGGAGATAACTGTATCACCAATGAATTAAAATCAGCTGTTCCTGCCTTTTCAAACCTTATAGCTTCTATTTCTTCATCTTCATATCACTAAGTGACCTCCTCTGCAATGCTAAATGAAAGTGATTAAAGCTGGCCCGGCTGGTGTAGCTCAGTGGATTGAGCGCGGGCTGGGAACCAGAGGGTTCCGGTTCGATTCCCAGTCGGGGCACATGCCTGGGTTGCGGGCCGGGTCCCCGGTGAGGGCCATGCGAGAGGCAACCATACATTGTTCTTTCTCCCTCCCTTCTCCTCTCTCTGAAAATAAATAAATAAAATCTTAAAAAAAAAAAAAAAAAAAGAAAGTGATTAAAGCTGAAATCCTCAACTTATTCCCAAGTTTAATGGAAATTCTCCTAACGCCGCACTGTCCCGTAGGATGTTCGCTGAATGTTTGTATCAGTCATCCTGATCAGTTGAAGAAAATTCATTTTCAAACGTGCTGCGAATTATTACCTACAGATTTAAATTTTATCAAATGCTTTTCCCGAATCTCATTTCTTATAGGTTTTCTCCCAGTCAATTACAATATGAGGTTACCTAATGTTCAACTACCTGTGTATTGCTGAGAGAGATAAACCCTATTGGGTCCAGAGGTGGTCTTTTCCTTTTTCATATACTTTGCTGAATTTGGTCTGCTAATATTTTATTGAGGACTTCTATGTCAATGTTTATAAGTGAGACTGGCTTATAATTTTCCTCTCTCAAACCATTCTGTTTTGGACATCAAAATTGCGTAAGTCTCATAAAATACTATTCTTTAAAACAATCTGTCTATAACAGGTAGTGTTTTGAAGATTTTTTACATTTTGATTATAAATGTTCTGGATTGACTCCCTCTATTCTATAAAATTTTAGGTAGATCATTAACTATTGATATATTTTATGATTATAGGTCTATTAAGTACTACATTTCTGCCAGTTTTGGCAAATCATATTTTTCTACAAAATGGCCCACTTATTGGCATAAAGTTATTCATAATTATATGGTTCAGTAATTTACTTTTGTACTATAATGATATATTTTCCAATACTAATACTGTTTATTTGTAACTGTCCTGTTTTCTGTTTCAGTCTGTCAACTTTTCTGCTCAGTAGGGCGGCTTTTGTTTTAATACTTTCTATTTATTTTTGTATTTCCTTCTGCTTCCTTCTTAAGTTCATTTGATGTCATTAAATGTGTCCACATAAGGGCAGCTTAGACATTGCACAGGTTTCTAGGCATAGTAACTTGTCACTCGGGTCTAAGTACTTCCTTACTTTCATTTCATCTAAGTGTCATGAATTACTTAGAAGTGTTTTCAAATTTCCATACATTTTAAAAACACTCCATTTGTCAAAAACCAGAAGTCATAGGATAGTTCACTTCTCTTACGAATAAAAATGTCAGTGTTTTGTTTGGAAACTGCCTTCCTTATAAAGATGTCTTTCTAATTATTTTTAAATACTCATTTTCTTTTTTGCCAACACTGAGATACTTTTTAGGACTGTTCTTCAATGCTGTCTATGCTTCCCCCATAGAGACTACCTTGACTGCAGTTTCAAACCACTGCTTTATTTTACCGACTATACCAAGCCCTGTGGTAATGCAAGGCGACTTTAAGAACGGAGCAGCCCCTTACCTGGTGGTCCTGAATCTTCCTGCCCACCACTCGGAACGTGTTGTTGCCCGTGTGGTGATAGATGTGAACTCTGCTGAACCCGGTTGAGCCGCCAGCTGGCACCCACTTCTTGTTGGCATCATCATACACCATCACAGCAGCTCTGGCCTGACAGATACTCTGTTCACTGTTTAAAAAAAGGCAAACTTGAGATATTTAAACTATGCTAAGTTGCCCACATAGCCATAGAAATCAGTCACAGAGTTAGCCGACCTAGCAGTCAGTCAACAATGAATGCTTTCCTGGGTGCTTGGAACGACAGTGAGTGAGACAGAGGCTTCCTGCCCTTATGGGGACACTCTAATGGACTAAACAATGAAGTGTAATGAGGGACCATGAAGAGGAGATCAGGACCCACGAACACACAAGCAACACAGAAAAGTTTTCTTCTAAATCTGAGTATCTAACACGTTCATTAACCTGAACACAACTACAAGTATAAATTAATCATCATTTGTTTAATGGCATATATGTTTCTAATATTGGTGACCTGTTTGTGAATCCCTCTTTACTGAAAACCATCTTCATCAACATTGCTTCAGGGTGTACACAGCAAATCCCGATAAGCTCATCTGCCCCTTGAGATACGGGGTGGTCACTAGCAACCAAAGGCTGGCACTGTGACCCGGTCCTTGATTCCCTCTGGGCAAGATAACACCCTATGTTTCAAATTTCTTCACTTCAAAATGAAAAAGTAAAAGGAAATGCTTTCCAGGGATCCTTCTGGATTTTAATGCTAACCTTCACAGATAAATATTTTAAAAGAGCAATTCCAGTATAATGTCTTTCAATCTCAGCTTCCATCTCAATTACCTGTTACCAAATGAGACGGAGCACGTGAACAAATAAAATGAGGGAGATGATCTTAATTTCACATGAAGCACTCGTTTCATCTTTCAAAAGTTCTCTAATACCATTGGGGGGGGAGATTGATTTGAATTTTTCTTAAGTTCATACCATCTTTCATTTTTTAAAAATCAAGTACGAAAAGTGGTCAACAGAAGAAAATGGCACATGAACGCTATGCTAACTACTAACCCACCTAACTCAGTCCCCACACAGGAGACTTACTGATGTGTAAGCTGCAGTTAATGCAGACGCTCCCAAGCAGCTCACCCAACCCCATTTCAATGAGAGCTTTACTCATTCCAACCTCCTTCAGCTTCAAAGATTTTAAACAGGAAGTCACATGGGTTCTTCCCCAACGTCCTCAGAAACAAAGCCACTTTCAGGTCTCTTCCCTTCCCCACACACCACCCCATCTCAACACTGTGTGTGTGCGTTTTATTCCACTTGCTGGGTGACCTGGGGACAGAGGACCACTGGAGACACAGGAGGTCACAGCACTGAGCAGTGACACCGCTTCAGAACAGTGGGGTCCTAACTGCTTCTCATCTCCCATTAGAGAAATTTTATAAAAACCTGTGACAGTATTTGTGCAGCACAAACACTAAAATAAACTCAGTGATAGTCTCAATTCTTATGTCGCACTGGAACTTTTTGGTAAAATAGCTCTGGGAATAAAAGCAAGCCAGTGACTTGAACTTGAATGACTTTTTAAAGCCTGATTAAAGAGTGTTTGTCAGCACAGCAGTGAAACTCTCTTCGCCACTCGCAAGAGAAACACTGAAGGGACAACACTTACATAAGCCCACAGAAAGATGGCATGAACAAGGTAAAGCAAAGTGCCTCTCACAGCACACAGGCCCAGAGACAAATTTACTACTAACTGTAAGTCCCAATTCAATAAACAAATCTGTGAATTAATTAAGAACAGTATTTTCCAGGTTTCAAAAATTATTTTTGGACACACAACAGGATTCCTATGGTTCAAGAAATAATGTCTCTTCAAGAAAAGTCTCAGTGGGATCACACAAGCCAAGCAACAGAAACCCCTATTTTGTAAACTAGGTCATTCCATGCCTCAAAAAAAGGAAGAAAAGTTTTCAAAAACATATACAAAAAAAAAAACAAAACCAGGCAAGTTAGATATATTGTCCCAACTTCTTCCCCCACCACTCTACAGCGGGTACCTGGAGGCATTCCAAAGATGGAAGCACAGCGTTCACTGAATAGCTTTTCACTGGTGCTAACTATGCAAACCACCAGTCAACAAGTGAATGTCTGGTGACTTCAGCTTCCCTGGGAAAGCTATAAGCAGGAAGCAAAGACATCTCCAAATGAACAGAGCAGCCACCAAAGGCCTACAATGCAAAAAATCAGTTGATCTGTTTTCTAACGAGGATGAAAAGAAATGTTCAAAATGAGGTGTTAAGGGCACAAATCTAACTCTGAACAAAGCCAAGGAGCACCAGAGGAGCCCAGGTTGAAGATAAGAAAAAATCAGACGCGGGTACGAGCTGAGGTGCTGCTGGGAAAGCGGTTAGAGCCACAGGGGGCGTGGCAAGCTGTGAAGGAGAAGCTTGAGCCCAAATAACTGCAGTCCTAGAAGACCTCCGTTGCTCCAAGAAGCCACATCAAGGGCCAGCCAGGAAGAGATGGCACCACCCGCTGGGGTTCTGAGTGACCAATCAAGTCGAATCTTTCCATTCCTTTCCACAGCATCTGAGGACCTGCCTTACTTTAGATAGACATCCTGTGGTGTAAAAAATATTCGGTCTTTGTCCGGGTTCCTGGCACAGAGCTCCTAAAACAAAACCCCTTGGCATCTCCAGAGCAGTAAGAGAGTTTTTGGTATGCTAATGAGATGACTCTAGGCTTCAGGATGCAGGCCGGTTGCCAGAAATACTAAGCCATGATTAGAGGGTTGCAATGTTCAGGACCACGCCACCCCCACCTCTGGGGAGGGTAGAAGGGCCAGAAATCGAGTTCACTCACCAATGACCAATGACTTCATTAATCATGCCTACAGAAATGAAACAGCCATCAAAACACCCAAACAGCTCAAATCAGGGTGCTGGGTGGGCGGCATGCCCACAGTGGGCATGGCAACTGCACTCACCCCACACAATCTCTTCCACCTGGCTGTTCCTGAGTCGCATTCATTACAGTAAATCAGTAACAGTAAGTAAAGCACTTTCCTAAGTTCAGGGAGTCGTTCCAGTGAATTATCAAACCTGAAGGGGGGTCATGGGAACCCCTGCATTTGCAGTCAGCAGGGTGTAAGTGGACAGACAGTCCAAGTGCCCCACTGGCAGCTGGCGCCTAAAGTGGGAACAGTCTCATGGGGTGGAGCCTTCAGCCTGTGGCACCTGTGCTAACTCCAGAGAGTGTCACAATGGAACTGGACTGTTGGACTCCCAGTGTCAAAAACCAGAATTGGCTGTGACGCAAGAAGAACACCACTCAGCACACCAACCCCAATTCCAGGCGGCGTGCACGAAGTAAGCCGGTGATCACCGTTTTGGACTTCACAGATTCAGAAACGTCAAACGCAGGTGGGACGAACCAACACAGAACGTTGACACTATTTTGGCCTACTTGCCAGGGAAGAGATTGGGGGTGTGGGAGGCATCGCCGTAACTTAATAAAATGAGGACATTCTGGAACTTCAAAATCTCACAATAAAGAAACATGCTGTAATGTACTATAAATGTAGCAGCTAGCTTTCCATACAATTCTCCACATTGTCTGTTGTTTCTTTTCCATTTCTCTCTGATCCAGTGAAATACTTCAGAGGGTCTACCTGAAAGTCCCACCGGCCCCAGGCCCAGCAGAACTGCCTGTGCAGTTGTATATACACAAGCGATGGAGGAGACAGCTCAACGGGCAGGTCTTCTGACAGGAATTTCCAGCTTTCTCCTGGATGATTTTTAGCTGAAACAGTCAACGAATGAATTTGACATGCTGAAATTGTACACACATGTGCAGTTTTTCAAGGAAAGGAACGAGGAAGGGAGGTGAGATTTAAGAACCACAGCTACTGGAATCAAAAAAGAAAAAAAAATGAAGATCTAAACAAGCATGGCAAAAACACCCCAAAACTTTAGACTTGTTACACGACCATTCTCTCTCTGCATCATAACAAGCCTCCAAGTGAACACCTGGCGGATGAGCCTTCGACATCCTGAGTCTGCAGAGGAACTACGAAAGAGTCAGTAAATTACTCAGGTGCAGTTTTGTGAAGATCAGGCACTAAATTAACTGTAAACAAAAATTTCATTTCATGACCAAATGCAGTCGGTATATAAGGTGATATAGTTTTTCTTTCTGCTGTTACCTTTTGTATTTTAAAATAAAATATGGCATTAAAAGGCTAGAGATAGCTGGTTTTTCTTTTTAAGTATAAAAACCATGCCACTACATTACAATTCTGTGGCTCTGTCAAGTAATTCATTCCTGACTATAGTCAAATTTCCTGAACAGGTAGATATGATAGTAGAGAATGGTTGCTAAACCCTATCCTCATAGTTACCAGTGAATAAAAAGCTTCCTGGTATTTAAGCACATTAAGGATTGCTTGGCTATTTATTGAGGTTGCAATAAAGCCAAGTCTTTGCAAATAGCAACTTTCTTTCAAAGACACCACTCATTAATCATTACTTGTCAAAGAAAGCAGGACCACGACAGTGCCCAGCACACATGAGACACTCTTCAAATGGTTCTTCAGGACCAAATTTCATCTAATGAAATCCTACTTATCGAGACCTGGATCAAATTCCATTTCTCCATTAAGGCTTTCTGGGGTCTCCAAAGTCAGAAATACCTGCATCCTCCTGGGTTCTCACAGTACTCATTAATCTCTTACCAAGGACAACTCTCTGAGGGCAACTCTTTGAGCCATAGGAAGGAGTGGGAACTTCACTCGAAATGCACTGGGGAAGCCACTCGAGAGCGTTAAGCAGAACTGCCTTACAAGTAAGATGGCTCTCGCTACTACGGAGACAGAGACGGGATTCAGGAAGGGGACACAGAAGTCAAGAACAGAAGCACGAAGTCCAGTGTGAGATGCACATACGGTGACCCTGGATCCCTGCTAGAAACACGGGAGGGAAGCGTGTGGGAATACGTGTTGGAAGAAATGCAGGCAGGAATCGCTGGTACACAGATGAGAGAGGAGGGAAGAGAAGCGGACAATCAAAGGCAGGAGAAAAGGTATGATGTCACCTAGCGTGTTATGGATACTCCCCAAGTGTACGTGACATGCCGTGAAGAATATCACTGTGGAAAGTCATGGTCCCGATTCCTTTATTTTTACATACGGAGAAACACGTCTTCACCATCTTTGAAAAAGGAGAACGACATTCATCTTCGAATCCCCTAAGTTACCAAGGTCCGTACAACAGCCTCTACGACACGACCAGCCACAGAGAGAGGTTACTCTGAACGAGGGAATTATCGCCTTGGCTGTTACGATACTGTGTCATTCGTTCGATGAACTGAGATGTCAGTTACTGAGAAGATAAAAATATTAAGGAAGAAATTACACAAAAAAGTAGGGAATTTTAAAGCAGGATTTCCACCTTGTGCTCCGATGTCAAATATCACATTTCAAGCATGAACGAGGCCTAGAGCCAGCAATGTTGGATTTCCACTCCACAAATATTGTTCCCATCTGTATTCGCCAGCTCCGACAGAACACTAAAACTGAGCCAGGCCACCTCAGTTATGAGACACGATGCAGTCGCATCGGGATAAACATGCACGCTCCTCAAACTGGAAAGGAAACAGTGACTGTCACGTCCCGCGTCGGGTTAGGCACCGCAACAGTCAGAGTGTCCCTGCTCTCGGCCCTCTGCTCCGGGCTCGGCCACCCTGCGAGCCCAGGGCTCACTCCACCGTCCTCCCTGCCCACCGCCCCACCGCGGTCTGTCAGTTCTACCCCGCAGGACTTCTAATTCCTTCGCTTCCTTCTCTGACGATGCGCAAACGCTTTAACTCGGGCCCCCCCAGTTTCTCGATTAGACTATTTCAACTGCCTCCGAACTGGTATTTCTGACACAATTTTACTCCCAGGTCCCAATGCTTCGGGATATTTTTCTCAATCAAATCTAATCATGTCACTCTCCCAGGTTAGGAGACGCCGAAGACTCACTTCAGGGCGAACACTGGCTCTGTCGCGTGGCATACAAGGTCTGCCATGACCTGGCCTCTGTCTCTGACATTCATTCTTTCTCGCAAATACTGAGAGCATGTAGAACACACCACACGCCACTCCACCATCCTACCGCTGGGGCACGTGTGCAAAACAGGTCAAAACTCCAGCACAGCGGCAAAAACAATTATGCCACACTTGTGCACACCTCTGCACGTGCCTCTCTCTCCCTGACGTCCCTGCACATTATCTCTTCCCAAACACCTTCTGTCTACAACTAGCTGTCCTTCAAACTTCACACACAGGTGCCACATCCCCTTGAAAGCTTTTCCTCTCTCCCGCCCCAAATAGGGACTCATTCTGCATCATCACAATACACCACTATTTGCACATCATCTCTCCGCCAACATCAGGCATTAAGCCCCTGAAGGTCGGCACTGTAGTTTTTCATTTCCCCTAATGAAGATCTGTTACAGTGGTAAGTTGAAAAGTAGTGAGAGATTAACTATAAAAAGTAAAAATCTGTAACCTGTAGGAGCCCTAACACATGCCAGTGGAAGTTCCCTCTTCTGACTTCCAAAGCCTGGATGGACAACATATCGAACCCTCCCCTGTCTGCCTATAAAACACGCCACCAGCACCGAAAACACTCAGAGCTGGTGACCTGTCTCATCACTCTGTCCCTTCTGCTCCCAGCAGGTGGGCCGTGTACTTATCAAGAGTCAGCTGTGTTTGTGACCAAATGTATTCATTCCAACTGTACTTGTAATTATGCAATTTAACTACCATAGAGATGATACAATGTGAGCATAAAGAAATTGTAGGAAATTAAGTTAAATGTTTTGGAAAGTTTCTATAAAGGCGAGTCACTGACACATTGTGAGACATGTATAAAAGGGGGCGGTCCCATAAGTCTAGCAGAACGCTGTGTTCAGACGCTTTGCACATGTCTGAGCTCGCTCTCCACTGTAAAGAAACCAAAGTTGAATCTTCAGAGACAAAAGGTGGGCCTACTTTAGGAAAAAAAAAATAACATGGAATTCTCACCACCAGGCTAACACTAAAAGCTTTACAGAAAAAGGACACAGAACTGATGTAATAATGTTATAAAGCAGGCTAAAATATTTAAAGGTATGTGTCACTTTTAAAGACACCAAACTTTAACTAGTTCAATTAACCAACCATCATTACCAGTACAGATCACATGAGATTCCGGGGCTTCTACTACAGTGTGCATTTTATGAAATACTAAACAGCTTTCTTCTTTCATATTCCATAAAAAAAAAACCAAAAACAAACCACTTTCTGAGAGCAGGGGCTGGGAGAGCTGCTTGCTGGTTACAGCTGGGTGTTGCCACGGCTCAGTAACTAAGAGATACACTGTGAACGCCACTGACAAACAGCAGACACACAGAAGAGCAGCGAGCAAACTTACTTTCTGCAAGGCAAGGAGACCATCTGGGAGGCAGCAGCTCCAACTACGCAGAAAGGCAAAATTTCCCATCAAGACCACACAGTTACATGGCATTCATGTTTCTAAGAAACACTAAAGGTTTTTTTAAAAAAAGGTAAAAAGAGCAATGTCACTACTAAACTCTTTATCCCACAACATCTATATATTCACGTGCAAAGTGCCAATGCAATCTAGCATGATAACGGATCCACAGTAACCAAAGAAAATAATCAGCCCTGGCTGGTGTGGCTCAGTGCATTGAGCACCAGCCTGCGAACCACAGAGTCACTGGTTTGATTCCCAGTCAGGACCTGGGTGCAGCCCAGGTCCCCAGGTAGGGGCATGTGAGAGGCAACCACACATTGATGTTTCTCTCCCTCCCTCTTTCTCCCTCTCTTCCCCTCTATCTAAAAATAAATAAAATCTTTTTTAAAAAAAAGAAAAAGAAAATAATCAATAGCACGCCTCAGAAAACAAATGTGTTATCCTGTAGAATGAAAAAAAATCTCTTAAATTGTTAGGCTAAGTACTGTATTTTTTGGAGTATAAGACACGCCCCCCCCAAAATTTGGGAGGAAAATGGGGGTGCATCTTATAGTCCGAATGTAGCTTACCTGTGTTCTGTTTACATTTACATTGGTAAAATATTATGTTATTTATGTTATTAAATATTTTACAGGATAAATATTTCACACTTTTTGCTTCAAAATTTTTTCCCCTATTTTCCTCCTCGAAAACCTAGGTGCATCTTATGGTTTGGGTGCGTCTTACAGTCCGAACAATACAGTAATAAGTGGGGAAAGTACCCTAAAGTAGGCGCTTACGGCACGCAGTCATGTGTTTAGGAGTAATGAGAGGAATCTTTTTTTACTAATAAATCTTTGTGGTACTATTTGATTTTAATTATGAATACCTCTTACTTGAATAAACTTGGCCAATAAAAAGGACCTGCCTCTGCCAACAATAAATCTGGAGAGAAATAACAAAGAAAATGAAAACATACAATTTCAATATTCTCAGAACCACAAGAGAAGAGACAACTAGTGTGCAATTTATGAAACAAAAGAGAATGAAATCATATGCAACAGCAAGTAAAAAGAGACACTAAGAAACCAGTAAAACGGAAAGTATCTTGGGCAGGCGCCGGCCACACCGGTGCAACCCTGGCGGGGCACACCAGAAGGGAGGGCTTGCTGCTGAGGAGCACAGGCAAATCCAAGCCCTCCTGCCTTTCCTGTGCTACAGACGACTAATTAACAAAAATAAAGGAATTTTTTTAAAATTAAAATCAACTGTTTCAGGAGACTGCACTCCACAACCACCCATAGGTAAGTATTTTCGGAGCCCATGTTTCAAAGTATTATTAACTGCATGCACAGGAGCCACAACAAAATCAATGAGAAGAATGTATTAATGAATTACTTCCTGTACTGTTAGTGCAGACTGACGCATCCCCGGATAGTGACAGCCATAAAGAACCCAAATCTCTCCACGTTAGGGAAGAACTAAAACCCAGAGACAATTGAGTGACCTACGTAATTAATTACCGAGCCAGTGCTATGATGGTGATGATAGCAATAATAAAAACAAATACTAATGTGAATGTACTACCAAGTGCCATACACTGTCTGCGTGTTTTGCCTTTATCAATTTATTTTTTTATTCAACAACCTTATTTGGTGGATACTTGTTAACATCCCCAATTTTACAGATAGTAAGTTGAGACAGATACACCTATGAATAAAACAGTCTACAAATAAACTGATACATACATGGACAACTGATTTTTACAAAGATACAAAGACATATTAGCGCAGAAAAGTAGTCTTTTCGATAAATGGCACTGGGACAATTAAATATGCATAAATAAAAACATGAATCAACCCATACTTCACACCATGTTAAACATACAAGCTAGACTCATAAAACTTTTAGAAGGAAACACAGGAGAGTAATTTCATGAGCTCAGGATAGGCAAAGGTTTTGGCAATAATTATAGAAGAAAAAAGTAGGCAAGTCAAAATATTCTTTCGTTAAAAAACATTTAAGAAAATGCATATGTATGGTATATGAATTATATCTTAGTAAAGCTGTTACAGAAAGGAAGGGAGGGAAGGAATGTACAGGCGAGACACATGAGAAGAAGTATTTGCACAACATAAATCCGACATATATCCGGGATGTATTTCTAAAACTCCCGCAACTAAATAAATAAAAGACAGGCAACCAATAAAACACTGGGCAGATAATTTAAATAGATTATCACAAAACATAATATATACATAGCTGGTAAATCCATGTAAAAGTGCTGGTCATTATTAATCATCAGGGAAATACAAATTAAAATCACAAAGAGATGCCACAACATACCCACCAGAATGGGTGGAATGTTGGACAACGGTAATTCCCATGCACTGTTGGTGGGAGTACACAAAATGGTCAGCAACTTGGAAGATAATGGTTTTTATAGAACTAAACATACAGGTACCCTCTGACCTTCCAATCCAATGTTCAGTATTGCCACAATCGGGAAACAGCCCAGGTACCCATCAGTAGAACGGATAAACCATGTGTGGTACGGTCACACAATGGCACATCACTGAGCAAGACAAACACCCAATACACGCGAGGACACAGGAGAAGAGCAAGACATGACGCCGCGAGGAAGCACGACAAGAGTACGTAGGACTCCCAGGTGAAGCTCGGAAACGGGAAACCCTGACCGACTGTGGAAATACATCAAAACAGCGATTTATCTACGGGGACAGAGGGTGAAAGCGAAGATGACGTGGGAAGGGGCTTCAGGGTTCGGTGTCTGGAAAGAGTTTGGGTTGCACAGGTGTGTGCACCTGTCAAAAGTCATCCAACGGGCTGTGCATGTCACTGCACATATTTTACCTCAAAAGGAATGAAAATGGTATACTGAGCCCTAGTGACTGACATGCATACTAAAATATTTAAGAAATAGTGCACTGATGACTATAACTTTATTTTTCTGAAATGCATCAAAATAAATATATGTGATTAGACAGACATGTGCTAAAGCAAGTATAGTAAAATGTTAATGTAGAATCAAGATTGTGGGTGTACAGATTTTCACTGAATAATTCAACTGTTCTGTTGTTTTAAATTTTTCATAATAAACTGTTAGGGGTGAGGTGGGGAGGTAAATCACCAAGTGTTCATTCCTGTGCAGCCTTCTCTATAAAGGAGCTAATTATTCACAGACTTCACACCCATAATAAAAATTGTGTAATGTAGTACATTTTTATAGCTTCATTAATAAAAAGGAAAGACAAAAGACTGGCATGTTTTATTTCCCCATATTCATTCCAATCAGAACTCTAAAAATTTTCAATTGCCTGGGCTGAGAAACACTGTGCAGATAAAAATAATCCGTTTCCAAGTAGTGTAGGGACTAATTCCCTGGCCCTACCACTCAAGACACACCCACCGCCGCCGCCGCTGCCACGGCCTCGGTCAGGAGTCCAGCTGCCACTGCACCGAGCGCCTGTTAAAGAGTGCCAGAAAACTCCTCACAGCCCACACTCGTCTAAGCTCCAAAGCAACACAGACAACTGCCTAAATTCCGACCCAAACATCGCGAGCCTACTGACCTCTTTCACCTCATCCGCTCCTCGCTCCCCATCTCCCGTCCCCGGTGCAGGACACCGAATACTGGCCAGCCCCAGCTGGACTGCTCCTGCCAGTCATCCCCAGTCAGTCACCGCGCCCTGTCACCCCCTCCATTCTGCCCCATCGCCATTGCGGGAATGCCTTCTTTCCTTCCTGGAGCGCTTACTGCAGGGCCCCACAGTGGCCTTCCTGCCTCTGCCCTCTCCAGCCAGAAGCTTCCTGAGCAAGGACAGCGTCTTAACATTCCCTAGGAAACACAACAACCTACTGTCTCTCTACAGGAGACTTACCCAAGACTAATTTAATGAGGACCTTTTACAAAACAGATTTACACTCCTGCTGGCCTCACTAATACCATTTTCAGGTAAACTGATAAAGACGCATTTGTTCACACTTCCACATCACTTTTGTAGTCAAGAGCAGATGAGAACAATAGTCTCGGATTTCATCACAGAACTGCTGCCAAGCATATGTTATCAAAATCATTGATACCTGGACTATACGTCTTTCCCCACATGGCCTGTAATTCAACAAGGCTTCATATTTCTCTCTGATGCCTTAATTAACATCAGTACGAGATTCTACAGGGCGCAGAGAGGGCATCTTTAGAAGCCCTGGAGCACGGCAGTTCAGAGCCGCGGATCTGGAGTTGGACTTGAGCGAATTTAGATCCCAGCTCTCTCGTTTTCATACACATCCATGGGACCTTACACAAGTTGTTATTAAGCCTCAGTTTCCTCACTCCCGAGTGGAATAATGACAGTACCTACCTCGCAGAATAAAACCATTTACATCACAGCACTTAAAGTATCTGGCACACAATGGGCACTGGATGTTAGCCATTGCTAGTAACATTTCAGGAAACGAGGAAAGCAGGGGTTCCCAAACCACAAGCGAGTGCCACACCACCAAACAACTGCAGTGCACCTTAACATCGGGTGCGCTGACAAACAAGCCTACAGAGCGGTGCCACGCACAGAATCACCCTCCGACCCAGACAAGAACCAGAACCTGGCGCGGGAGAATGAGCTAGCTTGCCATCCTAACACTGCATGCCAGCAGGGCTTCCTCCCTTTGCGCTCGTCCCTGGGCACCCGTTTATCTGGTGGCTATGACAGGCCACAGTGGTTATTTAAGGATCTGGGAATTCATAATGGCCTTGAAACATCACCAGTACATGGCTACAAATGGCCGCTGCTCAGCACATCTCTAGCTTCCAACTTCTTGTTTCAATTTAACTGCTACTGCACGTGACTTCATATTTGCTCATTTGTAATATTTGAACTAAAAGTCAACTTAAAGTATATATGGAACATGATATTCAGGTACACTAGACACTTAGTCAAACTTAGTTTATTACAAACTGATGTTTCTCGTGCTTAAAAATAACCACGTGAGGAAAGCCTGGTTTCCCTATTATCCTAAGGAAATCCTTAATTTTCCAAGAGTATTTCTTGGACACTCACGGTTCCAGACCAGATATTTATATAGTTTGGCAGCTACAGTTAACATTCAGCAGCTGCCAACTGCCGCTCAAAACTACTTTCTAAGTTGTGAAATTCTGTCCTGAAAAACAGTCCGTCCACTACAGCTGGGAAAGCACACTTCTCTCCTCTTCTTCCATATATAGTTCTTCCAACCAGGCCAGGAATTCAGCCCCCAGTGTGCCGTACCAGATCCCCCTTGGCACAAACTGGCGAAATCGAATGAGGTCAGCCTGCTTTACGTCCCGAGGACGAGACCAGGATGACGACCAGGAGACAAGCTCTCTGGGGAAGAATCTGAAGATCACACGAGAGGGCACAGACGCCCTGAATGCACACCATACCCTAGAGCAGCTGAGGCGCCCCGAACAGCCTGCAACAAACAGATTTCTTGGAAGTTATGTTTTATACTAAAACTTAATGAGTATTTTGCAATTCGCTCCACGATCCAGCCTGTTTTAATATGACAGTCTCCCTAAAAATGTTTCAGGAAAGTTGATGCTCCAGGGAGATGCAACACGTTTGCCTGACGGTCTCCACATGTAGCACAAAGCACAGCCTGTCCCTGGGGGGAGTCAACGGGAACCCCAACAGCAGGAGCGGAGGGAGAGCCAGAGTGCTCCGAGTGCTGCAGGAGGAAGCCTGGATGTCGAAGTGAACGCTGGCTGTCATCGGGAGGCGGAAGGACACGTATGTGCAGACGGACAGTCGGCGCGGTGTGGCTGTCACCGACACGGGAGTAAACGCGATGAAAGCTACGATGAGCATACGATGTTTTGTTCGCACACTCTGGCAGTGTGTGAGAAAGTCACTATAGCATATGCACAATCAGAGAGAATGACTGGCCAGGATCTGGAAAACGGCAGTCGGCTTTCGTCTTTGTCCTCAGCCACACACGAACTTCACGACATGTGGGAAATCGTGGAAGTCCTTGTCCTGTACCTCTACGCAATGTTCAGAGAAGGTGCAATGGTAGTTATTACATTTTTTAGAAGTTGCTTGACTACAGAAGGCTTTAGTGCTGTGATTTTCTAATATTATCGATTAAATGGGGTTATCGGCAAATCAGCGGTTGCTCGCAGAAAAGACTGCTGGAAGAAGCCGGACTCACAGGCCTTGAGAGCACACCTACTATTACAGCACACCTACACGGTATCCGCTGTAAAAATCCTCCTTCCAATCTACCTGGAGAAGAACTGGAAATGAGTGGGCGTGCAATAAAAATGGAGATGAGGCTAGAAACGCAGAAATATTACACCGCTTCTCCGGCCCGTTGCTAGATTCAAAGTTTAAGGGTAACTAAACTTTGCTCAGGCTAAACTTGTTCATAAATGGTTGTAAAAAGTGGTACGCACATGCCACCGTTTGCTTTTTTTAATCTGAGTGAGGACATCGTCTAGCAGAGCACCAAGTCCCCGTTCCTGGGACCGTTTCAATGGCATTACACCATTATGATCTCCTTATTACCCTAACCCTGTGGCTCCCAGCGGCCAGCAGTCTGCCTTCTCGCCACCCCTTTAATCACGCGATTTCCAGATGTCCACCCAGAAAGCCTTCTTTGCCTCCGTCTTCTTAATTGTTCCTACTCAATCTGTACCCACAGCCCTCATCCGAGCAGCCTTCTCCAACTGGCTCTTCCCAAGCCACCCCCACGCAGGTCTGCGAGCACCCCAGGACTCCCGGTGCGCCCCTCCCCAGTGCAGTTCCGACTGTGGTGTCACAGTGTGTCTACGGGCAGTGCGCATCCCAGTGTAGAGAAAACTGTATCACCTCTACCTACAGTGTTAACACTTGAAGCGCATTCAAGGACTTGGTGAATGTCAAATGAGCTAATGAATTACAATGCCCAGCACAAAACATGGACAACCAGTATTTAATCTCTTTTTTTTTTTTTAAAGAGATCACCTCCCACAGAAATAGCATGCAATTTTGTACTTCAAGTCAATAGGGAAATTTCTCTTACTTTACGGATATCTTTGCTAAAACCATCATCATGGAGGGTAAAAACCATGTATGTACAGATTTGATATGACTGAGGGAAAACAGGCATATAAAAAACTCAATATATATCGTATCAGATCTACTGAATTTGAAGCTTAGGAACAATTCAATCTTAAAACTACCAAGTGAACCATGGCACGAAGACTTAAGCTAAATAATTCTACTAGTCAATTAATTTTAATCAGATGAAGTACAAAACTAGAGCCAATTTAATGAACTGTATCCTGATGCGGACAGTTGGTCACACCCTAGCTCCTAACCAAACGAAGGAAAAATATTCCCGCTTTCCACCAGGAAACCAAGGCCAGTCTCCTAGTCACAAAACGCGCGCCGTCAGGAGAGGCACCTGCCACAGGGCAGGACCACTCAGACATTCACAAATACAGTGCCTATGTCCACACCCTCGTGTATTCATCTTTTACTTGTGCAGCAGCTGACTGTCAGCTGGCACAGGACCTAAATCGTGATCCTATTTCTCAGAGTAATTCACATACATCCCCAAGCGACAGCTGGGGTAATTTTCAGAGTATGTCTAAAAATATAAAGGTCAAAACATTCAGTGAATTTTACCCGACAGGAGGAATATGACTGAACACAATACAGTCAATTCAATTCATGGTAAAGGAGTAATTCAGCAGAAAGCAACGCTCACAGCGATGAGTAATGCAATGCATAAAAGGTAAAGATGTTCACGGGCTGTATTTGGCTTTTAGAAACATTCTCTTTTTTTTCCAAGATATGTAAGGCCTGCAACTGTACTTCAAGTATTCTTTTTATTATTATTTCCCTACAGCTAAAGAAGATACTCTTTTTGGCTAAAAATTGAGAAACCATGGTTTTCTCAGTATCGTGACATAGTTCTATGCCGTCCCACAACTTTACTCGAGATTTTTCTGAAGGAGCTTCTTTTGTCTTTCCTTGACTGACTTCCTAAGCCACTTCGGTGCACAAAGCTCCTGCTCTCATTTAGTTCACTGTCCCAGAAGCCCCGCTGCTACTGAGAGAGGCAGCGGTGTCTACCACCACGTACTCCTCAGTGACAAACCCAGTTTCCAGATACTTTTCTGCCTTTTTAGTGATAATCACAATAGGGACTCATATTCCATGTAGTTTAAGCCCACCAGGCAAACCTCTCCATCAGTAAAACCTGGCACTTGATCAGCCAAGAGTCTGGGGGCTTCCAGTTGAGTTCAGCCCTCGTTCATCTTCAACTTCCTGGTCTCTAAAATAACAGGGCCCCTGAAACTACCTAAGCCACGTTACAAAACTAGAGTGCCTAGGGGAAGCTATACAGCTTCCAATGTAAGCAGGGGCTTGGGTGGTAACTGGCTTTAAAAAGTACTTTTTCAAAAAGTTTAACTATTTATATTCATCAAATAGCACTTAAATAATACAACAATAAGACTATGAATATTCTTCAATTATTAAGCCTGAAAAGAGTGGTTTAGCTTATACATATTGCTCTAAATCAGTTGTAAAAGTTTCCAGAAATTTTGACTTATTTGATCTAGGAATACAGTTGAAAACTTGGCCTTATATATGAGCCATTCCGTTTCAAAAACTCACAAAATAAAAGCATCATAATCAGGTGATAAAGATGTAACTAGGGCAGCAAAGGGTTAAAAAGCATTGTTTATCTTGCGGTTGGATAGATTATTCCTCACACACAGCTGCCACCTTAAGACGTCCACCCTTCTCTAGATATTCAAATGAAAATTAACATATGCCATCTGACCAGTGAGATAAAAATGGTAAAGATGTTTAACAAGTGGCCACAGCTGTTGGCCGCATAGTTTCTGCCATTCTGACAAGGGGTCTAGGACACAAGACCTAATTAAATCCCTTCTCATCTCTCCCTCCTTTCTCCCACACTCTTGAAAAAGACAATGAAAGCTCTCCAGTCAAGGACTAGACATCATCCCCACATGCAGGATATATACCAATGGCTCTCGGTCATTCAAAATGAGGGTTCTACCATATAAGTCATTTTCCCTAAGTTAAAAGTAACTATGCCCTAGCTGCTGTGACTCAGTGGATTGATTGCTGGCCTGCAAACCAAAGGGTTGCTGGTTCGATTCCCAGTCGGGGCACAAGCCTGGGTTGCCAGCAGGTCCCCGGTGGGGGGTGCACAAGAGGCAACCAAACATTGATGTTTCTCTCCTTCTCTTTCTTTCTCCCTTCCCTTCTCCCTCTCTCTAAAAATACATAAACAAAACCTTTTAAAAATAAGTAAATAAGCCCGGCTGGTGTAGCTCAGTGGATTGAGCGCAGGCTGGGAACCAGAGGGTCCCGGTTCGATTCCCAGTCGGGGCACATGCCTGGGTTGCGGGCCAGGTCCCCAGTGAGGGCCATGTGAGAGGCAACCATACACTGCTGTTTCTATCCCTCTCTTTCTCCCTCCCTTCTCTCTCTGAAAATAAATACATTAAAAAATAAATAAATAAAAATAAAAAAAATAACTAAATAATTTAACCAACATTCAAAATTACATGTAGAATTTCTTGAAACCCAAAGTATATGTGTAGGTAAAACTTTTTTTAAACTACACATGTAGCTCTTTATTACTGTTCAAGCTACATGTTGAAAAACTAGTTTATTATTATTAAAAGAATAATCCCTGAAATTATTTAAGATACAGTAATTTTCAGTTTCTATAAAATTATTTTTAATTAAAACTCTAAATTAAATTAGAGACAATTGGGAAAAGTATACCTTCAACTATAACCTTGCGTCTCCTTCTCCAAAACTTCAGTTCTATTAATCTTTAACACTGGTTTCAAGCTCCAGTTTGAAAAAGGAAAGGAATTGCTATGTTTACTCTTCCACAGCCTCAAATGCACAGAGACATTCATTACAGGCAGGCTCTGGCTGCCCAAGGGCTGTGAGTCCTGTTTATTTTCAAAGACAACACAGGGGAAAGTTTCACACAGTTTTAAGGGATCTATCTTATCCTAAATCATCTTTACTCAACTACAAAACAATGTGAAACTTTATGTGCGTACTGTTTGTTCCTGCTAGGAACCTCTAACAAGCAAAACTCGAGTGTAGGTCAAAATATCACTAGTAATGATACACTGAGTTAAAACAACAACACTGTTATTTTGCTAAACAAATGCAGACACTTAAACACAAGTCTTTTTTAGTGGGAGGCTAGCAAAATCAGAATTCCTTGTCTCTTTCCTTTTGGGGAAAACCAATCTCTTAGGGGTATCCTAGGCACTTTTACCATTTTTGGCCAGAGAAGTTACTACTGTTTCTTTTTTTCTGGATCATGCCAGTGACTTGAGAGAAAATGGACAAGCAGAGCTAAAGGGGTAAATAAGGACTTAATTGAAAGGGGGTGGAATAAGTGACTGGAAAAATAAGCACAAATGACTAGCAAACAAAGGAGAGTGCATACCAGGTGACTTATCCACTAGAAATAAATATCGATGCTTAAAAATTATGTTAACAGGAAACACTGGAACATATTAATAACAGTATTTATAAGACCAAACACTGGAAATCCTCATTTTTTAAATTCAGCTAAATATCACAAAAAAGAAACTAATATGTGTGTTAAAAAACAAAACAAAACAAAAAACCTAAGATCTGAAAATCAACATAACTCCAATCATCGCAGTAAGCAAAAGATGACAAGACAGTCCCTGGCTGCTGTGACTCAGTGGATTGATTGCTGGCCTGCAAACCAAAGGGTTGCTGGTTCGATTCCCAGTCGGGGCACAAGCCTGGGTTGCCAGCAGGTCCCCGGTGGGGGGTGCACAAGAGGCAACCACACATTGCTGTTTCTCTCCCTCTGTCTCCCTCCCTTCCCCTCACTCTAAAAATAAATAAAATCTTAAAAAAAAAAAGACACCTGCAAGCACACTTCAGTCACCACGGACCAGACACTGCAGTGGGGCCCCGAAGGGTTAAACCACGCACGCACAGCCGGGATGCTGTCAGCATACAGTGCTGGTTTCTCACGGGGCTTATGAAAGACAATCGCACAACAGAAAAACAAGTCCACACACCTGAACCTAGAGCAACCCAGCTGCTTGTCAATCCCTGCAATTCCGAAATGCAAACAGGAAATATCAAATTAGAATGCAAAAAAAAACCTTGTCCCTAGCGTAACATTATCTGTAAGAGACAATGAGAACATGACAAAGCTTAACGAAGTGCTGCATCGATCCACCTTCGAACCCGTCCTGCCACACCCACAAAAACTACTGCTGATGGCTAAGCAAGTAGTGGATGTATTATAAACTAACTTAAACACAGACCGGCTACAAAGGGCTTAGCTTTTAAATTGTATTGCAAAGAAGAATGGGGGAGGGATGAGACAGAGACAGAGAGTGAGAGTGAGCCACCAACTTTCCTCAGCATTTAGCCCAGCGAGCTCTAACAGAGTTAGCACTCAGGTCGCACAGTTTGTGGGCTGTCATGCTTGACTCCCAACAACCAAGACTCACGGAGGGTGTGCGAGTGTTTGTGCCGTAACAACCAGGTGTGAAGCAAAACTCTCGTGAGCATGATCAGTCCCCGAAAACGAAGGGTGATTTCCAACCCGAATCCCCCTTCAATATGGCGTGTTATATCCTGTACTGTCTTAAAACCATTATCACAAAATGAGAAAAGCAAAAGCAACTAAACAGATGCATTCAAGAAATCATTTTAAGACTAATTACAATTAGCTGGAAACCTACACTCTGTCTTGAAATGAAAAATAGTAAATACTATTTAAAATGAACACTTTCTTCCTATTAAATGCTGAGGAGGCTTCTAGTGAAAAGATGAGGAATGCCAAAAAACAAAGGCACTGATTCAAGGATTCCACTCCCATAGCTTTTAACTAATTGCGTCACCGCTAAGAGCTAACCTTCCAGGGTACTTACTATGTGGTCCGCGCTGGACAGGAGCTTTAGGACCACTGTCTCACGGAATGCTTGCAATAATCATACGCAATAGGTGCTGCTGTTACGTTCTGCTGACGAGGAAGCTGAGAAGTTAAAGAGCTTGCCTAACATTATAAAGGTTCAAAGCTACAGAACTAGGGTTCAGACTTGAGCAACCTGAGCCAGAACCCTTCTCTAACTACCAAGTGTGTATACGCTGGGTCTTTTTTGTTCCGATTTCTTCATCCAGGAAAGGAAAGGTTCTAGTCTCTTTAGTTGCATTAACAAATGGGAAGACAACAAGAGTTTTCAACTTTTAAACAAGACAAATCTGGAAGGAATGGAAAAAAAGATCTTTAAAATTAGTAAGAAAAACACAAACACCCAATATAAAAATGGGCAGATCACAAAGACATTTAGAGAAGGCAAATAAAGATATGAAAAATACCACAGCTCGCCCTGGCTGGGAACCAAAGGGTCCCGGTTCGATTCCCAGTCAGGGCACATGCCTGGGTTGCAGGCCAGGTCCCCAGTGGGGGGCACATGAAAGGCAACCACACATTGATGTTACACATTGATGTTTCTCCCTGTCTTTCTCCTTCCGTTCTCCTCTCTCTAAAAAATAAATAAATAAAATCTTTAAAAAAAAAAAAATACCACAGCTCACTGTGGCAAAGAAAGGCAAGTTAAAAACAAGACATCAGAGTGGAAAGTCAAATGATACAAGCACTTAAGGGCTGTTTGTCCTTATGCATCAGAAGTTTTTGAAATGCAGATATCCACTGATTCAACGGATTACATTTCTGTAGGTTTTACTTAAGGAAATCAGTAAGTGCATTATGTATGTATAAGGATGCTAAACCATTGTGAGATTAAAAATGAATCTGTGATTTTTTATAATTATGATGAAAATACTGGGGACACTCAAAATCTGATAACAAGATGAAACAATGCCAGTCCCAAGTCAGAAAATATTCTCATTTTTGGAACTTTTCCAATTTCAAAACTCTAGACACAGCAATCACTTTTTACACTTAAAAAGGAAAACACGTAAAACTTCTCCATGTCCAAAAAATAACTGAAATTAAAAGGAAAAATGCCAACCAACACAGCAGAGGAAATATGTATGCTAAAGGCAACACTGCAAAAATACTAAAACCGAAGCTAGTACAACTACCACAAAAGCCGAATTTAGCTTGCACACTCGAGCAGGAAAAAGGCAGATATTAGGATGTTCACGACATTGTAATATCCCCAAACTACAAAACAGTCCAAATGTTCATCAACCGCAGAGTGATTGGAAACACTAGCCTATGTCAGACGACGAAATAAAATGAAGGACACGGGTGAATGGCACAAACCCTACGTTACACCGAAGAGGCCAGACACAGAATGCACGCTCTGTGATTCTATCTGCGCGGACACAGAAGTTCATCCACGCCGCTACGGGCCACGCTGGGGAGAGGCTGGGACTGTGCGAGGGCGATGGGGGAGCTGGCCTGTTTCTTGATGGATGCTGGTTACGTGGGTCTCCTGAGTTCGTGAAAACTGAGTTGAACACTTACATGCAATCTTCTGTCCCTATTACACCTGTCATACTTCAAAAAAAAAATTTCAGGTTAAAAGGATAACACTCAAATGGTCAACAAGCACAGGGAAAGATGCTCAAGAACATCAGCCTTTAGGGAAATGCACGTCAAAAACCACAACGAGACACCACTTTGCACTCACAAGGATGGACATAATAAAAATCAAAAATGAAAATAACAAGTGTAAAATGGTTCAGTTGCTGTGGAAACCAACTAGACAGGTCCTCAACAAGTGAAACAGGATTGCCCTATGACCCAGCAACTCCACCTCTCGCTAGACGGCCAAAGAAACTGAGAACAAGTAGGTGTACACAAATGTTCACACACACGGCAGCCCCGGTCACAGCAGACTAATGGCGGAAACAACCCAAATGTCCCTCTGCCTAGAGGAATGGACCATCAAAAGGTAGTACATCCAAACACATACCAAACAACAGGATAAAAAGGAATGAAGCTACAGGAAGGAACAGCATCCGTCCCAACACCTGCTAAGGCATGGATAAACCTTAAAACCCCAGCTAAATGCAAAGATGCCAGACATGCTCTGTGATCCCATCTATAGGAAATGCCCAGAACAGGCAAATCCATAGAGTCAGAATGCAGATTACTGGTTGCCAAGGGCAGGGGGAGGAACGGGAAGTGATGGCTTAATAAGGACAAGGCTTCCATCTGCGGGGATGAAAACATTCTGAAAACAACACAGTGGCCACAGCCACACAAGTTAGGGAGTGGCCTGAATGCCACTGAATCGCACACTTTACATTTTATGTTATCTGTGTTTTACCACACTGAAATTTTTTTCAGAAAATGGTACTGAGATACTTAAACACAGGCCAGGATACAGGAAGCAGTCTCTAAAGTTGGTAATTGGAACATAAAACTAAAAACAATGCATTAGACAAAGTGTTTTGGTAATAAATAATAAATAATTCATATCTTTGCCCCAATTCATATTTCTCCTTCTGAGAACCAAGCCTAAGAAACAAAAAAAAGCCTTTTGATCCAAAAGTGCTGACTGTAACATTCATAAGAGGAAGGAAGGGACAGAAGAGGAAGGAAGGAAGGAAGGAAGGAAGGGGTGAAAATGCCAAACTATCAGGGAATGGGTCTGAGTAAATCATAACATATTTACAAAATGAATTATGCTAAAACTAAAAATATTTACTAAAGACATTCATAATAAAATAAGGGAATGTCTATATTATGAAGCAAATGTGATAAAAGCAGAATATAAATGCATTAACCAGAAACCAAACGATGCAACAAAAAAGACTCAAAGTGTGTTTATTACTGTTTACTACGGACACCTGCTTCTCTTTCCGCCCCCTGTCCCTTGAACGAAGCCAGCTTGCTCTCAGCACAGGCCCTGGGACCCGCTGCATCTTCCCCTTGGAATGCTCTCTCTCCTGAGGTCCCCAGGACTCTCTCCCTGTCTTTCAGGCCAACTCCAACTTCCCCCTCTAAGAGAGGTCTTTCCCTCACCAGTAAAATCAAGTCAGTCCTCGGGGTACCTTTTCCCTGCCTTTCCCACCACACATTTATCTTCACTTAGTACAACCCGAGAACAACTGCCTTACTCATTCATTGTCCCCTCTGTCCTCTACGAGCATGGAGGGCAGCCCCGGGGACAGCACCTCTTACCTTGTTTATCGACATATCCCCAAGCCAGAGAACTGTATCTGGACTAATAAACATTTTGAAGGCAATCAATAAATATTAGCTGACTGACTAATTTGTTCCATCGAGCTTTCCATACTTTGTCATTTGTTCTATAATAAGCACATACTATTTTTTATATTTTTTTAATAAATGTAACGCTACTTCAATGGACAAATATCACTTATCAAGCCAAAGAAAACATGTTAACTTTGCCAGCTATTCCCTAAGGAAAAGGTGAGGGTCTGATTTTCAGTTATAACAACAAACATAACTAATTTTAAATACTTCCTAATAAAGGCTCCAGTGTACTTGATAACAAGTTTTACCTATTTCAGAAGATTAGAGACCTGTCTCAATTTCTGATTCCAAAAGCTACTTAATACCCTTTCCCCCAACACCAATCCTACCCCTATTCCACCCCAGAGCCCTTACCCCCAAACGCAAACCCTTTGAGTAATATTTTAGAAGAATCACATCTAAGGCACGAGAACTGTTTCACAACTCCCTAGAGACAACATGCTACTATTAAATAAGGTTGAGAAAAAAATTAATTTTGCTCATGTAAGCGAAATTCAAATTAAAATACACCAGAAAAGTAGCCTAACTACATTTATTCTTCTGTTGATCTGCAGCTGAAATGCCGTTTCACAAGAACATAACTATATATAGAATTTATCACTGTATTTATAGTTATCCCTTTCTGGAGAGAGGAGCTGGCTGAGATGTTTAAGAATCAACAGTGACAGCCCCCTTTGGAGAGGCTAATTCCAGACTCCAATGAAATACAAGCATTCAGAATGTACTGTCATTAAGCTTCTACTACTGATGGGAAAACGGAGCCCATCCCCTAAACAAAAGTTCAAAGATGCCCACCTTAGTGCTAAAAATCTGCTAAGCCCAGGCCAACAAATTTAACCTTGGACATCAGAAAGAACACTGACACCCGTCATTCTGTAGTTGGATGAAATCTGCTAGTCCACTGACCAGTGTGCCATCAATTCTACATGTGAATATAAATTCCACTCACAATGATACAACTGAACTAAATATTCAGACATGCAAATGTACCTCCAAATCTCGTCCCTTCTCCTTCTAGGCTTGAAGATACCACAAGAGACCTTCTAAATAAAAAGACCTGTCTACATATCACAAGAGCCCTAGTTTATTGATTGATAGCTTATAGGCCAAGCCTAAGTGGAGACTGGGGTTTATTAAAACCCTGGCTGAGGATTTAGATGCATTATCTGATCCATAAAAGGTCAGCATACGCCCAATTAAAAGCACCCGCAGCAGGTTCTTGTTTCTAAGGTATTAAATAAGCTCTCACTCGGATAATCAAAATGATCTTCACAGAATGGTACTAAGTGGGCAATGGTCACGGGCTGGCAACTGACTCAGTCTCTTCTGTAAACACGTGGCATCAGTGCCATCAGGACTGGCCAGATACATAACTACCGCATGCAACCCCAACCAACCAGCAAGCCTAGGATTCAACCAGGCAAGTAAATTATACTATCGTTTCTAAAGGTTCTTAGAATTTAAATGCCAACACAAAATATGGATAAATCTTGGGTAAAAGATGCCACCCAATCGGAAGGCATCTTAAAACTCTACCAAAATGACCAGACACTATACAGCTACTTTTTGAACTCAAACATTCTGCCACCACCAACTGGTAATTACATCCTGGGCAAAAACTAAGGGAAGGGAGAAGCAACATTTGTCATTTGCTCATAGCAGCTGTCAAATCTCTCAAGGAAGCTCCCTTAAAAGAGAAAGGGGGATCAGCTGGAAGCATTACCAGCCAGAACTAAGTGACAGTAACTGGACGGAGCAGGAAAGCATTTATCCTTGAGGCCAAGGAACGTAAGTTCAGGAACCAGGGGGCAGACTTCAACTGCATGCCGACTTGCACCTAATCCCCAAACAGGCTGCTCAGCAGCTGCTGCCCCTGCCAGAGTCATCTCCATTCTCAGCCAAACACCCCCTGGAGGAAAATGACTGCCCCCTCCAAGCAACCCAGCCGTCTTGACCATCAACCCGTCCAACGACTGGGGAGAGAGGAAAAATGAGCCGTGGGCCAGGAGCCCTAGAAACTAACATAACCGGCAGCTCTCATGAAAGGTCCACCCATCTCCCTTTAAAAAGAACAGCCATCCAAATGCTAAACTGGCCGCAGGGGCTGCTTTTAATCAGCCAGCTGCCAACGTGGGATTCCTTTCCCCTCACCGCTCCCCTTCTAAGAGAGGATGAGGACAGTACAGAAACGGGACAACAATCACCCCTGGTCCCACCGTCACTTCTGCTTCATTATTCCCTAATAAGCAGTTCACTGACCCCAGACCAGTGCCCGGGACTCTCTCTGCTCACTCATTCAGTCAGTCTACAAACGTTTACTGAGTGCCCGCTAAATGTGAACCACTGTTCTGTCTTGTTACCTCTGAATCACAGATGACTCCTCCGTGACTTCTGCACAGAAACCCAACTTAGGAAGCTGCACATTCTACTCACAACACGGAAATGAAAAACAAAGGCACGTCTGTACCTGAACTGCCTTTATACCAGCAACTACAACGCAACTCCTTGAAAAAAAAAAGAAAAAGAATAACAGACCACCAAAGAATTCTGTCCTTGTGCTAAACTGCATTTCATTACCTAGCAGGGAAAGGAGAAAAACAAACAGATTAACATTGAGTCAGGGTGTTGGGGGGCTTGGTGAAGGGAGAGGAGGTCTGTTTTCTCTGCCCAGAGTAGAAAGTAGAAGGTTAAGGAGTCCTAGGACCGCAAAATGGCATATCTAGATAGATCTCCGAGATGCCCAACCAACATCGGTGCATCTCCCGAAACAGCACTGCTCAAACTTCTGAGGCCAGTGGTGAACGCACTGAACACACCGCACCCCGGCACCCACAGAGCTGCAGGCTACTGGACCAGCATCATGGAACAACGCTTGCCGTTACCACATGCAACATATTCTGATTCATTCCGTTCTTTTTCCAACTCTAGTAAATGCGGTGAAAAACCCACAGCTGGAAGAATACACCCCCAAACACTCCTCTTTGCCTTCTTCCCCTCCGACTTATTTTGGGGACGGAGGAGGAGAGGGTGCCTATTAGAGAGAAAACCTGTCAGAACCCCAACACAAGGAGAACCTCTATTCCCAAAGCAGATGAGGAAGCAAAATCAGGGGCAGGGGGACCCTCCGATCTTGGGGACACTTGGAAACTCTGAACGATGGTCCCAGAGAAGTGTCTGTGAGACACATCCATCAGGCCAATTTTGCAGCCCAGTGTTTGTCAAGGAAACAAATAAATTACAGGCATCAAAAATGTCTGGTGATAATTAAGTGGACTGGGTCGACCCATATTAAATTGCCATTCTCTGATTGTTTTTGACCATCATGTCATGCAGTTTAACCTAACAGTATAATAAACACTTCAGGGACAGAGATATATTAAACGGTCTGAGCTTGAGGACCTAATCAGCCCTCCTAAGAACACAGTTTCCATGAAAAGCCACGTGCTGAACTCCTACCAAACCAAAGCTGGGACTCCCCAAAGTTGAAGTGTGATAAGCTCTCGTACTTCTGAGTGCTTTCCCAGTGTAATCACTACCGGCTTCTCCTCTTAACCACCAGGAAAGTCCTAGGCTCCATTAAAAGTCTCCTCCTTTACCATGCAACTTGGGGGTACCTGGTTCATACCTGCTTCCACACTATCACCCAATCGGGGGCCTCGGCCCGCTGCTTTTATCAGCTCTAAGTTTCTGAAAGTCTGTTCCGTTCAAACCGGCAGATCACAGCTCCTTAAAGGTGGAGACAACCCTTTTTAATCTTTGAAAATCTACTTCTTTGCAGAGTCTTGTACTACCAAACAATAAAACGTATCCTAAATTAACAAGTCTTCTCCAGAAAATCCTCGCCCCTTTTCAACCTGCCGAAAATCTCCCTTTGAGGGTGACAATGCCTTCGCCCTGCCTACTGGCAAAGCCCGGAACACCAGGGCCACCGTGCACGCCTCAGGGCCGCCCGTCGCACACACGCGAGTCCTTGCTCTGTCGGTGCTGCTTTATCCAGAAAAAATTCCTCCCCAGCATTTCTTCCTGCTCCTACCAATGACCTGAACTTGTCCCAGGCACTGTTCTCATCACACTCATCACTCTCCTGACCCATTCGGTACAGCCACGAGAATCCTCTCTTTAAACCTATTCTTGGCATTATGCTAAGTGGAATATGTCAGACAGAGAAAGACGAATAAAGTAGAATCTAAAAAAGCCAAATTCATAGAAGCAGAAGATAGGACGGTGGCTGCCGGGCACTGGGGAGGGGGGAACTGGGGACACGTGGTCCGCGGGAGCGGAGCCGCTGCTATCAGCTGGAGGAGTCCCGGGGCTCTGAAGTCCAGCATGGCGGCTAGAACTAACAGCATTGTCTTACATCCTTGAGAGCAGTTAACGCAGCAGATCTTAACTAGTCTCACCACACACACAAAAAAGAAACTATGTAACAGGATCGAGGTGTTAACTAGCCTTACTGTGGTCATTTCACAAAATATACAAGTATCAAATCATCACACTGCACACTTTAAACTCACACGTTCTATGTCAACAATCTCAAGAAAGCCAGATAAAAAGAAATGTGCATGTGTAAAAATAAGTAAACCTACTTCTTAATCAGCCATGAAGATTATTTTACATGTAGACCATGAGGATCCCGTCATTCCACCTACCAAGTTCATTGGTTTTTCCTAAAATTCACACTTTCCCCATACGCTGCATGGGCCTTCAACAGCTGAGCACACCCCAGCTAGTCGCTCTCCTTTGCTACACACCTCATCCCGCAGCCTCGGCTCTGCTCCAAGCGAACGCGCTCTCCACGCCATATACCTGTCCTCCCTCTCAAAACTCTACTCTCGTGGCCCTCGGAGACGGAGGGGGAACTGGAGTATTTGCTGCGCAAGAGAGAGGACCATTCGGAACCACTCGTGCTTGCTTTTATTCTCTCCTTCTTTCCTTCTCCACGCCTCTCGCTTCAAAGGCAATCGAAAATCTGTTTCTACCCAACATGAAACATTCTGTGTACTATCATGTTAGATGTGTAAGGAGGGTGTTTTTAACATGTCCTTGTTCAACGCTCAAAAAAGTCTTGCCTATTATTAAGACCATGTAACAACATGGGAAAGTATTCATGAAAGTGTGAAATGAAAAAGCACACCAAAGGCTATGCAGATAAGCGCGAGGGTTTATGAGTGACTACCTTTTCCCCCCTATATTCGAGACTCTTGTTGACATGTTTTTAATTTTTGAATTGGGGTTGTAGATATGCTCACTAACTTGATTGTGGTGATGACTTCATAGGTACACTCCTGTCAAAACTCACCCAACTCTACACTCTCAACATGTGATTTACTGTATGTCGATAATACCTCAATGAAGCTATTAAAATGTCTAAGTTGCATTAAATGTCCCCAAAATGATGGCAGAATGACATAACTAAAGAGTAAGGAGAGCTAACAGGAAAAGGCTGGAGAGGGAGGGAGGGAGGGATCAGAGAGAGTAACCTAGTCCTTAAAGTAACTCGAAGGGTAACTTTCAAAAGGAAAAAAACATAAACAACCAGAAAAAAGAAAAGAAAAGAAAAAGAAGCAATTCCAAAGAGAAATCCCCAATGCAGGCGCACACGCGCGCGCGCGCACACACATACACACACCCAGTTTACAGAAGCCTGCTCTCTTGAAGCAAACAAACTGGCAAGTGAAGGTTTTAGACGCAGGAGAACTTTTGTACTGCAAGAAGAGTCTGGGTTACCCTAAAACCCCAACGAAAAGAAGCCAAGAACTTTTCAAGACATTAGAGTTCTTACTATGGAGTTGAGAGATCTCTAAAAAATAGGCTGAGAGAAAGGAACAGGATAAAACAAAGACTTTTTTCCTATTTGTTTTTGAGAGATATATGCTATGTTTCTTGTGCTTAGATTTTATATTCTGTTGCCCTCTTTTGTGTATTTTATCTATAATTAGCAAAGTAAATAAGGCGTTTTCCCTTTTCAAAACTATTTTTTCCCATTTTTCTGTTCAGTAAATTCATTCCCCAAAGGCTCTCAGGTTAATCCTTTTGTGTGGGTTAGCTATTCTCAAAATCACCGATTAACCTGGTGACCGAAAAAAGAAGAAAGGAAGTAACTAACAAGTCTTCTTACCAGCAATCAAAACCCCTCAATTTCACCTGTAAATCCAAAGTACAAGGATAATTCCATTAACAAATGCCTTGGAAAACACAGAAACTTCAGGGGTTCCGTCGTGTAATGGTCAGCACTCTGGACTCTGAAACTTCAAAGGTTAAAAGCTTCGTAATTTGGTGGAAGTGAGACGATCTAACCTCAACACTGAACAATGCTCTGTTTTCCTCAACATTTCTCAACATAAGATGTTTTCTCAACATCGTAACTGCAGGGGACAAAGAAGCCAACATTAAGGTCCCTTCGAGGGGACATACCCAGGATCCTGATACATAGGATACCTGTCACAGGGTCCATTCTCCCCAGACCACAATCTTGCTCGGTGTATACATCACTGCATCACCTAACAGGGGGAAAGCTAAGGAGACAGTGCCTCCCGAGCTGGTGGGATGTGAGGCGGCTCCTCCCTCAGCCTGACACCTGACGGTGGACTACTACAGCCAACCATGTGGACGTGGGACGCACTGACTTGGAGTCCCAGTATCCCTCCTCTTATACGTGACCCAGTCCTGAAAAGCTCATGGCAGCAGAAGTAAGAGCTGACTGATCTAAAAATGAGTTTTCATTCCGAGAGTCAGGTACAAAATCCCTAGTTAGGAGATGGACGTTTCGTTTTAAAAACTAAGATATAAGCAATCACTTTAAGCAAGATAAAGTAAATATAAAATACAAGTAAAATTAATTTTCTAAATCTCACATCAAATTCTAGTTATCTTGGCCCTGGCTGGTGTAGCTCAGTGGATTGAGCGCGGGCTGGGAACCAAAGAGTCCGGGTTCGATTCCCAGTCAGGGCACATGCCAGGGTTGCAGGCCAGGTCCCCCCTGAGGGCCATGTGAGAGGCAACCATACATTGCTGTTTCTCTCCCTCTCTTTCTCCCTCCCTTCCCCTGTCTCTAAAAATAAATAAATAAAATCTTTAAAAAAAAATTTCTAGTTATCTTGGCTTATCTAAAGCAATATTTAGTAGACAGAAGTGATTTTTTTAATTGCTCAGAGACTTCACAATAAACTAAATGTTATCTTACCAACTGTCCTTAAATTTTTTCTTAGCATAAAATTGAACTCCAGACTATTATTAACAAAAAAAGTGTTACAAGTTACATTCTTCAACAAGCTCTATAATCCTGTAAGCCTAACAGATCCCTAAAATATTAACCTTCAATTTCTTCCATCATAAGGCTTCACCTTTTAGACATGTTCCTGTATTTTCTACACATGATGTACTGTATTTTTCAGACGATAAGATGCACTTCCCGCCCCCAAATTTGAGAGGGAAAGGGGGGCACATGTTATAATCCGAACGTTCTGTTTACATTTACATTGGTGAAATATTACGTTATTTATGTTATTAAATATTTTACCACATTTTTTACTTCAAAATTTTTTTTCCCTATTTTCCTCCTCTAAAACCTAGGTGCATCTTATGGTCCGAAAAGTACGGTAACTTTGCCGTGGTCCTTTGCAGTCACCCATCACAACGAGTATGTGTTGCCAAAACTCCTTCTCTCACTTCAGAGAAGTGTTCGTTCTCTGCTACCCACTGGTGTTCATCACAGCACCCCACCCGCACTGAAGAAGGGACAAGGACCCAAGCAGGGCTGGTTCCCAGTCTTAATCTAGGATTTTTCTACCTGAGGATCACAGAAAACATTCTTTGACAACAATTTACAAAGCCGGAACAATGAGAAGCTGGAGAACCATGAAGAAAGACTGTAGTAGTAAGTGGCAAAGACTAAAGGCCAGCAAAAGTAAGACAGAGTAACTCCCAGTCCACCAGAAGGGCTGCTTTGTCACTGTCCCTGATATCCGACTGCAGCTGCCCTGGGTCCAGCAGCCCCGGTTCTGTAAGCTGTCCCATCGTCCTTCTCAAGCTAACTTCAGTTTCCGTCAGCGTCAACAAAATTGCCTTGTCTGACATACAGACATGGACAACTAGCTTAAGTCCAACAGGGTGCAGCCCCACTGGGCCCGAAGAATTACCACTTTTGGAATACCTGGTGACTACATTCATCTCAACTGTTGTTAACCTTTCATTTCTGCTACTTTCCCTTACTTCTATGGAGGCAAAAGCACAGTAATGGTCAAATGCACACAGCGCTCTACGAAACCCATGACGCTGGCACAACTGAACTGCTGAGCAGAAAGTGGCACCATCGTGCAGCAGTTCAAATTACGTGTCAGAAGACACGCAAAACACTAAGCTGGGAGAAGGAAATGCTGTTTAACGTACAGGTATAGAGCGTATGAAAGATCACGAGTGAAACCCTTTAATAATGTTTTTTGCACTCAAGGAAATAAGTACCTTCTTGAGCCCTACCGAAAGAAAAATGAGGGGGTCCAAAGCTTATAGAACGAGAGCAGAAGACATTTGTTTCAATATTACAAGTCTTATACTGATATTATTGATAATTTAGTCCCTCGTGTTATTTTCAAAGATGAAAATTTGAGGAAAAACTTTCCTCACTGAAATACCTATTTATGAGTAACTACATATTTGCAAGAACATACTGCACACTCTGGTTTGGGAACACGGTATTTAAGGGGTCTATTAGTTACATCAAATGAACTGAGTTGTCAGCTCATTATCTGGAGCTCATCAGAGAAAGCTGGCCGACACTCTAATCTGGGAATCAGCAGCACACAGCAGGGTAAAGGCCAGGGGCTGAATAAGACGGGGGAGGAGAAAAGGGAGGAAAGGACCAAGACATGCAGCCAATGAGATAAGACAGATAGAACAGAGAGCACCTAAAATCAGAGTTCCAGTGGTTCAAGGCCAGGAGGGCAAGCCGTGCTGGATGCTACTCTGAGGCCACGTCAGAACTTAATACTTCTGAGTTCTATAACCAGTTTTTAGGGAAAATCACTTCATCTCCAGAGTTGTTCCTGATTTTCTCGCTAAAGAAGTCACATGACTCAGGCTACATGTGAGAAGCAGCCCCTGGACAAGGTAGCTGCTGCACCTGACTTCGGGCGCCGCCCCCACCACACAGAGCCTGCTGGCAGGCTGAAGGAGGGAGCCGAGCCTCATCTGCCCCAGCGTTCAAGGGAAATGTCACTTAAAACACACACTACTTTGTCCCATACGCCATGCAACTTATCAAAATAATTAAGAGGGGGTTGAAGAGCAAAAAAGTGACTTCATGCATCCAAAAGATGTTAAATGAAACCTTACCTGAGTAGTGGCCACATCAAAACAGAACTCAAAAAGCACAATTTTAATTCTAGACGTAATTCAGGCTACAAATCCATCAGAACCATAAGTCAATTCTTAGATTGAAAGGTTAACATCAAAACATGCTCTGCTGCTACTGGTTGTGGTGAAATAGACACTCCGAGTATTTGCTAGCTGGCATGAAAACTGGTACAACACTTTTGGAAAGCATTTGGCAATATGATTCAAGAGCTTTTAAAACTGTTTCTATTTCTTCGGAGATCTAATACTATTTCTGGAAATCTAAAGGAATTAGTCTGCAATTAGGAGAGGGAAAAAAACCCTTTGGGTTCATGAAAGCATTACTCATTATACAAAATCACTTTAAACCATGTAAATAGCCATTTAAAACAAAATAGGTAAATTACAGTGAAATATGCAACTAATAAAATTCTGAGCAGTTTTTTAAAAGCACAGAATATGCAAAACATATCATATGAACAAGGCAAAAAATGCACAGAATATAATCAAATGCATATATAAATACACAAAAATGTAAGGAGGAAATGTTTTTTTAAGACTGTGCAACTGTGAAGAGAAATGAAAAGCAAACTGACTATGGAGCTACTCTGGTTGCGAAGACGTGAATACATAAATTCAGGGAAGATCAAGGTCCAGGGTGTACCAGAATATGGGGGGCATGAGGGGGTAGGAGTTCTTTAGTCGAAAATGGGACTAGAGATAGAGTGCCTCCAGAAAGAAAGCAGAGCTAGCAAGCAAACAAACCAGCCCTTTGCATCAACTGCAAGTTCAAATGATACCATGTACTGTTTTTTCTCCCTTTCATTCCTGCCTACTGTGCTTTATTCCAGATTGTCATTACTACAATTAACTCCAAATTACCCATGAAAAAGAAAAGCACGAATTTAGAAAATACTAAGCAGATGATCCAATGCCAATTGGCTTTAGACTTCCGATGGCATCCCATTACAATTCTCCAATAGCAAGGTACCTTCCTATATATTTCTATTAAACCAGAAAATAACCTGCATTTTCTGTACACTATACTGGAAGGACTAGCACGGAAAATGGCCCAGAAACAAACTGAAAAAGGGAGTTAAATCCTTTCTATGTGATGAACCATAATGTCCATCATTTCATACACAATTAACCATAATATAAAATACCAACTGTATCCTTTTAAAATATTTAGAAAAGTGTCTAAAATATTGCAGGGATTTATGGCCAAGCTAAATTCATTAAAAGTTCAAAACACGGTTGAGGTATATTACCTTTACTTGACAAAGCTACAAAATACATCTATATTCTAAATCCCTGCCCTTACCACTGCACAGAAGTAATTCCAAACGAGAACAACGTAACACAGAGGCCGAGAATTCTGATTCCGCTCCTGCGACTGGAGTGTGTTCCTCTCCGCCTTCCCGTGTGGAACACAACGAAAGGACTTACCTTATAAGACTGTTAGGAAGATCGAATGAGTTAATTTAGCTAAAGCATTTAGAAGACGGCCTGGGCTGAGTTACTAAACAGATGCCAGAGGCTATTACTCAGTTCCGCAGATGGACAGAGATGACGGATGCACAACAGTGTTAATGTCCTTGATGCCATGGAACCAGACACTTAAAAACGGTTAAAATAGTACATGTTGTATTACCTACATCACCCGTTTGCTATTAAAACATTTTAAGTTCCTCTGGAAGAAAGTAAACAATCAGATTTTGCATAAGACTCTGTATAAAAATAATCTCCATCAATTAAGGAATACTGGGTCCATGCTTTTCTAAATAAATTTCAAAGATAATACAGTGTTCTCTGATGTTCACATTGTCTAACTTGAATTTTCAAACAATTTATTCATTGGAAGTTGGCAACATCACCCCTCTCATAATAACAAAATAAAATTAGTGCTCTAACCTGAAATGACCTGGAAACCCCTATAAAACCCCTTTCTCTGAACACAAGCATTTTAGGGTACCTTCTACATCAGAACAGAAAGGCTTCACAGACCTTAAGTGTAACCAATTACAAAAAGCAACAAAAAATTTTAAATGCCTGTTTTAAAATAAAACCTTGCAAAATAGCCCGAAACCACTTCTCTTCAGATTACAAAATGAGCATGTGGTGAAAAGGGACACAGAATACCAATTTACTATACCCTATACTGACTGACAATGTTTGTTGCATAGCAACAGGATTCTGCAGCCTGAAACGGCACAGAACTCCTTTTCTTGATTTGCCAGGCCACAATTAACCCCATCAAGGCTGAGAAAATATGCAAAAACAAATTTGCATAGACTAACCCTAACATCAAAAGTCTAATGATATAATTTCTAAAACTGTAAAATCACAAGCTCTAATTGCAGCCCATTTACAACGTGAATTTATCCACTGTGCCTTCACTCTCAATGCTTCTGTATGTACTAGCAAAAAACCGCTGCTCAATTTTGGACAAGTTTCTTTTAAAAGCATCATCTTCATGAGCTGGTTTTTAAAAAATCCTAAATAATAGCATAATGCATCTTTGTTTCATAACTCCAAAAAGAAATAATTTGATCCTTTCAGCTAATTTTCTAAAAATCATAATTTATAGGCAGGGGCCATAATTCCCTAATAATTAAAATTTTCTCCCGCTTAAAATTTATTTGAGCTATTTTTGTGGGTTGCCTATATAGGTAACTAGTAACATTTCACAAAACTTTTTTTAACAGAAATCTCCTTCATCTAAAGGGAAAAAAAAGTTTGCAGCGATTCTTGCCATAGCTTTAAATACTTTCATTGTTGTGGGATTTCCCCCTTTCTTTTGAGATGGTTAAATGGTTGCCAAGCTCCACCTAAGAGACAGATTAACTACAGAGAAAATCAATTTACAATAGCGGTTCTCAACCTTGTGGCAGATGAGAAGGCCCTTTAAATTCATTCATTTCTACTTCTAACACATGTTGTCTGAGAAAATGTGACTTAAAACACACTTTGAATTTACTAGCTTTTAAATTAATCCGTACATTACCATAACAGCAGGTACATATACTTGAAACATAACACACGTGAAAGCTGGCATCTTTGGTGAACACAGGGGTTCAAGCACTCTGTAACAGAATCCCACAGCTGGCCCCAGAGCCCACAGACTGGAAGTTAGTCTACCAGAAAAGTTCAAATCATTGGAAGACACAGGGTAAAGCACTTACAGGTATGCAAGTGAGACAATGCAGGGTTCAGGTCCAGGTTCCATCACTCACTAGCCTCGAATTCTCCAGCAGCAAGGGCATTAATGAGGATGATACCTAGCCTGCAGAGTAGCTGTAAGGGTTAGAAGAATAGTGTATAGAAGTATGTAGCACATTAAGTTTCATTCATTTAGCTGTCCTCCCAAGCCTTATACAATCCAGCCCCAACTGCAGCATTTCCCACTACTTCCTATGCACACTCCAAGATGCGAGGTGAGACAGTACTGGATGCGATGTTAAGGATGGAAAAGGGCATTTGAGAAGCAGCATTGAAAGGTAAAACAATTAGAGGCCATAGAAAGTATTAAGACCAAGATCTCTGGAATTAGGCAGGACTTGATTGGAACCTCAGGCGTCATTTACCGACCGTGTGGCTTCAGCCAAGTCACTTAAGCATTCTAAGCCTTGCTTTCCCCCACTGTGAAAGTACCGATGACACCAATCTCATGGCTTATTCCAATCCATTAAATGGAATGACTCACATGAGCCCTTCCCAACCAATTTGGCAGGCCTGTCTTTAAATGAGCAACAAGTAATGGCTGTTACTTATCAAACATCTACTTATTTTACATGAATAGAGGATATTAAAAGTTGTCATATATAATTGGCTAGCCCTCTACACATGTACCCAGTGTGACCAAAGTTTACCCAAAGATTAGCCTCAGAGATACTGCGATCTGTAGCCAGGACTTGTGCCCTATGCCAGGCATGTACTGGATCTTCAGGTATTGGACCCTCTGGATCAGTGAGGAAAATCTATCAGCTCTTTGAGACACAAAAGTTAATAATGAAAATATCTTTAAAAACAATGAGTTAAGTATATTTTAAATACTTGCATGCAACTAACAGTGAAATACAACAATTTCTTTGAAAGTGGTTTTTTTTTTTCATTTCACTTATGTTACAATTTGAAAACTGATATATATATATATATTTTATCTTCAGGTAAAAATGGGCTTTTATCAACTGATTTTTCAGGGCAGAGTCTCTTCTCTGAAATACTGTCTATAAATTGTGGCTGAGTCACAAAGCCAACGTCTAAGTAACCAAACAGATACGTCTTTTGTAAAAAAAAGCTGGAAATAGCATTAAGTTGTCACTTTTTTTTTTCATTTCAACATAAAACATTTAAATGTCTTAAATACACTGAACATACACTTGGTTGTCACTACTAGGGGGGAAAGCCAGGGTTGGGCCACTAGCATCTGGTAAGTAGAGGCCGGAGATACTAAACATCCTACAAGGCACAGGACAGCCCACAACACAGAATCACCTGGTCCCAAATACCAATAGTGCCAAGGCTGAGAAACTGGGACGCAGAGGTTGGCATTCATATTTCAGGAAAAAAATGCAATACTATACACTCTTATTCAAATGCACTAGGAATATCCAGTTTTCCCAGCATCATCTGTTGAAAATATTGTTATTTCCCCCTTGAACAGTCTTGGCATCCTTGTCAAATATCAAGTGACCGTACCTGGGAGAGTATACTTCTGGGTTCTCTCTTCTGTTCCACTGGCCTATACAGCTACACTTACGCTACAACCACACTCTTGATTACTACAGTTTATAGTCAGTTGTGAAATCAGAAAATGTGAGTCTTCCAACTTTGTTCTTTTTTAAGATGATTTTGGCTATTCCAAGTCCCTTGAAATTCTCTATGAATTTTAGAATGGGTTCTTCTATTTCTGGGGCAAAATTGCCATTGGGATTTTGACAAAGATTGTATTGAATGTGTACATCACTTTTCAAGTTTTCTAATCCATGACCACAAAAGGTCTTTTCAATTATTTAGGTTTTAATTTATTTCAGCAATATTTTATAATTTTTGGTATACAAGTCTTTCACCTCCTTGGTTAAATTTATTCCTAGGTATTTTATTCTGTAGAATGCCTAAAAACAGAAAAAAAGTCTTTTACATTAAAAGTTAAAGAGAAAAGGCAAAAGAACATTCAGGAGCTTGAACTTCATTTCCATAAACCCATGATTCCTCCAAATGCATTATGGCAAACTGCAGCTCCAGGCCATGGGTTATTAATCCCATTTTGTAGAGAAAGAAATTGAAATCTGGGACAGCCCGTAAATAGTAGAACAACTTTGAAACCAATCATGATTCTATTAAGCTTGACCATCTCTGCCCAAAATGAAAAAACACCTTGAAAAACTTTCATATCCAGAGAAATATAAAAAGATGATATTAAGGGGGATTTCCCTTAAAGCAGATGACTTGAACAAAATCACAGACGAACAGAAAATGCTTTTTTCTAAAGCAATACAAAATAACCTTGGCAATCTGCCATGTTATATACGTACCAGGGAAAATTTTAACTATTTGCAGATGACATTATTTAGCAACGGAATCCAACAAAAACAGATGAAATAGTCTCTACCCTCATTATAGCATGTACTCAGCTCTAGCGAATTGATTGACAGCTCCTTCCCCGCTAAATTGTAAGCTTAAGGGAATAGTTCATGTCTATGCATGTCGTTACTTTTTTATAAGTGGTTTTGAGGATTTATCATCTTGGGCCATTTTACTAATCTTGGAATCACAAAGCAAAAAAATCAAGCAGGAAGTAGGCCATGATCATTCTAAGGGCAATGGGAAGCCACTGACGTGTTTCTGACATGAGATCAGCTGATCAAATCTGAATTTCAGAAAGACTGGACTGCTACATAGGTTAACAGATGGGTAACAGATCAATGTAATAAAGTAGAGAATCCAGAACACACATGTAAAAATTAATACAGGACAAAATAGGTTCAGGGGTCTTCCCACAACTCACTGCCAGACTCCCCCAAATTGCCAGATTGCCCAGGGAAGCAAGGGTAATCCTGACACCAAAATACCCCTAAAGAATTAACCGTGTATAAAATTAGTCCCTATCAAACATCCCTCCCAAAGTACCATTAACCTCTAGCAGTCCATTTCACCCTTACCCCGTCAGTCTCTCAAAGACCAGAAGCTGTTTCAATCACAAAGCAACAGTGCAAATCATCTACAAAGTGAAAGTGTAAGCCTCCCCAAAAGCAGGCCTTTATGAAGTCACCGAAAATGATGAGAACTGTTGCCAACCACTGGCAAAGCCACCAACAAAAATGGAGGTTTGAGAGGGACATTGATTAGGAAGGAACATCAGAGAACTTAATGGGGTGATAGGCACGGTCTGCATCCTGACCTGCTTGGTGGCTACACAGGAATGTATATACAGTAGAAGTTCATCAGGCTGTGTGTACACTTATGAAGTATGCATTTAGCTGTATGTCAATTACACCTTAAAGGGGAAAAAAAAGGAACCCCGGAAGGAAGGGTCCTCCTTCCTCAAAGAATTTCTGGGTCTGCACGTGAAGCCTAGAAACCCTGCTTCCTACTGGTGCAGATGAAGGGGACAATAAAGATGGCAAATGAACCAGGTTCTCAAGGACATCAGTGAGCCACTGAAGGCAGGAGCCCCCTCCTCTGGACTTCAGTTATATGTATGAGATAGGAAACTCTCTTAATGTTTCTGCACTTTAAGTCTGTTACTTGCAGCTGAAAACAATACTTGGAGAAGGCTAACAAAGATGATGTAACAGGAGTCAGAAGAAAATCCTCTGAACAGAACATCTAAGGAAAGCCCTGGGCTTCACTGACAAAACCCTCACCCTTTCGACAAAAATGACTTTCTACAGAATCATTCTGGAAAAGTCCATCGTAACGTGGAAGATGGAGTTTCATGCCACCTTACAATTGCTTAAGAGAAATTATAGGAAAAAAAAGCAACTAACACTTGATTCATTATTCTTCCATTCCAAGAATTGAATACATAGTTGTAACCCTACCATGAATGTTTTTATAATTTTGTTTCATTTTTCAAGATTAAACCATTTTTTTTTAAATAAAGCCTTTTCTCCCTACCCCTGCTATCTTTGAAATGTTGCTCCTCTTCTAGGTCAATTCATTCTACACAACCCTGTTTTTGTACTAATTACTTTCAGAAAATAAAGAACCTTTATATGATGAAATCACAAAGAAAAAATAAATTATTTGCTCATACATCAACATTTAGAGAATTCAAATATACACTTCAGTTCATAAAAGTTAACCATTACAGAAGCCCTAGGGCAGGGGTGTCAAACTCATTTTCCCGGGGGGTGGGGGCCACATCAGCCTGGCAGTTGCCTTCAAAGGGCCGAATGTAATTTTAGGACTGTATACATGTGACTACCCCTTAACAGTTAAGCCAGAGCTCAGTGCTGCCGCCGGGTAGAAACAAGGTGCCAGGCCAGATAAAACAAGGTGGAGGGCCGGATTAGGCCTGTGGGCCTTGTGTTTGCCACCTGTGCCCTAGGGCATGCTGGGTAAAAGCAAGGGCTCGGAATGAACCGCTGTCTACTAGCCGGTGGTCCTGGGGCAAGTCCTTTAACCCTCTGTGCCTCAGTTTCCTCACATATTAGATGGAGACACCAACAGTTCCTACTCCTACAGTGTTAGGAGTGTTAAATGGTTAATATGTAAAGTATTTCAGGCAACAAGCACTCAGTAACTGTTATCAAAATGTAAGAAAACTGAGGAATAGAAATGCCAGCTTTGGAATTAACTTTATTAACAAAAGAAAAACTTTTTAAAACACAAGCACATGCATTTTAAGTGAAATTAACACCAAAAAAGTGAGAACAGATGGATTTATAGTAAAAATGTTAAAAGTTTAATTTTTTGAGCTATAAGGACTTTTTTTAAAGGGCCATATCAAACTTATTAAACTAAAAACTAATGTGTTGCTGCACTTTACTAAAGATGAAATTTTAAAAATCTGACTACGTAGAGAGAAAAAGGAATGAAAAACTCGGTATTACAACAGGGTAGGTTCCTTCTCCACCCATATCATTCCATTAGTTTAACACAATTCTAATTAAAACTCCAACAGGCTGGGGGTGTAATTTCTTTTTTTATTTCATCTTTACTTGTTCTAATTGATAAAAATGCCTCTACAACTAACCTAAAAGAATATATTAAATGAAATAGCAAGTAGCTTTGAAAAAAAAGAAAACCAACAGTAATGTCCCTTACTAGATGTTAAAAAATTATACTTACGGTAATTAGAAGAGTGAGGTATTAGCAGAGAATAGATAACTAACGAGTCCAGCACCAGAACCAAGTGTAGGCATTCGGCACTCAGGGGATGCTGCATTCCACATCAATGGGAAAGCACTGATCACTGACCAAATGATGCTGACAAGCGACTGGTGCTTAAATAGTAACCTCCCATCTTACACCAAAATAAATTTCAAGTGGCTTAAATTTAAACATAAATGAAACCATAAAACTTAACAGAAGAAAATGTAAGTGAATACATACATAATTTTACGTTGGAGAAAGCAAGACACCAAAGGCAGAGCAGTACAGATAGAGACCGACAGATCTGATATAAAATTTTAAAACTTCGATACCAAAACACACAAAAAAACCAGTGACAAATTTAGAAGATAACATGGTAGACTGTACATGGTGCCCCCCAATGAATCACACCTGTGGATACATCCTGGTGTAGTCCCCGCCCACACAGATCATGTGACCAGCTTTAGCCAAGAAGACACAAAGGGCCAGCTGCAGGCAGAGGTTCAGTAAGAGCTTGGGCAGTGAGCATGACCTCAGGTAGGCTGCTATCACTAAGTAAGAGACAGGCAGACAGACACACCACATGCACCCAACCAAGGAACAAAACACGGATGAGCGAAGGTGAGACCAGCAGAACTGCCCCAAACAACTCACATGTGTTTTACCAGGTTTTGAGTGGTTTGTTACACCACAATAGATAACCGAGACAATATGTTTGCACTTATTCATTAAATCTATTATAAATCATTACGAGAAAAACTAAACATCCCATTGGGAAAGAGACAAAGCATAGAAACAGATGACTCACAACAACAAAGATGGCCAATGAACACAAGAAGAAATATTCAACTCTATTAGTAATCAAAGAAATACAAATTAAAACCATAAGGTAACGCCTTTTGCCTATCAGATTGGCAAAGATTAAAAAGGCTAATAACACCAGAGTTGGCCAGAATGCGGGGAAACTGGCACTCCCATCCACTGTTGCTCATTTGGTAATGAGCATCAAAAACTGTAAAAATTCCCTTGGTCTGGTCATTTCATTTACTAGTCACTCAAATACTTATTGTGAACTCACAGAGGCCTGAGCTCACAACCAGGAATACAGCCAGATCAGGCAGAACCTTAATAATTTTGGTTTTATTATTAATTTGGGCTCTATTCCAAGAGCACTGGGAGGCTACCGGAGGCTTTAGCAAGGGAATGAATGACAGTATCTGATTTCCGGGGTAAGGTCACTGGAACCGACCGATGCATGGAAAACGGAGGACTAGACGGAACGGGGACCCACTGACTGTTCAGAGTCAGACTGGCCTGCCCGCGAGCCGCGGCAGGGGGGTGAGAGGCAAACGGGGCGACCTCACAGACCCTGATGATGGAGGGAGAGAAAGGAAACCACAAATGCCCCTTGATGTCCTTCTGGGAGCTGATCCTGACATATAAGTCTGTGTGCAGATATACAATAGCAGTATCTGCGCAAAGACGTACATCCACAGATGTTTGCAGCAGTGATTCTGGAACAAAAATAATATTCAAAAAGCTACGTACTGCTACGAGATTAAGTAGATTAAGGTTAACCGAAGCATAGTGAAAATACTAGTTACTTATAATTACACAGATCTGTATTTAGAGAGAAGAATTAGGAGGAAAGGGGCCAGTTACGAAATAATATAGTATAATTTCACCTTTACATAGTATGACCTAGCTTCTATTTAAAACATACTCATACTACATCCAAGCACATTTATGGATGCATATGTGCATTATAAAAAAATCGAGAAAGCTATCCATCAAAATATCAAAAATTCTGGTTTAACATCTTTATATACTTTCCATACTTTCTAAAATCTATGCAAAAACTGCCCTGCTTTATAATGGAAGAGAAAAAATAATAGAAAAATTAAAAAAAAGCAGATCTGACATTTGTTTAGACAATAGTAATTGGTTCATTTTCTTAAAATACTGCAAACAAAACAGTTAAAGAGACTGCAAAGAAGTAAAAATGACTAAGTTTTAAATGAAAGCCTGTATATAATTCATAAATCTTAAATTGTTGAAAACTGAACAATCACAATTTTGCTTGCAACACTAGCCTACAACGCGATGAGAATTTGGGAGAGGAGAGGAAGGGACATCAAGTTTGCAGAAACAAGTCTAAACTCTAACCAACATTTCATGAATCTTTTTAAAACCTGCACAGAAAGATTCCTGCATTGCACCATGAAACAAGCAGCTGGGACTCTGTCAAGATTTGACCTGAAGGCCATTCACTTGATTTCACTTATGTCCCGGGTTTCTTTAGGAAGCAGCTTCCCTACCAAGTTGACACAGAAAATGCAGACACCAAAAAAAACGGAGGCTGAGGGCCAGGGACACACAAAGGTGGCCGTCCCCCGTCCCAACTTCATCTCAGCAGATGCGCTCTCTGCCAGAAGACCCAGTGTTCTGGAAGGCGTCACTGCTGGGGAAGTTGCTCAGCCCATTTAAAAATGTCATCAAGGCTACTTCATCCCCCAAAGACAAAATCTTCTGGGTATGTGAGATCACTGAATCTCACCATCAGATCAAAGTTTCCGGAAGATTCTGCTGGATTTGCTCTACTGATCTTATCAGTGATTTCAGTCATCCTTACTCACTGACAGGGCTCCCAGCAAGACGACAGCCACACAGCTCTCTGAACTGTGTGCAGGCCCCTCGAAGGCAGCACACCCAGTGTGTTTGCCTCGGCACTCCCCTCTGCCTGGTTCCCTCCACAGAAAAGCCCAGTGGTGCTGTCTGCAGCCTCTCTGTTCAGAAAACACGAAGACGTCAATTTCAAATACTAATCCAAAGTAAGAAAAGGGTCAGGAACAGTGTAAAGCGTACGAGACCCTCTTCTGATAGCATATATTCTAGTTAGCAAGTGAAAATAATCCAAGGATAGGGCAATGGGAGTTGAGATGTAACTCGCAGACCTTAGAATTCACCGTTTTAAAGTATAAAGTTTAGTAGGTTTTTGTACGGGGACAAGGTGTGCAGCCATCACCACTGTTTAATTCCAGAACATTTCATTGCCCCAGAAAGAAACCCATTCACACATCTGTAAGGACATTCACGTCCCATTCCTCTTCGCCCTCCCCAGACCCTGGCAGCCACTAACCCACTTCCTGTCTCTCTGTGTTTGCCTATTCTGGACACTGCCTATCAATGGAATCATACAATGCGTGGCCTTTGCTGTCTGCCTTCCTCCACCTGGCGTGTTTCCGTCCACGCTGTAGCATGGATGCAGTACTTCATTCTTTTGATGATCAAATATTAATCCCTTGTAGGAGGGACAGACCACAGTTGATTCTCTATTGGTCAGTAGGACGTTTGAGTTGCTTCTGGGTTTTTTGGCTATTATAAATAATGCTGCCATAAACATTTGTGAACAAAATTATGTGTGGACACGTTTTCATCCCTCCTGGGTCAGTACCTAGGAGCAGGACTGCTGGGTCATACAGTGACTCTGTGTTTTAAGTGTTTGAGGAACTTCCAGCCTGCTTCTATAGCAGCTAGACCATTTTCTTTATAGTCTTAACATAAACTTAGAGTGACGTCAGACTTTCATAGAAGGAGGGGATTTACTCTTATCAAGCTCATTTTATGGGTCAAGTGTTATGCCAGGGTTTGATATAATTTCTGATTTAATTTTCCCAACTCATGCAAAAATAACCATTTTACAGAAGGAACTCAAATCTCAGAAACTTTAACCTACTCAGAAATCACTTAGAAAATGTCAAAACAGGGCTCAAACTCAGGAGGACTTCAAAGCCTGTACTCTTTACCCTCCACCAAGCAACCTCTACACTTAAAATGCACACACTCCTTCACACCAAGAACATTCTTTGGAAAAGTTACATGCTGATTATATTTACTGGAATCATTCTAAAACAGAAGCTTCCCAATGCTCAGAAATTTCTAGAAAATACAAGCGATCTCTTATGTAAATCTACCCCCTTCATTTATCTACAAATCACCTAAGCATTATACAGATTCGCTTCTTTCATCAAAGCTGTGTGCACTGATAAAAAAAAGTCTGCGTATCTTCTGCTAGGGACCCTCCCACCCTATTCATAGGCTGTAGCCTATGCCCCCAGGTGACATCTGTGGGGATAGAGCTTCCAGGAGGTCATTAAGGTTAAATGAGGTCATAAGGGTGGGATACTAATCTGATAAGACGGGTGATCTTATAAGAAGAGGGAGAGAGATCTCTGTTTCTGGGTTCCTCTTTCTTTCCTTCTCCCTCCCTCTCTCTCTCTCTCTCTCTCTCTCTCTCTCTCTATCTCTCTCACTGCCCCCACCCCCCATTACAGGATACAACCCGGAGGAAGCCAGGGAGACAGTCTGCAAGCCAGTAAATAGGGCCCTACCTGAACCCAACCATTCCGGCACGGTGATCCCAGACTTCCAGCCTCCAGACCTCTGAAAAAATAAGTTCTGTGGTCTAAGCCACTCAGTCGGTGGTATTTTGTTATGGCACCCCAAGATGACTAACACAGCTTCCTTCATGAGTATCACGAACTATCCAAGTTAACATTCATAGCAGCTTTATTTATAACTGCAAAAAAATAGGGGGGAAAAGTATTGGTATTTCAAAACAAAGCAGGCATTAAATGGAGTAGAAATAAGCTACAGACATGCACAAACTTACTGCTCACAAATATTTGTAAGTTCCATGACCAAAAAGACTAAAAAACTGAATGACTGCTCTTCTATTAATGCAGGGTTTAAATAAAGTCAAGGAAACATGGTACCCTCCCAAAGGGCTTTGGAGTTCAGCAAAGCTGAACAGGACTCTTTTGGGCCACTCCTGAGCCTTGCGTTTGAGTAAGAAACAAACTCAACTATTCCTGTGGCCAGGATGCTGGTTTTGTTTGTTTCCTTGAATTAAGTAACTTTATTAACATTTACTACATGCCCAATACTATCTTACACCCCTAAGTACACAGAAAAGCTTCTAGAACATTACAGGTGCTCCCAAAATACGGTGGTTATTATTAGCGAACATTCTGGAAAAGAACACTCTGGTCAAAGTCAAAAATGTACATGAGCACCCACTATTTGCCAAATATTTCACTGGTACTATGAATATAAAAACGCAGTCCCTGCCCTCAAAGAGCCTACAATGAAGAGGGGCAGACAGATCCAAGTTAAGTATAAAACAATATAATAGACGCTACAGCAGAAACCATGCAGAGGGCACGGGAACACTCAGAAGAGCTGGGAGGGGGATGAGCCAGGGGCAACCTCCCAGGCCTGATAAGGAGGTGCTAGTCCAGAAAACTTCCTTAAGCCCTATGAGGGGAAGCATCCACTGGGGGACAGTCTCAGCACAGGTTCTTTCAAACTCTGGCTCCACTCCATTCCACCCGACAATTTCAAAGACAGGAAAAGGGAATAGGAAGAGTTTAAGTATCCTTTTTCTCCCCTCAACCACATAAAAATTGAAGTCACATTTTTCCAAATCTTTCACTCATGATAAAGACTTGGTGTTTTACAAGTTATACAATCAGGCCACAGATATATACTGTGTGTAGGGTGAGTACCCAAAACCATCAGCCAGTATGTAATTTCTTCTACACCAGCCACATCAGCCCTGCCTAATTACTTTGCTCATCCCAAAATAGGCTAACAAGGTATCCGAAGCCTTGAAGAACCAATAAAACTTTGATAAATTGTCTCCATTAATCTACACTCATTTAAGATTTATTCACTTAATAATAAATACCTACAACGCAAAACAATGCCTCCATGCAAGGCAATGACAATATTAAAAAATACAAATCTGGCTCTTGCCCCTAAAATAAACCTCTGTGGGAAAATCACACGCCCAACAGCCACAGGTATAAATGAAGACCCATGGGACACTACTATTTGTCTCCTTTCATGGCTACCTCACTCGACACGTTATTCTGTAAAATACTAGAATTAACTCCATTTTTACCAGTTTGCTCAACTGACCAGTCAGCACAGAAAACCGGCATCTTCTGAGCCTTGCTTGTACCACACCCAAAAATGTCTATCACATTTATCACTACCATAAACAAAGGTCACAAAATCACAGGGAGTATTTCAAAGACTCTAAAAATACCTGAGAAAGGAAACGGAAATGATCGATTTCCTCACCTAAAAATTAAGCAGGCTGGAGGAGGTCACAGATTACTGCATTCCAAGAAACCCTCTCCAGAGCCACCCTCTGGGACCCGTGTCCCTGTCACCGCACTGCTCGTCACCGCACTTTCCCACCGAGCCCAGAAATGCATCTGTGTATCAACGTGGCAGCAAGTACCAACCCCAGTGAGTAAGCAAAATGTCACCTGCGTGCCACCCCTGAACCAGATAAGGCCCACACAGGTGAAGCAAACTACCCTACCCAAAAGGTTTATATAATTAAGCCTCAAAACAAGAGGAGTACCATAACAGTATAACGCTGACAAGTACACAAAGCACCTTCCCTTCTATTACCATTTGATTCTCACTACCCAGTAAAGAATTATCCCCTTTTTCACATATTTTAAACTATGAATCAGTGGAATAAAGTGAATAGCTCCAGGTCATCCAGCTGGTAAGTGGCTTGGACGAATCCTCACAGCCCCAGGAGAAAGTCACTGAGCAGTGAGTGGCATCCTGGAATATTTAATATGGACCCAAAAATGTCAATACAAAATCTTCTGAGCTCTGCTTAGCCACTAGGCTACATGCAACTATTTTAAATCACACAAGTTCCTCTTTCTAGTTCTTTAAAAAAGCAAACAAGTAAGCAAACAAACAAAAGTGGGTAACTAACCACTTAGTTATAAAAAATGCAAAAAAAGAGAAAGAAAAAATGCAATAATTTAAAAGGCATACACTATTATAATATATATGTATACCTATCTCAATCACAAACCTTTGGAAACATTAAATAAATGAAAAATAAGAATAGAACCCCCAAAAGTTAAATGTTACACGAAAAGTAGCAGTTTGGAGGGTCTCAACCCTTTCACTATTTTGTATATGAAATACACTTTCTCGTTTTTTAAATTCTCACCTTTAAGCAAAGTATTAAGAAGTAATTTTATCCACTGCTTTTAACATATGTAGCATGCCTTTGAGATTGTTTCAGGAATGTAAAGGATTACTCTGCTCCCTTCTGTACAGGGATTATTACATTACATCACAGCAGACACGCTATCCCTAAAATTAAAGTCATCTCAGAGATCTTATCCCAAATACAGGGTCATCATATCTCTTCAGAATTCTGACCAACTCAAGTGGCAATTCCTACCAAGGCATGCCTATTTCTGGGTAGCCTTTAAAACATCAGAACTGCTCCTTAATATAGCTCTTCAAAATCAATTTGCTTTAATAGTATAACAATGATGTCCTACAGCACACAAAAACACCGTGGAGACTAAGTCAAATATGAATATAACCTGAAAAACCCTATGGTAAAGCCTCAAAGCATCCCCAAGCTTTCTGCAAGGAGCAGAACCACCTTTTACCCCAAATCAGACCATCCTACTTTCACGGGTACTAAGGAAATGCAGACACACAAGTTGCACCAGCCGCCGACCAAATAATCCAATGCCTTCCAACGCGAAAGGCTGATCCTCTTTTCTGCTCTTAAATTATTCAAAATTAGCCTACAAAGAACTACTGTAGGCCGCTTGCACAGACTTTCCTGACCTGCGTATCATGGTCTGTATTTATACTACTGGAAAGCATCAGTGGGGTTCCTCCCTCTCTACATTTAATAAGGAATAAGGCAGAAAAAGAGCTTAAAAAGTACAAGTGACTTTTTATTAGAAAAGGCACTTTTCAGTGAAGACATAATACATCTGTGACAGATTGACAATGATACATGAAAGAGACCGTACTTCACTGCGTCCCCAAAACTTGAACTTTTTTTAGTTCACAACCTCTGAATCAGAACCCTTGACAATCATTTTATTTGAAAATATTCTAGTTTCACTGTTTCCCATTGCTCAGGGTTGAGAGCAGTTAACCCAAAGTTTGGAAAAACAACTGATGGTTTCTGGTCTGCACAAGCCCTATACATTAAAAGGAGAAATCTGCAATATATGGTATTACAAGATATTACATGTTTTATTAGAATTTCTGAGTTTTCAATGACATTAGTAATTTGATTTAAAAAAAAAACTATGCTTAAACCCATGGCTCATTTTTCAAGCCATATTCTACAAAGATTATGTTTTTTGGTTTGTTCAGTTTAAGCCGTTCCATTACATTTGAAAATAACTCATGTGAAAATCACGAAAAGGAAATGGGCTCACTTAGAGACACAGCATTTAACACAATTTTTAAGGCCACTACAACAAAAACCTCTAACTTGGGATCAGAGAAAAACATTAATTCAAATTCACAGTAAACTGAAGTATACAGCTATATCACAAATAAAAAAAAAATTTAATGGGAAAGCGTTCAACCATGATAGAAAAAGAATGCAGAAAAGTAAAGTTTAAAAGGAAAACTACTTAAATTGAAGAATTCCAATGACATGACATTTTCTTGCCAAAGCGGAGGAATTTGTAGATTATATCATTCAAATCTCATTGTATTACATTATAAAGGTCTTGGCAACGGTTAGCCATTAATCTTTAACACAAAGGAGATTCAAATCCAAATGAACTGTAAGACTATCTCTTCCAGGACACAGAAATGGAGTAATTCACTTTATCCACAATTGTTTAATCTAAAAGGAAGGCCTATAAGGATGATAACGCAGAATGGGATCAGCCTTCATTCTACCAAGTCCCATTTCTCACGAAGTCTTGCACCAATCCGAAAAGAGGAGGTGATGGACTCACAACAGGCTAAGGGAAAGGCTGGAAAAAGCCTCCGATGAATGACACACCATGGTTTAATTTAATTCCCTTACCCAATTGGAGAAACAAAAAAAGAAAAATGTCACGCCGTCTGTTTCATCGTGGCAATTAAAAAACTAGATTACGGCGGTACGTTCAAGCCTTGTCTTGGGGGCTGAAAAAATTTAGCTTGTTTTATTGATTCCAGAGCAAAGGGGGAAAGCAGCTGCTGCAATGCAACAGAGGCTGCTCCAGGAGGAGGGAGAGAAAGGGGTTTTGCAAACAAATCCCTCCCCGCCCCCGTTCACACACCCCAAACAACTAACTTATCCCAGGCTTTCACTGCCCTCCCCTTAGAACCCCAATGAATCCTTTCCCTTCCCTCCCCACTGGGAAAATTCCCCCTTCGGAGCGCCTTCCCCTACCACTACCGGAGCACTTTATACCCGCAGAGATTTCAGATCTCTCAAACTTTTCCTCCTTTTTTCCTTAAACACGAGAGTCGTGTCGTAGAAGTGCACAGGATTTTTACAGACCCACGGGAAAATACCTGTTCCCGAGCAACACGCACGCCGCGCTTCTCGAACCCCTCCCCATCTCCCCGGTTTGGCTGGCAAAGGCTGGGGGGGGGGGGGCAGCGCAAATTGAATTCGGGAAGGGAAATCCTGGACGAAGGACGAGCGTTGAGGAAAAATGGGAGACCGTGGAAAAGAGACTCTCCCCCCCCCCAATATGAAGGGGTTGGGGAGGGTCACGAGAAAGAAAGAGAAATGAGAAGGGACAAAAGGGGGAGCGGGAGAGGAGCCCGGAGACCCGAGAGCCGCGCGGGGAAGGGAAGGCGGGGTCCGAGGACAGCGGGTCGCGGCTCCCGCGGCACAATGGCCCGCCCGGCCCCCGCCCCGCGCGCCCCGCGCGCCCTCACCTCATGGTGCCGGCGGCGCCGAGGCTTCCCCAGCAGCCGGGAGACGCGGGAGGCGCCGAGTCCAGGGGGCTCCGTCCTCCAGGGGCGGGGACGCAGCTGGGAGACCGGAGACGAGCGGCCGGCGGCTTCGTGGGGCGGCCAGGGGGGCTACACCATCTCCGCGCACAAAGCCGAGGCGGCGGTCCCGAGCGTGAGGGGAGAGGGCGAAAGGAAGGCTGCGAGGGGGCGAAGAGGCCGAACGGTCCGCGGCCGCCGCCGCCTCCCGGAGCTTCCTCGGCCGCCCTCCCAGGGGTGCCCGCCGGGGCCGCGCGCCGGGCCGCCGCTCCCCAGGCCCGCGCCCGCCGCCCAGGCCGTGTGCAACCGGCAGCTGCGGCAGCCGCAGGAGAGTCGGGATCGCCGCCGCCGGGAGCCCGGGAGGAGGCGGGGCGCGCGGCGGAGGAGCACGCAGGCGCCGCCCTCCTCCCCTCCTTCCCCGGGGGCGAGGGGGCGGCGCGGGGGGAGGGACGGCGGGGGGCCGGGCGCTCCCCACCCGCGGCGGGCCGGGCCCCCGCTGGACTGCGGAGAGCGGGAGGGGCGGGGGCGGGCTCGGCGACGTCGGGGTGGTCAGGCTCTTTGTTGCTTCCCCACCCCGCCCCCTTCAGCCCCTTGGGATTGGGGCTGTCCCCCCCCTCCACTCTCTCCGGGATTGTCCTTGGCGGTCTGTCCCCTCCCGGCCACCTCGCGCTCCCCGGAGGCGGGGGGAGCTCCCGGGCCTCCCCTGCAGCCGGGGCGCAGAGACCGAGTCGCTGGGACCTCCCGGGAGCGGGACCTCTGGGCACCCGCGTGGAAAGCCGGGAGGCGGCGACCGAGATGCGTGACTGGGCTCCAGGCCGGGCCGGGGGACTCCGCCTTTGTCGTGGCCGGGGGCCCTCGCGCAGAGCTGGTCCGCAGCTCTCCCTGTTGCTATCTCAGGATCGAGACCGGCGAGTAGGTGGGCATCCCGGCCCGCCCACGGCGGGCACCGCAGTTCCCAGCCATTACTCCGGGATGGAGGGAGGTGGGGGCGGGGGGCATGTAAATGTAAAATATGGTCATCATTGTTCGCTCCTCTCCTTGTCTTCCCGAGGAATCCCTGCGTGCTGTACGGATTTAACGAGCTGATATGCACACTATGTATAGGGATGACTTCATCCCCAAACGAACGCGGCCAACTCGCGGGGAAACGCAGTCGCCGGGAGACGCGCAGCACTGCCGGCGTGGAAGAGACGCAGCAGCGAAACCCCTTTCTATCGTCATTAGCGAAAAGGGAATTCCAGCCGGGGGGCGGGGAGGGATGTGAACTAACGACAGTTTTAAATTTTCCGTCATTCACATTCTGTCTTGAAATCACCTCCTTTACAAGGTATAAAAAGATGTAAAATGCTGGCAAAGCAAACTCATTTAAAGTCAAATGGAGGGGGGTCGGGTGTCTAGAAAGCCAGAATGTACAGTTGAGGGAGTTTTTCAGTATCCAAAAGCAGATCCAATGACCAAAATTTTGAACTGGACAAATTGCAGGCCTCTCGGAATCCGGAGAAAGGAAGGGGCTGTATTTTCTATAAAAAGATGACTAGGACGGAAAAGGTCTTCTGCTTCTGGGTTCGTATAACTAGAAGATCTAACCCAAAATGGAGGACCTACCTTGACTCTAGGAAATCTATCCAAAAGTTTCGGTGCTTTATTTTACGTTCAAATTATAGTTTTGACAGTTGAGGTCATTTATACTTCCAGAAGGAAAATGAGCAAGTTATAGTCGTACTTGGTCACTGCCTGACTTATCTATAATAGAACTGTGTGGCCCAGTTTTAACTATAAAAAGCTTCCTGGTTTCAGACTCAATACTGAGTTATTTTCTCAGTATTCTTTGGAACCTGCAGCCTCAAACCAACAGCGCTATAGAAGCAGTGTCCTGGAGCTATGGTCCGGGACCACAGTGGCCTCAGGTACTAAAAAACACCGTGCCTCTGCTTAAACATGATGTACTTGGAGAACGCTAATTTCCACCCACATACCTAATTGCAGTTTACCATCACAGGAGGTATTTGATTCAAGAATCTCCAAGCACTGGCAAGAAAACACCCTTGCCAGGCAAATGTCCCTGTTGCCATATTGCAGGTAGAGACAGGGAAATGCAGAGCTCAAGAACTGGATGAGTTAGTGCAATAGGCACAATTAAAAATCTTAACTCCTATGAGGTTGTCATCTCAGAAATATTCACTATAATTTATATAATTAAAACACATGCATTTCAAATATTATTCTCCGAATTAACCAAAAAACATCGCTTCTCTGTCTTTTGGCTAAGCTCAAGTGCAAATTAACCAAAGAACATTTGCTGTGGAGGCTTTTTTCTTGGAAAAGTAATAAGACATATGGAACCATCTTGGAAAAGTATTAATAAGACATAGTCGACCACAAAGAATTCTCACCAATTTGCCCTAGTCCATTCATAGCAATACAGTAAATCCAGCAAAGCTTATGTTTCAGGGAAAAGTCTCACAAAGGGCCAAAAGGGGTGGAGATTTTGCTGTAATGACTCCAGCTATCTCCTGCCAGAGACGAGCGGCAAGGATAAAAATTCCTCACAGATGACTCCATAACCTACTTCTCATTTGTGAAAGTTAATCCATCTTGCGCTAAATAAGTGATATATCACATCATCTTTACCCTAACAGCAAATGTTCCAGTGGTAGGGGTACCAAATTAAGCAATCCACGTGGGAAATGCTGTTCTTATGTTCTATGTTTATTAAAAATGTACCAGCCAAGAATTTTGGCTGCCTACAACCATTTCCATCCTTTTGGATGGCAGCCTGCCAGCTCACAAGTTGGTCATACCATTGCCTTTGAATTTAGATATTGCAATGGGTGGCCTGACCTCCAAAGTTCCTCCTGTGGAAGGGCAACTTGTTGGCTGTGACAAAATATTATTGCTTCTTGTTCATATTTGGTTTTAACAATCAAAGAGGTCAAGAGGGAAACGAGTGAGGAAATTGTACACTAATTCTGGTTACAAAGGGAACTTTGGGGAATGTGTTACCATATAGAATACAAGAATTTTAGAGATGGAAGAAATCTAAAGTCCAACCCACTCGTTCAGGAAAGGAAAGTGAGGCCCAGAGACGTTAGGTAAATTGCCCAGAGTCACACAGTCTCTGTTGTGGCGGAACTGGAGCTTGAACCCAGACTTTCCAGTTATTGGTCCATTGCCCTTTCCACCACCTCATACTACCTTCCAGCGGCATAAGAAAGAGTGGATGAAGGCAGTAAAAACTGAAGCTGATTCTCTTCTCGTAAACCCTGTTTAATAATTAGCTGCGATTGTTTTGGCCTGGTGAAAATCATTTGAACTTTTCTCTCATAGGAGTTGCCCAGCCTGAAGCCCAACGCCTGGCCCTCCTGTTTGTAAGCAGAAGGAATGACTAAATGAACGAGCGAATGAATGGCTGCTCTCATCTAAGATGAAGAGGAAATTATTCATCAAAAGAAATAGACCCTCCTCTTAACACTGAGTATACAGACTTCAACTTCATGTCACAGAACAACACCCCAGCTTATCCCAGTAGGAGCCGCTCCATGCCCTCGGTATACACGGCCTTTGCAAATGGGTCTACACTTCGATCAGCAGCGTGCACCCTGGTGGAAGAGGAAATACAACACGCTTGCGTTGAAGAGGGTTTTGCCGCAGGAGCGTTGTCAGTCCGGCTCCGAGGGTTCTCTCAGAACATGCCCTGTTTAAATTTGTCTGATAGCGTCAGTGTGGGCCTGGGCTCCATTTATGGGCATGAGAAGGATGTATGACTAAGGATGCTCAGCAGTCAGAAAGTCATTGCTAAGGATTGTAGGAACAGTCTCCCATCACCCAAAAAAGCGTTCTCCCTTGGAAATTCACTTAGGGATGAGTGAGGAAGAAACAAGGTAGTTTGGAGTGAATGTGATGGTTCGTTTTCTACTTGTGTGTCACAGCATCGTGTTTTCTTTGTTGGCAATTAGTGTAATTTTGTCTGTCTTTCCCAGAAGAGAAAAAAGATAATGTAGAACATGATATTCCAGTAGGATTCAAGATATTTTTATTACTCATCTTCCAGCTTTAGCTTCCCATCTATAATCTCGGGTCTAAAATATTATCAGGAGACATAGACATTAGCTGAAACTATTTGCCCCTCTGCCATTTGCATTTTTCTTTCATTTGTCATTTTTCTCCCTTCCAAATTAGGATTTATCTCGTTCATTTCTTTTCCTCTTCCCCAGAGGCTCTTTTCTTAGTGCTCCGCTGTTTAAATTTTGCAGAAGATCCCTAAAGCCTGCACAGTCTTGGAGCGACATGAACTGGTAGAGGTGTTATTCTATAAAACGCAATGCATTGTTTCCACCACATTCAGCCATGGCTGCCATATAAAGAATACAGCTGGTGGGCTTCGTTTCTAGAGAACAATCCAATCATGGTGCTTTAGAAATTAGATTGAAAAGAACAATCGCCGTAATCTAATTCTGAACTCCTATCTCTTATAAAATCTAGCTGGGATCCTGGAAAGAAAAATGGGTGGTCGCCCTCCTTCTTGCATTGAATTGATTCACTTGTCTCATCTACTGTAATCAAACTGGAGAATACCAGCCAGTCATCTTATGGAAATTATGATCAGGTGACAGCTGACCTTGGAGTATTTCCTCAAAGGAGATCAGGAGAAAAGTTAATGAAGTTAACTTGGTGGGTAATCACAGTAGAGAAGGAAGTTATTACCACCACGATGTATCCTGAACAAGCTGTCTAAAATTAACTCCTACTGCTTAACTCCATACCTTTTGTAGCTTTCATTCCACCTTTCAAGTAAGATTCAAAACTCATTAAAAATCCCAGTTATCTTTCTCTTTGAAACTCTGGCTAAGGATGGTGAAATGGCCGAATTCTAGTTTGAGAACTTATGTTTGAATCTTCATTTTCTGGGTTTAATGTCAAAATTCAGTCTCTAGTCAAGTCTTAGTAAAGTCAAAAGGGAAGTAGAAATTATCAGAAAAATAATCTTACATCATTGATCATAATACTTTCATAAGGCCTCCAAACATTTTAATACCCTTAACATGTTTATCATTCATGCCAACTTATAATGAAGAAAAATGGCGATATTGAGTGGCTACTCTATTAACTCATAAATGAATTGAAATGAAAATCAAAAATCAAGGCCGTTAAGGTCAGAATTTAGTCACATTCCCATCTCCTCTCTGCATAGTCGTCATTCCCCTTTAGATGGAAGCCAACATAGACAGGCTTTGCATCCGAGAAAAGCAGCGCTCTTTGAATGTCCAGGAAGGTAAGAGATGAATGTAGCTGACTGACTAGGCAATAAAGATATTTGCTAACCTGCTTACATACGTTAACTCAGTTAACCCTCACAGCTTCCCTAGGAAGTGGATACCGTTATGGTCATCCCTGCCACACATCCCTGCAGCTCATGAAGGGGAGGCGCAGAGAGGCTGAGAGACTTGCCCAAAGTCACACAGCTAGTAAATGAGAAAGGCAGAATGACCGGTTCCACAAGGCACCTTAACCTCCGCACCAGGTGACCTCTTTCATTTCACTTCACTTCCTCTGATTAAAAAGAAGAAAGAAAACAATAAGAAGAAAAAAAGACTCAAAGTCCACTTCCCCAAGTAACATGGAACTAGCAGAGTTCGTAACGAAACAAACAAAATGCACTCCGGTCACTTCACCAGTGATTGGGCCACCGGTGGCCACAGCAAGTGCTGCTTAAATAAACCCCTCCCTTGGGCAGGGATTGGTGTCTCCAGTGCAAGGGGACCTTGTGCAATGGAGGGACTCAGTAAATGACTTCAATGAGTCACCAAGTTAGGGAATGTCACATTCATAGGCTTTTTTTTTTTCTAGAATAACAGTGGTACTGAGAAGTGACCAACAATAATTCACTCGTTCACCATTCTTTCAACTTCGATATCCCAGGCATGCAACTAGCAGAGGTAAAGTGAACCAAAACTCATACAGAAATGCTTGGAGAATATTGGCTAACATTTCATGGTGAATACAGGGCAATAAACAAAAGCTAAGCCAAGCCCAAGTGTGTTTGTAAAGGTGTTCTAGAGAAGTGTCTACATTCTCCTCCTTAATAGTCCAGTTAGTAGCAGAGAGACGAGCTAGAGAATACTGTATTCCCCAGTGGACTCTAGGGTTGTTATTTTGAGCTTTGGTTGTTTGCAAAGCAATTGGGCATAAAAACCTTAGTCTAGGATGAAATTTACCAAAATCTTTGAAAGGAAGTCATCTGTTTCTTCATTTATCTTATTGCAAAAGATTTTTTAGGACTTAAGTATTCGTTGAAATTTTCCTCACCAATGCTTATAGTTAGGATATTTCAGGGAAAGACCTGGATACAACTATCTTATCTTAGCTTCCCATTGAGGCTGTCTAACTCAGGTGGCATTTGTATTCGTCAAGTATCTCATAATTAATTTGTCCTTAAATGCTTCCTGTTGTGTGTGTGTGTGTGTGTGTGTGTGTGTGTGTTTTATAATGTTGCCTTCACTGAGCATCTCGATGTACTTGATTTTATTGTATCTCTCCCTTGTGAATGATATTTCCCTTCAAAACTTCAGTCTGGTCTTTTTCTTCTTATTTTTTACTTCATTTTCTCTCTCCTTACTAATAAGATGGTGATACTGATTTGCTCGATTTGAGTTATTTTTATCTTCAGATCTCTGTGGAGTATCAAGTCGGGTTTGGCATTCTTTTCCTACTGAATGATGCCCAAATTAAGTTAACGAACAATTCCCAAGAAAGCTGGTCTGTGGTTCTTCATGTTCTTTGCATATCCCAAGCACTGGACAGTCTGTTTAATGTTGAGAGTTCATCGTTCATGTCAAGGTTGACTCATTAGGCTCTTTCCAGAGTAACTCTTTTCTAAGCCTGGATGGGGAGGGATACAAGAAGGGAAGGAAGAATGAAAGAACTCTAGGCGGTAAGTTATCGACTAGAGGCATTTTGATCTCTCTGTTAACTCCTGCTCATTTGGCATCAATCCACAAAACATAAGGCACGCCTCATTTTTTTTTTCATTCTTTTTTCTTTTTGCTGCTCTGCCTGGGTGTTTTTTTCTACCTTATCTTCCAAATCACTGATGCAGTACTCTGCTGCATCTGACCTATTGTTTATTCTTTCCACTGTATTATTCAGATTCTGCATTCTTTATGTCTGACTGGTCCTTTTTTATAGTTTCTATGTCTTTTTTCATGCTGTTGAGCATCGTTATAATCATTGCTTTGCAGATTATCAATGAGGGTTCTAGACCATCCAACCCCAGCTGAGCTGATCTAGACCAAAATAACTGCCTAGGCAACCCACAGAATCATGAAAATAATGGTTAATGTTTTAAGGTCACTCAAGATGTGGGGCAGTTCGTTATTCAGCCCCATTAACCAATACACTGATTCTCTTCTTCAAGAAGTTTCCAGTCTCTGAGTAGAGCAATGGCTGTTGCACTGAGGAACAAAGCGGTGGTGGAAGCTCTTGCTCTAGCTGAAGGATGTTCCTTTTTGCCCATTCCTTCATATCAAGGAATGCTCTGAAGACAATGAAGTCCATGTGCCTCGAGGTCCCACAACTCCTTGCTGATTGGTTGGTTAATATGCTTTGGAGTTCTTCCTCCAGAAGAAGGGAGGGAATGCAAGGTTGAGAAGGATGGGCACAATGACCAAAAAAGAAAGGACCTCTCAGGACACCAAATTACATGCAAATAAGATGGGAGCTCTTGAGGTCATAGGCAAGCACTATCCACTGGATGATCTAGGGTTTTGTTCCGCTCTCTGCTTGTTTTCCCTTTGTCATCCACAAATCTTTAGTAAAGTCTTGTTTGAATGCTCCAGCCTGATCTTTGGATATTAAAAGAAAGATCTTTATCCATGTTTCAAGTTCAAGTTTCGAAGGGAATAGCACCTCTCTGAGGCCATCACGTTGGTGGCGAAGGTGAATATGAGAAAGATGCTCCTCCTAACCCACAGTACTCTTCGGAATGAGCTCTCTTACTCAGCTGCAATTGACAAAGTTCTCAGTGAGGGACCATTGTCTGTATGTCATGGCTGAGGAGCCAGGCATGAGTAAGGATTAAATCCATGTTTCTCTATAAATTGGGGGGAAAAAACCCTGAGGTCACCTCTCAGAAGAGTTTGAGAAGGTCATTTCTCTCAAAGGAGGAAAGCAGGGAGGAAGCAGATATTCTTGGAGATCTCAGAGCAATATGTTAGACCTTGGCCTCCACCAGACTTGCTAGGCAGCAGTCCAATGGAGTAACTGTAGCAAAGACAGGGTTTATCAGAGACGTGACAAGGCTGCAAGAAGGAAACTTGGAGCTCAAGACGCTTAGGTCTGAATGGAAGTGGACACCTGGTTCAGAGAATCAGAGATGGAAGAATCAGAGAAATGGGAGGGGGAGGGGAAGCCCTTTACAAATATCAGGGTGCAATAGTCTTGAAGGGGTCCTGAAACCAACTAGATTGCATAGTAACATACAAACACCCTCACAGGAGGACCCCTCAACTTTTTTTCAGTGGGGTCCCAACCACCCTCTGCTGCCCTGGGAAGCATGTCCCTACAGGACAAGGGACCTATATTAATTACTCTTCCTTAAATGGCCGTAATGGACAGAAAGCCAGCTTGAACTGAGGAAATGATTTCTCAGGTAACAAAACCTCAGGAAAGGCAGGGATGACCAGCGTCTCAAATGGCCAAGACTCTTTCTCTGTCCTGCATTTTTACCTCTTAGAGTATTAGCTTCTTTTTCTCAGATTGGCTTCTTCACAAAGCTGTAACCGCAGCTGCCAGTAGCTCCTGGCTCACCTCGTGACTTGGCCAGCAGAGAGGGACATGACCTATCCCAAAAAACTCTAGGTGGTGAAAATGGAGAGAAACTATGATGGCATTTGGGCCATGTGACCTGACCCCCACACTGGCCAGGGGGTGACGGACTTGAATTGATCTAGCTTGCGTCTCGTACCTGGTCTGAGAACCCTGCTGGAACTATGCATGAGAGGGAAGGTAGAGAGGCTCCTCCAAAGAAGGGAGTGGATTTTCCCTGAAGATGGAGATAAAACAGTTCCACATTCTTCTGGCTTCCTTACAGGGTTTTGCTGCTTCCCAGTGGATTACGCCTTTAAGGAGTAAGATGATAAAGAAGAGAGAAATGTCTAAATAACAGTAGAGTGTCCATGGACCAAGTTCCAGGCAATGTCTCTCTGGTTTTTTTTTTAAACTTTATCTTCATCTATACTTTATTTTTCAACATTTCTTTCCCCTGGATGTATAATGAAAATTGTGAAAATGAGAATAAAAATGAAAACACGATGGAATAAAGAAACATTTATAACCAGTAATATTAAAGATACCATATTTTGCCATGTATAATGTGCACTTTTTACCCTAATTTTTTAGGGAAAAATAGGATGCATATTATATGTGGGTAGTACTAATTCTGTATCTATATAAATGTTTTTAATTCTTTTATTTATGTTTCTGCATTAAAGTATAACTCTAGAAAGCAATAATGATATCCTTATGCAAAATAATACCCTGGATATGATCATCGATTTTGTTTCTAAAAATTAATTAATTAATTAATTTAAAAATTAAAACAAAAGTTTCACCCCCCAAAATTTGGGGCCAAAAACGTGGGTGCTCACTATACATGGCAAAATATAGTAACCCTATTACTTTATTAAGCCTAAATGCATACATAGAGCAGTGATGCATTTAAGACATAGAAAAATATAAAAATAACTTCAAATAGGTAAAAGGTAGTACATAAATCCTTAACTTATTTCCAGTTTGAGAGGAGTTGCTTTTTGCTGACCTGTGGAACTAGGGTTCTGCATTACACTGGTTACTGGTTTCTGCCCTGCAAGTCTCTCCCTTTGGCTGACTGGATAGAGTGGGAGGGCCTTCCTGTATCTGTTCGAGTCTGTGTCTGCTTGGATTGTATTAAGACATCAATTCACTCTTAAATATACCCAAAGGAGAAGCCTGTACTATCAGATCAACTACCATGTTTTTTAAACTTTATTTTATATATTATTTAAGTTTAATTTATTATTTTGTAAGTGAAGTTTATTGTGATCATTTACATAGAATAAAAGGCATCCACCTGAAGTGCACATTGTTCCAATGAGTTTTGGCAAATTTATATACGCACCTGACCACCATCACAACCCAAGTATAGAACAACCCCTTCATCCCAAGAGGTTCCCTCTGACCCTTCCTGGTCAATCCTTCCCTCACCCCCAGCCCCAGGAAACCACTGGTCTGCTTTGTGCCATTAAGATTTGATTTGTCTTTTCTAACATTTCATCTGAATGCAATTACGCAGTATCTACTCTTGTGTCGTTTCTTTCACTCAGCATGATGTATTCATGACTCCTCCATGTTTTTAGGTATGGCAGGAGATCATACCTTTTCATTGCTGAGTTGTATTCTATTGTGTGGATATACCACAATTAGTTTAAATTTGTCTATTGATTTATCTGTTGATAGACTTTTGGGTTTCCAGTTTTTAGGCCATTATGCATATAACTGGTATTGTCTTTCATGTCCAAGTCTTTGTGTGGACATATGTTTTCATTCTCTTGAGTAAATAGATTTGGAAAGGCTGCATCATATGGTTAGGGTATATTTATTTATCTCTAGAGATGGGATGGGAGGGAGAAAAAGAGGAAGAGAAACATTAATGTGTTGTTGCCTCTTGAGCACCCCCTACTGGGGACCTGGCCCACAACCCAGGCATGCGCCCTGACTGAGAATCGAACCTGTGACCCTTTGATTCACAGGCCAGTGCTCAATCCACTTAGCCACACCAGCCAGGGCTTGGTTAAGGAATATTTAACTTTATAGAAAACTGCTAAGCTCTTTTCCATAACTGTTCTCTCAGTTTACATTTCACCAGCAGTTCCATTTGCTCCACATCCTTGTCAACACTTAGTGTGGTCAGCCTTTTTAATTTTAACCATTCTAGTGGATTTGTAGTAGTATCTCAGTGTCATATCCACTGTACACTTAGTGTATATGCAATGTTCTATCATATCTCATGTTATCTCATATTTCAATGGTTTTAATTTGCATTTATTTCCCTGATGACTAATGATGTTGACTATCTTCTCATGTGCTTGTTGGCCATCTATGTATCATCTCTGTTCCTCATTACTGCTACTGTCCCATGTTTAGGCTCTCGTCATCTCCTGTTTAGAATGTAAATTTCTGCCCTGGCGGATGTGGCTCAGTGGACTGAGGTCTGGCCAGTGAACTGAAAGATTGCCAGTTTGATTCCCAGTCAGGGCACATGCCTGAGTTGCGGGCCAGGTTGCCAGTTGGGGGCGTGCGAGAAGCAGCCAATTGATGATTCTCTGGCACATCAATGTCTCACTCCTTCTCTTTCTCCCTCCCTTCCCCTCTCTCTAAAAAAAATAAATGAAATATTTTAAAAAAATGTAAATTTCTAACTCCTCTCCAGTGTAAACCAAGGTCTGGCCACAACCTAATCCTCCTTATAAGCTTTCCACGGAGCCTTATTTTCTCACAATAAAGTTTACACTTCTTGGCATGGCAGTCAAAGCCTTTACCAGGCTAGCGACATGAGACTTTTGAAGACCAGCCTCCTACCATGTGTCTTCCCTACCTTTTCTCCCCCTGCCCCTTCACCCCGCACACACTTGCACTTAGACTGCTGGCCATTCCATAACCCTGCCATACGTGCTCGCGGCTTTGCGGCTCTGCTCCTACGTGTATTCTACCTGGGTTGTCCTTTGCTCTTCTCTGCATGAGTACGTGAAATGTTCATTTAAGGCCCAGATCAAAAGTCTCCTCTTCCAGGAAGCCTTCCCGACCTCCTCAGGGTGAATGAACCTTTGTGTTTGGGTGGCATTTAGCCCATGCTGCCCACAAGGCCCTTACCCACAGTCTGCGGAAGTGGCGGATGGTGGGGCTGCCTGCCCCTGCTCTCCTGCGTTTAACTCCTCAAGAACCACGACGGTGGCTACTCCTTTCTCATTCCGAGGGCCAGGCATTAACTTCCTCTTGGTAGCAGTGGTTGACTGAATGTGCGCGTGGACCACTGAGGGGATAATGAAAAAAAATCTGCCTTTAGGCAAGTAGTTTACCTCTCTAGGCCTATCTGTTTTCTTACGTCGAACGTGAGACACAGAATAGCTGATTTATAATAGCCTCCAGTTGTCATGTTTTTTTTTAGAATTCTAGATCTGTTCTTTGAAATCCAGTAAAATAGTATATTTCAACCTATTCCCAAACTGGACGATGGATCGAGCAGTGCACAGTAGAAGATGCTGGTTTATCATTGACTTTGAAGCTCTGAGGGGCAGCGTCTCACTCACTGTGAACTGGTGAGATGAAAATGGTGGGACTTCTCTAGACGAACTCGGCTGGCAGTTGTGCTAATGAAGAATTGCACCATTTCAATCTAAATCTACAGCTGAGTAGTAGTAAGAGCACGTTCTCGCATTTTCCTGTAAGTGGGTGCCTTTGTGTTTCTACTTGCCATGTTTTTTCTTCTTTTCCAGTTTGAGGAAAGACAAAAGGAGTTTTGTGAATGATCATACTTAGGAAAATACAGCCCTCTATTTAGCTGTATAGTCACAATGAAAGAAATCTAGTAATTATTTCTTAATGGACACTTGTAGTATTTATCATCTTTAAAAAAGTGTCTACTCAAGCGTATCAAGTTAAAAATATATGATGAAGACGTTTTTCCAAATGGGATATGGAACATATCTTTTAAATAAGGCAAAGTATCTATATCATGTTTTTTGACCTTTAAATCCAGACATTTCTCTTCCACATGATTCCACTGGAAAAAGTTAGAAATTGATGCAGTCTATGATAGCTTCTTAATTTCTTCCCAGTATTATAGCATTTATTAGCTGGCGATAGTCAGAGCCAAATCCACAGTTTAGATTTCAAATTTAGTAAGTGGTAAGTCATTTGTAAGACCCAAAATACACAAAGCTATAGTAGCAGCAATATCCTTCCCAAGCATTTCAGAAGGACCACAAGAACACTGCCAACACTTATTAATTACTCTATAAAAAGGCATGCATGAGGGCGTGAGCCCAGAGGGCTGACAAAGCCAAAATATCATCGGGACCACTGTTACCTGTCAATTTGCCCTGCAGCGAAAGCTGCTCATGGAATTACATAACAGTTAATTCCAGGACAGCTTCTTTTTTTTTTTTTTTAAGTTTTTGTACAAATTAGGGATGTATCTTCCTGACAGTTTGAATGTTGCATTGAATTGGCCCATTGCACGGCTCTTCCTGTATGTAACAGATCAATATTTCTGCCATTAAAAAGTAAATAAACTGACCAGAACCCTCTCTGGGTGTCTGTCCTTCACCATCTATAAAGTGAGAGTGATGGTCCTAGGAAAGATTCTACCCCGTGGCACTCTTGTAAACACAGATTTAATTATTTTTTAAAAGAACTCTCTGGTATACCCAAGAAAATCCAGCACATGAAAACCTCCCAAACAGATGATAAGAGGTGATTATGTTTTTAAGGATTCTTACTATACAGCCACTGAAAAGTATGTCTCTGATGATTATTTAAAGACAAAACAATATGGGAAAATGCTGTTAAGCTGGAAGTGAGAAAACCAGGCATTAAGAATAGAACGAGGCCAATTTTTAAAAATAAGGATATATAAAAATATGGAAGGATATGCACAAAAATATTAACTGAAGTTATCTCTAGACAGCAGCATTATTTTATTTGCTCTTCTATAATTTCTAAGTTTCCTACAATTAAAGTGTATTGTTTTGTAATAAATTATTTTTAAAAAGATCTTTTACAGTAATTGATTATAGGCTTCTTTTACATATACACTTAAAGTAAGAATTTTATTATTACAACCACTGTGCAAACAGACACACCTGTTTAATTTGTTATCTCTTCATTGGAAACACCCCACTAATCTAGAAGTCTGAAAGCTTCCAGATTTAGTAGTTTTCACTATCTAAAAGACAACCAAGAACCAATATGTGAGCAAAATGGGCATTTTACAGAAAATAACAAGTGTTGGCAAAGATACGGAGAAATTGGAAACTTCATGCATGATGGTGGGAATGTAAATGATACAGCCACTATAGGAAACAGTATGGCTATCTTTAAAAAATTAAAAATAGAATGACTACATGATCCAGCAATTCCACTTCTGGGGATACGCCCAAACAAAGTGAAAGCAGGCGTCTGAGAGACATGTGCACACCCATATTCACAGCAGTTTCCTTCACCAAAGCCGAAAAGTGGAAGCAAACCAAATGTCTACCCGCAGACGAATGGAGGCAAAAGGCGGCACATACAACCAGTGAAGTATTATTCAGCCTTTAAAAGGGAGGACTTCCGGCACATGCTTTAACATGGACTTCGAGGATGTAACGTTAAGTGAAAGAAGCCAGTCGCCAAAGGCCAAACATGCTGTGATTCCGCTGACACGTGCGAGGTACCTGGACAGTCAGACTCAGAAAGACGGAGAGTGGCGCGTGGTTGCCAGGCGCTGGGGGAAGGAGGAAACGACTGTTATTGTTTGGTGGGTGTCCAGTTTCAGTTTCGCAAGACGAAAAGGGCCCTGGAGATGGATGGCGGCAATGGTTGCTCAACCACATAAATGTACCTAAAATAATTAAATGGTAAATTTGGTTATGTGTGGTAAAGAGAATACTACAAACGAGTCATTTGTGGTGTTTTAGAAAATCGAGGTGCAAAAGCTCAAGCACTTAATTCATAGGACGACTCAGGCTATCACTGAGAATATTTTCACTCTTATTTGTTAGCTGATATGAGGAGTCTGGTGTTCTAGCTCCCCGCCCTGTACAAATTCGAGTCAGTGAGACAGGAAGAGAAAAAGAATTTGAGAGGCAGCTGCGGGTGTGAGAGCTTGGCAAACGGGCACCCATAGACAGAGGTGAGGGTGGCTGGGGCTGGTGAGGACAGGATATGAGCCCCACAAACCATAGAGGTCCCCATGGTGAGGATTAGGGGAGTTTCAATAATGAGGACCCAGAGCCACGACCTGGTAAATTAAAGAGAACACAGTGAGGAAGTTTTACAGACCACAACAAATCTTTAAACTTTGCATTTTGGGTTCTTAAAGGACTAAGTTTCAGTCACCTGGAAAGTTCACGGATATTCCCCAACGCCGAGACGTTCACTCTCTCTCCGTTAAGAGAAGGGCAGCGTTATAGGGCCATATGTTTGCAGTCCCAGGAGGAACCCCACCCAGAGGCCAGCCTCCCGGATGCTGGGTGCTGGGGTTACAGGCTCTCAGGCAAAGCTTCCGGGGCCTCCTCCCCAGGCAGGTGCCTCTGCCCTCCGAATCTCGGCCTCTGACCTGTTACCCCTCCCACAACACCCCGACCTCTCTGAAAGGCAAAAGGGTGCAGCCATAGTGCTGGGTTCTTTCTCCAGGGCAGCAGTGGCTCCTTCTTGAGGAGGAAAGTCATGGACATGTTGAGATCACACACTTGTCCCTCAGCCCTGACATTGACAGGGAATCTGGTCTTTTTCCCTTTCCAACCACGTGGGCCACAGATCATTAACCATGTTCATCACTTAGTACTTTAAGAAGTACTGGGGGGTGGGGGGAGGGAGAGGGAGAGAGAATGAGAGAGAGGGAGACAGAATGTCAAGGTGTACTTCAATAAGGCTTATAAATATTTGGAAGTTCTGGTCAAACTGAGCAGCAGTTGATTCTTCTGGTCAGCCTGTATGTACACACTGTCCTGGGAGATGCTTCTGAACCCTCACCCCTTTTTAGTCAGGGCTGCTTTGCCTTCATCAGTTTTAAATTGAGTACCTGTTTTGTTATAAACTTGTAAACAGAAACACAAACATGTTTCTGCTTAAAAGTAGGTAAGTTGGTGCCCTAGCTGGTGTGGCTCAGTGGATTGAGTGCCAACCTGGGAACCAAAGCATTGCTGGTTTGATTCCCAGTCAGGGCACATGCCTGGGTTGTGAGCCAGGTCCCCAGTGGGGGGTGTGCGAGAGGCAACCACACATTGATGTTTGTCTCCCTTTCCCCTCGCTCCAAAAACAAATAAAATATTTTTTTTAAAAAATAGGTAAGATGGTAAATTTTATGTAATGTATATTTTACCACCATAAAAAAAAAAAAGGAACATCAGTTAGTGGAAAGTTTAGGGACCCCTAGTGACACATTTCTTTTTTCAAAATCTAATTCATGACCAGATTCCCTGACCAGAGTGTTTGGAATCAAGGACAAGTGCTTACTGGCCCTCTGGAATACCCTGTTTTGCTCCACTGATTACAGGGCTGGCTTAGCCAGTAAATGACATCTTTATTTCTCCCTCACAAATCAACAGGAATTATGAGCAGAGAAGTAGGGTTTGGACACACAGTGAGAGTGTAATTGCACTAGTAACCTGAACTCCAGTGAATATGCTTAGCAATTCAGGAAACAACTAGCTACTTTTTTTCACTCCTTATAAAATGTCTAAGTTTTCAAAGTTCTCAGGTGTCTTTGAACTCTTTCCAAAAGTGTGGTACACTTTACTACAGACCCATCTATAAATTCATTTGTCTTCAAAGGCAAATAACCCTGAAATTTTGTTATTTGAACTGCCTGTATATGTTGGGCCGCATAACGAGAAATGGAGACAAATACTTGACTTAATTATAATGTTTGTCCAACACTCCTAACCTCTTTTGAAGGGGAGGTTGCCTTGTTCGGCGGAATGACTTCTTAACAATGAACCATTCATTCACTTGTGATTGCACCAGGAGGAGAGAATTACCAGTTCGTCAAAGTAGCTTTTTTCAAGCAAGAAATTAGCCTTTTGGGGGTGAGGGAGGCTGGGGACAGGTAGGGGAGAAGGAAATTGGATCTAGATTAATTCAACCTGGGCCACCCAAGGAACTAAATGTTCTAAACTGAGGTCTTTTCTCTGAGTTCCAAACGGGCGGCCCTATTCCTGTCTTTAATAAGTGGTCACCTCACTGAACAGAGCATATACTAATGGGCAGTCTATCATATCAGCACAGCAGTAGGTGCGAAAGCTGAGTGAGGCCAGTGACCTTCTGCCCCCTCTGTCTTTAAGCCATGGTGGAGGCAGGAGAGAGGGGGTGCAGGAGGAGGGCCCCTATAATCCTCTTCATATGACAATTTTTCCTCCAGAATTGTCCACACAGTACTGTTCAACTGGGTGGAATTCTCCTTAAAATAAAACCACTCTGTTGAGGGAACTCTTGTAACAAGGAGAACTTCGTGATATCACAGAGTGGTTAACCCAAACTAGCCATGGCTTTTCCCGTAGGAGGAAATGAGTTTTGGGATGACAATGAGGGACAGTTCCAGCAGAGGGCCAATTGGAATGAAGGGTTGATCTTGGGAGAAAGATCACTGATGGCGGACAACGGCGAGGGGAGCCTGCTGTCGTTCCCACAAAGGGGGGTAGGCAGCCACCAGCCACCAACTCGAGCACTTTACCCACGTTTTATGAGTCAAGGACTGAAATCATCTGTCCCCATTCCCACACAGTTCGGACACAAGGACCAAACCCCCTACTGTCTACCTTAGCATGACTTGATTATTCCACTATCTTTATCAGAATCACTTTACTATTCCAGAGGACACTTTCACCGGCAAATAACCAGATGGTTCATTACGGGAACTTCCAGCACTTTCAGTAGAAACTACCAACAGTATATACCCAAAGCCTCTTCAAAACCCTGCCTCGAAATCCTTGCCTTGCTCTTCCCACCAGTATATATGACAATCTTTCCCTTTTATACTCAAGCCTACAGACGGAGAGACCTGCCTTGAACCAATCTTCAAACTCTCAATAAGTTCCAACCTTGCCTTTTCTCCTCGGAGACCCTTTTGAGGTGGTGCCCTCTCTTCCCACCCTCAGTGATAACCTCAGCTTTGTCATATCAACAGGGGGTGGTACTTAGGGATCCAGCCGTGGGCACGCTAACATGCGCACCACATTAGACACTTAGTTGCTAATCACTAGTCGCTTTAATGGATGAAAATATAATAGTTTACATAGCATCCAGTGTTTTACAATTGACAAACATTTTCCCGTGTATTGTATTATTTCATTGGGCCTATTTACCACGATAAGAGGTAAGGACGGTAAATATTGGTATGATGACCATTTCACATGAGAACAAGAGCCCAAAGAGGGGAAGTGATTTATTTGAGGTTCAGCAGCCAAATGTTTTTTTTTTTTTTTATCCTCACCCGAGGACATTTTTTCATTGTTTTTAGAGAGAGCGGGGAAGGGAGAGAGCGAAATATCAGTGAGAGGGAGAAACATCAATTGGTCACCTTCTAAACATGCCTGGACCAGGGATTGTACGCACCTGGATCAGGGATCAAACCTGCTTCCTAGGTATGTCTCTGATCAGGATTCGAACCCGCAACCTTTTGGTTACTGGATAATGCTCCTACCAACTGAGCCACACTGGCTAAGGCTTAAGCGGCCAATTACAGGACAAAATAGAATCTTTATTCCAAATCTCCTGGTTTCAAATGTTGGCTGCTTACCTACAGAAGTCATAATTACAAAACCTAGCATTGAAGTAGGAGGTCAAACATTCCCCTAAATCTTAAAGAACCAAAGTATGTTGGTTTGCTAGGACTACTGTAGCAAAGTGCCACAAATCGGCTGCTTCAGGACAACGGAAATCATTGTCTCACAGTTCTGGAGACCAAGTCCAAAATCCAGGTGTCAGTAGGGTTGATTCCTGCTGAAGGCTGTGAGGGACAAATGCATTCCATGCCATGCTCTTGCCTAGCTTCTGGTGGTTTGCTGGCACTTTCCAGCATCCCTGGGTCACTGTGGCATCACTGCCACCTCTGCCTTCGTCTTCACATGGTGTTCTCCCTGCGCGCGGGTCCACGTCCAAAATTTTCCTCTTCGTGAGGACACCGGTCGCGGGACTGAGGGCCCACCCTATTCCAGTCTGAGTTTGACTTGGCAATTACATCTGCAGTGCCTCTATTTCCAGATGAGGTCACATGCTGAGGTTCTGGGGGTTAACACACAAATTTTGAGGGGAAGTAATTCAACTGTAACACACAAGCGCAGCCATCCATAATCAATGCTTTTATTCCAGTTAGTCCTTGGAACTAGGCATGGTTCCTAAGTCAGAGAAGTGTAATGACACTTACTACCTTAGGGAAGATGCGTTTCCTGGGTTGCCCTGTGACTAATTTTACTCTATTCTCAGTCGTAAGTGACCGTGAATAGTGTGTGAATGATTGAGTCAAATGCATGCCTGCAAGCGATTGCTCGCATTCAGTTTAAGGGAAACATTCAATTCAAATCAAGGGTGAGAGCAGCACATGAATGGTGTCCACTAGAGAGCCTAGCCCAGTCTGGCTCCTGTACTCCCACTGGTAAAAATGGTTTGTACAAAAATACGGTTTAAAGAAAATAATCTGTTTTAGTCAAGAAAAGTTGCCAGAGAACATGGTCTGTTACTAAGCTGGGTGCATTTATTCTGGAAACCTTTTCTGTTTTAACATTCAAAGGCTGATCCCAGGAGAAAACATTATACTCCTCAGTGAGGGTCTTGTCTGATTCATTTACCAACTATGAAAACAAGTACCGACCCATGCAGTCAATGCTTTAAAACAATCAGCAAGGGTTTACTTTTTCTTCTTCTGTTTAGTCCGTTTTTGGGTTGATTTGATGGAAATCTCTGTCTTTGAGGGGAGAGAATACATTTGCTTACTGAAAACAGATGTTTTACGAATCAGTGGCTTAGACATTTTATGGCTTCATTGATTTTTTACTTTCTATTTATATTGATTTATAGTTATAGTGATTTTTATAACAATATAAAATAATATCTAGGTTATGTAGGAAAGATAGATTTGCATGTGAATTGATTTTATGGCCATGTTGGTTTTTTGTGATATTGCACACATTCAGTTATTACATACATGTATACATACGAGGGACCTATCTGTAAGTTATGAACTACGATAATCAAATAAATGCATGTGAGACCCAACTCAAGAACCAGAATATTATCAGTAATATTCCCCTTCCCTCCCCTTCAGGTATATCCTAAATTTGGGATTTGTTTATTTTTAAAAAGAAATACGTAATATGTTGCGTCATTTTGTTTTGCTTTGCTACTTGGAGTCTTTATAAAAATAACAGTATATGTAGTCTTCTCCGCCCAGCTCTTCCCTCTCAGTACTGTGTCTCTGAGATTCACCCGCATTGTTGCGTGTACCTATTGCTCATTCCTTTTCTTTGCTGTGTAATAGTCCATCGTGTTGATGCTCTGCACTTTATTTATCTGTCTTCACGGCAGTGAACATCTGTGTTGTCTGCAGTCTTTTGCTCTTGTGAATAATGAATTAGTCTGTATGTCTCTTGGTGTATATGTCAGCAAGTTACTCTAGGGAACTGTTTTCTCAAACTTTAAAAAATATACTATTTTATATAATATATAATTTATATAATGTAATGTATAATACAATGAATGTAATTTAGAAGTACAATAAAAATTGGACATCACAGCCCATACCTGGGAACACACACACACATAAAGTAATTGAGGACACAACACATCCTTACTACAGACGATGTCCGCTAGTTTTTCTACTCTGCTGTATTCTGTGCGTTTAAAATGCTGGTTCTGTGCCACATTGGTTTCCTGACTCATTAACAGACCCGTGTTTGAAAAACCTGATGTAGAATATACACCAAGGAGTGAAACTGCTAGCTCCTACTTACAGGCAGATGCGACTTGACGACAAAATGCCAAATTGTTTCCCGGAGAGATTAGACCACTTTACACTCTCACTAGGAATGTGAAAGAGTTCCTGTGGTTTTACATCCGCTCCCACACTTGGACTTGCCAGAAGTCTTAATCCTTGCCAGTCTGGTAGGTGTCAAATGCTATCTCACTGCAGTCTGCATTTGAAAAGGGCTCGGCTACCTTTTTGATTATTTATTCACCTTCTCTGAGAGATGTCTGTTCATATCTGTTGCCCATTTTTCTGCTGGGTGCCTCAAACCAGGCACTCGCTGAACGATCTGCATCCCATTGGATGGTGTTTTGCTCCTTTAACCCAGGACTCAAACGGGAAGATCACTGCATTTGGGACGGACTGAGAGTCAAGGAACTTGATCTGAGGGGGTGTCAGAAGAAAGCAGACACCTCAGTTCATGTTTTCACTCCCGAAGCCTCTGTCTACCTTGGTCAGGTGCAGTCTCCTCCCTCAGCTGGGTCCAGGACCTGCTTTCTTCCTTTCTTCAACGTGCGATAGCTGTGGAAGACAGTCTGGGGAGTGTCAGTCATTCCTCACTGTCACAGCTTGAGGAACAGCAGCCCACCTGCCCCTCCCATACCACCCAACAGAACACCTGCCTCCCTGGCTTTGGAATTATGGGCTCCTGCACATTCTAGAGGCTTCTTTTGCTGTCATCCATGACTTAATCTTGAGTTGAAATTCCGGATCTTTTCTTTCACACACCTCACTCTTCCTTGGAATTTCACCATAAGAGCTAGAGAATCACTGTTTGCTGCTGGTGGTGATAATGCGCTCAGACCAGGGAGACCGCGGGCTGTATGATGGCATCCTGTGCCATGTCTGGGCCACAGTGGGCCTTGTCCCGGGATGGCCTTGTAGCAGAGCAGTCTATGAAACCGCTTAATCAAGTGGATGACATTTTTCCATGGTAAGCATGTTATCATTGGGGTTTGTGCTGTTAACTAAATAAATCACCAAGGTAGCCACCCCGATATCATAAAAACAAAAATCAAATAATATACAAGCCTCTGTCATAATAAAGTTATGACCCAGGAAATGAGTCAAGTTCATATCTGCCACTTATATGATCTGGAGCGTGACTTCATTATTGGGCGGTGCATGGTGGTCCTGGTTTGGCTTTGATGCCATTACCATAGCTGTAGCTTTGGGCCCTGCATCCCATAACTCAGGGGTTCTCAACGTACGTTCCTTGGAGCCCTGCTGTTCTAAGGGAAAACTTCCGAGCTGGCATCAAACCTCTTGTGTGCCAGCCTCTTGGAGGCCAAGACCGTAAGAGTGAGGAGGATGAAGGTGTAGCCTGAGCTCTGGGCCCTCTTCTCTGTTTCGGCCAGAGTGACCTTTTGTTTTCCTTTTTATAAATAGAACCCCACGTGACCATCGTTTTTTAAACGAAACTCCTTTTCTTCAAGTTGGAAAACCACTGCAGCAGCTCCCCTGGAAGCAAAGGTCCTCAGAGGAGTTTGCGGTGAAAGCGACTCAGAAAACTGAGCCCAAGTGACTTGTCCAAGGTCACAGTGATTTTAGCAGCAAAGCTAGTTCTAGAATCCAGATACCCCTGAAGGTCAAAGAGGAAGGCCAGGCAGGTGTTTGTTGATGGTTTATTTTCTTTCAAATGGAAGTGACACCTAGCAGTGACACCTTGGTGTCTTTGTCCTTCCCAGGACATTTTTTTTCTTTCCTTTTTTTAGATTTTATTTATTTATTTTTAGAGAGAGGGGAAGAGAAGGAGAAAGAGAGGGAGAGAAACATCAATGTATGGTTGCTTCTTACGCACCCCCTACTGGGGACCTGGCCCACAACCCAAGCATGTACCCTAGACTAGGAATCCAACCATCCACCCTTTGGTTTGCAGCCCACACTCAATCCACTGAGCCACACCAGCCAGGGCATTTCCACACCATTTCTGATGGCTGGTCAAGAATGCATGATTCCTCCTGTCCCGGATGGTATAGTCTCCTGGTTCTTTTCTGTGGCAGACTGTGGTTGTCTCCCCAAAGCTGCACTCCCTATCTTCTATAGAAATGGAGTTTCAGCCCCCACCCCTGCCAGAGGCTTCACTTTCCAGCCACTGCCCCCCTTGGATCAAAATGGCAGCACGATGATGTTCTCACTGGTGGACTGTGTACACCAGTGATGTGTATAATTCCCACATCACCTGCTTAAAAAGAAACTGCTTATCCAGGACTTGCCTTGCACTCCCCCACTCTCCCACACGTTGAGCACTCACGTGGAGGTGACCCTCCACCCCGCATGCAGACCAGGACAACGCTGCGGGGAGACAGAGCAGCAGAAGGACTGTGTGAAGCTCAGCGGCTCCGCCAGCTGGGACAGCTCCTCTGCAGGTCTCTCGAAGTGTGGACATGCAAACGCCATGTAAGTGGTCTGCATCCTATTCTGTAATAGAGTCAGCAGATCCTAGAAATTTAGAGTTGAGAGAAGTCGCAGGGCATTGAAACTTGTTCTAGGATTTGGGTAGAGGAGATACTGTTGGGTTTCTTAAGTCTTGAGATCACAGGGAGTGGCAGTGTGGGTGAGAACAGAGTCAGAGAAGGCACGCTGCCATGGACAGAGCTTCCCTTCCCGTGGGATTTGCAGCAGGTGGCATGGGGTGTAGACGGGGCAGAAGCAGAGGCCCAGGCCAGGCTTGGTTTGCTGGAAGCAACCAGCTTAGGTCCTCTAGCAAGTCTGAAATCTCTTCTTTGGGGACCCTTATCCTGGTTCAATCTCCTCTGCTTATATAGAAGGAAACAGCCCAAGTGACGTGGCCATGGTCACACAATAATTTAGTAGCAAAACTGGGACTAGACTCCAGATATCCCTGAAGTGTAAGCTACATCGATGCACCCTGACAAAACGTTTTATCCCGTTTTTACAATACAGTCGTTGACCATGCTGGTACAGAAATGAATAGTTGTGGCTCTTGATCTTGGATTCTTGTCTGTTCTTGCGCCGTTGTTCAGATTCCTGCTTTCCTTCCAAAGTCACTGCCCTCATCTGCGCGTCCACCTTCTCCGGCACCCTCCACAGTTTCCCTCCCCTTACTGACCAGACCCCGCTCTCTGTTTGATCCTACTCCTCGGCTTCTTCCCTCTCTTTGCCCGTGCTCGGCACTGTGTGCAAGTGGAGTGTGGGCATGAACCCTTCGAAGTTAGCCCGTAGGACGCCAAGACAAACAGGACAGATCTCTTGGAAGTACGAACTTATAGCGTCCAGGAATAAATGAGTGACCAGCCAAAGGTCGATATCTGAACAACGCCGTGACTGCCCTGTAGACACTCGGAGCCAGCTCCTCAGAATGAATGGCTGTGGGGAGGGGACAAAATTCTCAGAAGAGGGCATATACTCCACTGTTCATACATTCTTCCTGTCAACGCCTTTCTGGTTGAAAAGACATAGAAAGCTGTACTTGAGTTTCACTCCGGTGCTTTGTAAGATCAAGCAGGAATCTCACATTCTTTCATTGCCTTCTATATTTCTTCCCCTCCTCCCCTTTCCTCTTTCTTTTTAAATTCAGATCACTTAACAGAGACAAGGGTCATGGCTAAAAATAAATCCTCACTCTCCTGAGCTACCTCTGATGCCATTTACTGTATTCTTAGGTCTCCAGCGTCAACATGCCAGGCACACACGCATTCACATACATGCACACGTGCAAAATAAAACCACAGTTCACAAGTAGTTTCCAGGAGCTTGCAGTGTTGCTATGGCCGGTGGACAGACTTGTCCAGGGGCTGTTCAGCCAGATTGCCACTGTCCTTCCGTATCAGCTTTCATCCAGGCTTCTTAGCTGGATTTGTAGCCAAGCACTGACACGCACACCTCTCCGAGGAGGCGAGTATTAATAACTCTGGTTTTAACGGCAGGAAACTGAGGCCCAGGAAAATGAGGCCATTGACTGAGTGAGTGGGCAGCTTGCCAAGCAAGTTTGAAAGAAAATTCATTTTGTGAAAAAACCAGGACCACATACTTTCATCTGCTTTTCTTTGGGCAGATACCAAAAGGCGATCAACATACAGAGGGTTAAATAAATTCAGTGGGTGAAATAAATTCAGTGGTGTCGGCTCAGGACAGAATGTATTGGGAATGAATAATAGAAAAACAGTACCCTCGCTAAGCTTCGTAACTCCAGCAAATTTGTGGATTGGGGTTAACCGAGTCTGGAATTCCAGAACTCAAGTTACCCAAGCATGGCAGGCCAGGGGAGTTTCTGTTTGGTTGGATGGGAAACCTTCAATGTCAGCATTCATGTTCAACTGTACTCAACGCTTTCCCCCAATATGTAAGTAACTTTCTTTCTGCTCTTATGCTGATAAGGAGCCCTGCGCCTGGACAGAACATAGGAGGAAAAAGTCTGGGACTGAATGTGGCCACCAGTTGGAGAAAGCTGATTGTGTTTATTCCCGATCAGCTCCTGGTGCCGGGCACTAAAAGACACTGGACACCTCAAGCTGTAAGCACTACACATAGCAATGACCACACCGCGCATATGTCACTTGATCCATAGGCTGCCATGAGTCCCCAGCTGGCTGTGTTAAATAAAATGCTCTGTCTCCCCAGCGAGCTGGAAATCCCTTAGGTGGGGGGGACTCTCTTACGTCTCTTCTTCAGCTTCCAAGGTGCACCCTGTCAACTATTCTATCAGTCACGGTTCAGTCAGAGGAGCAGAACTACTGCAAGTATTACTGGACATGCTAGGCAATTGTGGGAGCAGCTGGGGAACTGGGGGTGCCAGATGGGGAGTAGGAGAATAAGTCACTAACCAGCCCACCTGGAACACTGGTGTGAATGGACCAGTCAAGTTCACCAAGGAACAGGGATGGCCGGGCACGTGCAGATGCTGGTGTGGGATTGCAGAAGCAGAGCGGGTAGAGAAGTCCCTGGGTGGAACTATTGCCTTTGCATCTGGTGGTGGGCCTGGGGTCACTGCTGGCCATGGAACTAGCAGTCAGAAAGAGTTGTCAGAGAGAGTAGACATGGTTGCCAGGGGAGAGGAAAATGGAACAAAGTCAAAGGTACAACATTTCCTTGTACGAGATGAATAAGTCCAAGAGATCCTGTCCAGGATCCTGTACAGCACAGAGCCTGCAGTGATCGGTACTCTATTTACACAAAGGAATTCGCTGAGAGGGTAGATCTGCATTTAGTGTTTTTATCACACACAAATAGTAACAATAATATAATAACAAATAAAGAGGGCAGGAGGAAACTTTTGGAGGTGATGAGTTGATTAGACTACGGTGATGGTTTCACAGGTATATAATTATCTCCCAACTCATCAAGTTGTATATATTAAATATGTACAGTTTTTTATATGTCACTCATCCCTCAATAAGCTGCAGAAAGAAAGAAAGGAAGGAACAAAGGAGGAAAAGAAGGAGGGAAGGAAAGAAGGATGGAAGAAGGACGGAAGGAAAGTGCTAGACGTGGAATGGGAAAGAGCAAGGACAAGCTAGACACCACACGCATCTGTCTGTGATCACGTCAAACCACAGTGACCTCCCCAGGGTAGCAGCTGCTGCTCTACTTCCGCTTTCCAAATCTTGACCCAATTTCTCTACCACCTCTAAGTCTAATCATACAGAGAAGGGGATTCTGGGAAACACAATCCGGCTGAACCAAGCTGACACAAAGCAGTACAAGAGCATCATGGGTATGGAACAGTTGCTCAGAACCCCTCTGGTCACCTTCCAGCATCATGGGAACATCCCTGTTCTGGACTCAGGAGACCCGGAAACTGTGGTCATGGTTCTGACTCTAAGAATGTGTCCTTGGCTAAGTGGTGTAACCTCTCTGTACCGCAGCTCCTCAAGGGGCGACTCATCCCCTCCTAGAAGGTCGGTCCTTGCAGAGGTGAGGGAGTTAAAATGTGTGCTTTGACAATTTCCATCCAAAGCTTCTAGAAGATACTAGATTCTGCAACATTATTTCTCTGGGATTTTCCCAGTGGGCACTTAAAGGATGGCTGTTTAGAGCTACCTCCTGGCTAACGCATGGCTTTGAAAACCCGAAATTCCAGCTTTTTCCCCTCTGACTCTAACCTTGGTGTGCTATAAAATTCAGAGCAAACCATTAAACCACTTTCTGTCAATGTTTGCTCTTGTACAGAAAGAGATAATAACTATCCAACAACAGTAATTGCCCACTAGCTAACTCCCTTAGAAAAAAGCAGAGGCCCCAGCAGAGAGATGGTGAGCTTCCTCTCAGGCCTGTTTTATAAAAATTCCAGGGCTTGCTCTGTTGTCTCCTTCCTGAGACAATAGATAAGATGATGCCAGAGTTGACTTAACCCGCACCTGTCCCATTTCACCACGCGCTGACGCGACAGGGTTTGCTTCCTTTAATGGAACACAGAAAAACAATTTGGTCCCTGGTTCCAATCTAATCCCATCTGCAAAGCGATAAAGAGGGATCTGTCTTGCTCTGTCCGTAGGAGGTGGTGACAGGGAGTCGCAGAAAGACAGAGGAGATGGACCCAGGACAGGGCAGGGGAGGCCAGGTCTGACCCAAGCAGACGCTCTCTCCCGGGATCAACCGTTGAATACAGAGGAGTGAAGACCCCCACCAGCAACCTCTTCCTGGAGCCGCAGCCCTGCAGAACATAAAACACCAGCTTCACCTGCTTGGATTCCAAGGGTTAACTTCACGGCAAACACAGGGGTTAAGAAAAGAACACACAACAACAGTTTCCCCTCATTTTTCACAGGCAACGCCTGCCTTCCTAAGTCTAAGTTCTGCCATGTCTACCCTTAATACTTACTCTCTGGGTGTTATGTTTCAGCTCTTTGTCCCGAGCATTCAGAGGTGTCGCCCAGAACCCACTAACAAATGGAAACAGGTGACATTTGAACGTCAGGTAACATCTCTTGCCTTTACAGGGGACAGAGATAGCAACTTCAACATTCAGTCTTTATGGACATGATATAAAGAAACCGTATCTGAAACCTGGATTCAAGGTCAGCTAGTAAAGGACTCTGGGTAGTACTCGGGGTATCACTTTTCAGCCTCCGCTTCCCCTGCTCCCCTAAGTCTGCACATAAAGGTGAAGCCTTGCGCTGTGCCATCCACGTTCTCTCCCATGTGTCCATGGTCCAGAGGCATTCCTTCCCCCATCAAATTGGCTGACGGACAGTAAGTGAGGTCTGAATATTAATATAGAGTCAAGGATGAATAGATTTCTTCCAAAACCCCACATAAAAATAGCAGCGCAAATATCTCATGATAAAAATAATCGGCCCTTTACTGGTTTCCCTCTTTCTTAATTGGAAGACTTTTATGTGACTTACAGCATTTAGGTCCCGTGACACGTTTGCTATGTTTAGATAGTAACCCAAAACTCTGGGTAAATATTTACGCAGTTACAAGACTTTTAACAGGCCCCAAACTTGGAATACTCCAAAAGAAAATAAAGCACGCCATTTGGGGTGATTGTAAATGTCCCGTTGTCAACGTGACTTGGACATCGGAAAGGAAGGAGGAAACCCGAATAGGTCCCATATGTTTGCCTAGGGCTGGCGTTCAGGGGTGGGGGGAAGCGAGGGGAGAACAGGGGCAGGGCCGCCATGGCTGGTCTTTATTGAGTGTCCTGACAGTCTGGTAACGTGCAGAGAGAGCATCGTTTTGCACGTGTCAGCTGTTGCCCGATGGACGCCTGCGTGATAAATGAATAATGGCCTCCATGGGGCTCTTCTTACACTAAAAAATTCAGTGCATATGGTTCTGGCCAGTTCTCTCTCCCAACCTATCTTTTGATCATTGTGGAAGTACATGTGTTCACCGAGCCATAAAAAAAAAAAAAAAGAATATTATAGCTTTTAAGAGAGAATTGAGACCAACAACTTGGAGATGTAAAGAAACCATATTGAAGGCTGGATTCAGGGTCATGGAGAAAAGCGTCAGGGTCAGCGAGGCAGAAGGATGGAGAAAAGGAAGACTCTAATGGCGGTTGTGCCTTTGAATACATAAAGACCCCAAAGTGCACATTTTGTAACTGTAATCATTTGAGAAATTGTACGGACAGCCGATGGTACTCAGAGGACACTCCTAGGCATGCGTGTGTTGCATGGTGGTGTAATTTGGGGCCAATGATCTATGTGTGCGCGAGATGCCATTGAGGTGGCTCTGACTCCTGGCGACCCTATGGGTGCGTGACATCCACAATGTCCTGGCCTCCACAGGCTGCTCAGCTCCTGTTGACTCACGCCTATGGCTTCTTCCATGGAGTCAATATGGTCTTCTTTTCCTTCTGCATTCCATCTTTCCCAGCATTACTGACTTCTCCGAAGAACGCTGCCCTCTCCTGAGGTGCCTAAAGTAGGACAGCTTCAGCTTTGTCGTTGTTCCCTCCAGCGATGCTTCAGGCTTCATTTGCTCTAGGACACGCTGGCTCCTTTCTGGGGGCCCCAGGGTCCCCGTGGAGCTCTCCTCCCGCACCGTATTTTAAAAGAATCGGCAATCTATAAAATAGGAATAATGGCATAATGACTGTAGTTGTCCCACAAGGCTGTAGTGAGCCATAAACACTATGGAGAAGTTGCTCAGCACACGATCAGGCCCAAAGTGAATGGTCATCAACGTGCACTATTATCATCACCACCCAACTTTTGACACGCCGCCTCGCTCCCCACACTGCAAGGAACACATAGAAAAATTGAGCAGAAAATCCTCACGAAGGGTTTTGACTTGGAGGAAGGATGTTTACGGTTGTGTGCCCTGAACACCCTGGCCCAGGAGAGAAACCCCCACCCTCACTGTGCCCAAGTTAGCAGAAGGCTGACCTCCTGGGAATGGAGGTCGCAGGGCCTTTGGTCCTTGAATAGCTCAAAGCATTTCTCGAAGCTTTGCTCCTGGAGCAAGGGATGCTCGGTGAAACCTGAAATGGCCCCTTGCCAGGGCCGACAGCCAACAGCTGTGGCAATGGCAGTTGCTGTGACCCACGTCACCACCCCTGACCGCAGGCATGGGGATCCCTGACAAATGGTCCCGAGAGCCTCACATTTTTTGCCCGTCTGGAAGCCAGTGGGAGGTGGAAGGGAGCCAGGGTCTGCTCCCCAGCAATGACATCGTGTCAACACGGTCACGTCCCCCTCCTGGCATTCCTCTTCCTGTCCTGGAATCCACAGAGGATTCCAGGGAGAAGTCCCCTTCTTTGAAGCTACGAAAGAACTATTCTTTTATCTTGTTTTGTTTGTTTTTTTTCACTTTGAAATTCATGTAATTTCTCATCAAAATAGAATCTTACACCCAGGGCTATTAGAATATTTTTTTTGAACATTGAACAACATTTGAGCGGGAATAATGATGCAAACCATCATTTATTAAGCGCCTACTATATGCCTCTCAGTGCTGTGGGTGCTTTATTATTGGGCTGGCCAAAAATTCCATATGGCTTTTTCCCATAAAATAAAAGACACATTTTTCATTTTCACAAATAACTTTATTGATTTGGATGTTTTATGTCAGCTATCTCCCATGTGGTATCATGTTGATTTTTCTCAATTCCTGTCTTGATTTGATTGCTATCAACTTCAATGGGTCCACCCAACCATGGACCATCGTCCAGCGAGAAACCCCCAGCACGAAACTTCACGAACCACTTCTGACACCTTCGACCAGTCACAGCACCTTCTCCACACACTGCACAAATCTTTTTTGTGTGCGTTGCAGTTGTGTTTCTACCTTTCTTGAAATAATAAAGCATAATATGCCAAAAATGTTGTGTATTTTCTTCCATCTTCAATATTAAAATGGCTGCACAAAAATTTACCAATTTTGATGTTTTTTTAAATGCATGCTGAGGTGACAGCTGTCACAGTACAATCCAATGAAATTATTTTGAATGAACTTGAAGACAACTAAATGCTACTAGAGCCATCTTACGGAAAAAAACAACTTTTTGGCCAGCCCAATATATTATTTAATCTTATTAAATATATCTCTAATACCTACTTTATACAGCTAGTGCATGGCAAAGGCAGGCTTACCTCACTTTTCTTCTCTATGGTAGGCTGCCTGGTTTTTCAAGGAGTCTCTTGAAGCATTTTTTTTCCTTTTTTAAAAAATGGTTTAATATTTTTCCGCTTTTAAAAGTAATGCATATTCATATGAGAAAATTCAGAAAATAGAGGTATTTAAAAAGAGTAATTCTGTAATCCCATGTAACTGCTGTTTACTTAAAAAAAAAAGTCCTAATGTATTTTTCTGTGCCTATAGTTATAATATTCCTTTTTTTCCAAAATTGGAATCTTAAAACTTTGCAGACTTTCCAGTGATTTTTAAATTTCCTTGAAATACCAGAAAGCCTATTTTACCCAGTGAAGTAAGTATGGACTTCCGCAATTCAAACAGAGTTCAGAAAACTGAGCAGGCAGTTTCTAAGGGGGGACTAAATTTTGCAAAATGCCTTTTCCCACCCTACGAGAGGCTATAAGTGCCTGGGCATTTGTTTTTCTGGCAGCCTGACCACTTTTGGGGGGTAACCAATGGCTACTAGAATCATTAGAAGCTCTTAAACCTCTTGAGACATTAATCATGCTCCCAATGTTACAAAAAATTTAGTGATTGGACATGAACATACATTAAAGCCTTCGGCTGCTGCCTCAAGGTCATGGGGATTCAGCTCCATTCTCTTCACGTGGAGTCTCAGCCAGACTTCGTCGGCAGGATTTTACCCTCATTATAAGCCAGGGAGGCTTCATTATCCAGATACAGGGCCCAGCAGAAGGAACGCCTGCTGGAGTGTGGTTGGTGAGGTAATAATACGAGGGTAATAATTTATAGTTTTAATTTAAACATTTCACCAAAAATGTCCTATGGGGTGCTTGAGGGTGATACTGTTATGTTACAGAAGTGCACGCGTATGATTTTGTCCTAAAAGATTTTGTAATAAAAAAGGGGCGTTATGTGTGGCGGACCCTGTGTCTTCACACTTTATGGGTTCAGTTGGCCGCCCCAAGAGGGCTTGTGTCGTTCCCTTTGATCGATGGCCTTGCATGGGGCCCTTTCGCAGGCCTGAGAGATTATACCCTGTTTTGATTCTATCTTTGCCTGAGATGCCAACCAGGAGCATTCTTCTTACTTTGTCTGATCAAATGGAATTATTTTTAGTAGAGGCCGCTGTGCTTGAAAGACAGCTTATAATCTTGAAAAGCCCTTTACATTGTAACCGTGTGGGCTGGTTGACGGCGTGTGTCTGGAAGTGCATTGTCTTTTCTGCCCGGAAGACTGCCTCCCAATTCACCCTTTCTGCTCACGTATGTCCGAAAAGATAAATGAATTGCTTTGGTGCTGAATATAGCAACTGTGGCATGCATCATTTTTGACAGCCACTTCCTGAACTTCATCCCCGAATGATGTAGAAACCATTTTTATTGGATCTCCATGGAGCTCAGCGGTGCTGAGGGCGATGGAGAGCCGGCAGCCACAGGGACCCGCTGCGTGTGCCGGCCCGTGGCTTCACATTCTGCCTTCCTCACACAGCCCTGTCCAGTATTTTGACATATTCACTTAACAGTGGAATGTACACTCCAGTTCCCTGGAGCCCTGTTGGATAAATATGGAAAAAATGCGGGGCCGATGTCATGCACCACAATGGTTTTGCGTTCTGTGTAATTTGAAGACAAGATTCCTTAGCTGTGTGTCACTTACCTCCTATATTACCACTGTCGCCCAATATTTCGTAACTGTCGATTCTTTGCCAGTGCCCACATGCAAAGAAGGGTTTGTATTAAAAAATAAATGAGAACAGCACATTCTGATGTGGTGTAGTATGTCAGCGTTTTCCACCCGAAGGCCTGGTCCTCGCCTGCCTCCCCCTTTTGGGAACAAAGGACACAAGGAATAACGGCTTATCCTGTTACAGCTCCTGGTGAGAAGGGTGACAGCATGTCAGAAAGAAAGAAACCCTTCTTCCTTTGAAATATCAAAATGTCCAGAGATGGGGCCACGCAGCCATCGGGGGAGGATACTCTGCTATGCCATGTGCTCTGATTTGCTGGACCGTCCATTTCCAGTTGGAAAGCTCAATTGCCTTCAACTATAAGATTCATAAACGGAGACTTAGAGAGGCTTCAACATAGAGAGATTCACTTTTCCCACTTAAGAAGACTAGATATGGGCATTCCAGGCCGAGTCACAAAAGGCTCTGGGTTCTCTGTTCCATCCCACCAACCAAACCATGGTTGGACTTCTTCCTTGTGCTTGTCGCCTCATGGTGACAAAGTAGCTGCAGCATCACTGGGACTTATTTTTAAGATAGGAAGAAGGGGACAGGGCCATGCCAGCCAAAGGGTCTCCTTTTATCTAAAAAGCTAAAGGTTTCCCTGAACCCTCAGCAGGTTTCTGCTATCTTCTCATTGGCCAGAGCTGTGTCACATGTTCACTCCAAATAGGCTTGGAAAATGAGTTCTGGCTGGGAGGACAGCTGGCTTGAACAAGAGTGTGGTCTCCCTCTGGCCAGGTTGTTCAGTTGGTTGGAACATGGTACTGTGCACCAAAATGTTGTGGGTTCAATCCCCAGTGAGGACACATACCTTGGTTGAGGGTTCAGTCCCCAGTCGGGGCATGTATGGGAGGCAACCAATTGATGTTTCTCTTTCACATACATGGCTCTCTCTCTCTCAAATCAATAAACATATCACTGAGTAAGGATTTCCTTTTTTTAAGTGTGGTCCTCTTAGCGCAGAAGAAGAAAGAATGGGTGCAGGTTAACCCTTAAGATGCTGCTCAGGGGATGGGTAGGGCTGAGAACACAGCCCAGAAGTAGAACACTTTATAGGAACACACTGATCTCGTTGGAGATGTAAGAGACTCTCTACCAGCTGTGTTCCTACAGACACGGGCACCACAAATAACGCTTGCTCTGTGAGAGCAGTCCCCAACTCTCGGTTCATATGTGAACATTTCTGTAATGGGTTGTTGATTTCCCATTGCAATTATTGTGAAAACTTTAATGGAAAAGAGTGCTGTTTTTAAAAGGTAAGTCTGACCATTTCATGCTGCTGTTTAAAACTCTTTGGGAGCTTTGCATGGCCATGAGAGACCTGCGGGCCATTGTCCCTGTTTATTTCAGCAGCTTCCTGTCTCTCTGCCTCAGGACCCTTGCACGTACCCTTCCTTCTGCCCCCAAATCTCTTTCCCCACTCCAGGCCTAGCATCCTCTCCTTATTCCTCAGCTCTAAAATTAAAGATACCCTAGAGGAGTACCCCCTGATCTGTCAGGCTAGCCTGGGGCACCCTAATACCCTAATAGAAACTCCAAATATTCTAATCTTCCTTTTTGCATTTATCTAAAAAGTTAACTAATTTTCAGTGAACTGTCTCAGGTCTGCTTCTCCTGCGAGAATGTTCGCTTTATGAAGGTACTAATGTTCTTGTTTACTGCACCTGGTTTATTGCCTGCTGTGTAGTAAGCACTTAACAAATATTTATCGAATGAATAAAATGAAATTTTAAAAGCCTGAAACTGATTTGGCTGATAACAGGCATTTGTGTTACTCAAAATAGTCTTCGAGCTGGTGCCAGTTTGCAAATTGTCCATTGTCAATCTGCAACAAGCACGGAAATTGAACGTCTGCATCAAGAGAATTTTATAGCCATTTTAAAAGTGTCACTCAACGGTTTGGAAATTTTGAAAAGGAAAGCTAGCCCTTCAATACAGATCGGTTAAGAAGCACCGTTATTTGTTAAATGATTAAGAACCATTATTCCACTAAGAAAGTGCAAGCATTTCTGACGCTGCAGGAGTTCTGAAGCTACTGCCAGCCGTGGTCAGATGCTGACCAGAGGGTATGAACCACGTGTAAGAGGGAGACCACACAGCCCCACACCCTCCTGGAGTGGAACCCTGTCTCCCTCACCTCACAGCAAGTTCCTTAACTTGGACATGTCATGAATTCACTGTGCCTCAGTTTCCCCAGGTGTAAATGGGGATAATAACAGGACCTACTTCCACAGTGCCACTGTGAAAGGTTAAGCAAAGCATGTCATTGAGATACTATGAGTATCTGATATTATTATTATTTCTTGCAATGCATGAGAGAGCCATTTTGCACAAAATAAGAGAGGATCTTTGGGGAAAAAACATGGTTTGGCTTAAAATAACACTTGGGCTATGAAAGCACACAGAACAGAGATTGATATCAAAGGACCCGGAGAACAAACAGCCTGCAGGGAAGATGTGAGCTTGTGTGCGCCCAAGGCGGCTGAGACCGGCTCTGACCTCAGATCAAGGGAGATGTTTGCACAGCCGAGCTGGCACATACCTGCATGGTTCCTGTGTAGGAAAATTTGCAAACCCAACAACCAGGTGCGGGGCGGGGGGGGGGGGAGCAGTGAATATATATATATATTTTTTAACTCTAATATTTTTCTCCTACTCAGAACAGATGCCTGAAATTCTCTCTCTCATTAGGGCTGCATTCTTTTAGTTGAAGGCTTTAATGTAAAATGAAGCACCACTTATAGATTACAATTTAAGCTCTTGTCAGTCGTTTACACTCTAGTATAAATTTAAAAATCTGAAGGGACTTTGGATGGGAGCCCTTTGCTTATGTCTTACCCTACCTGGCGCTTGCTTCCTAACCCCACTCCTACCCCTGCAAATCCTGCCCATTATTTTCCACCACCCACTGGTCCCTATCGTTTTATGTGTGTTATCTTCAGTGCATCTCTGAGTTCAGGGGCCATATCTTACACTTTTTCGTCACCCTCTCCTCCCCTAGCACAGGGCTGTACACAGCATAGATCCTTAAGAAACACTTGTTGGATGATGGGGGAGGTGAGGAAGTAGATTCCGGGCCGCTGTGTTCAGTAGAGTGCACAGGTAAGCCATGGATCTGGGGCTGGAGAAGACGGCTTGTAACATTAAAGAGAGCATTTTCCATGGGGACTGGAAGCGGGGGCAGGGAGGAAGGAGGAAGGGGATAGGGTGAAAACAACAGAGGAAGAAAGTGCAACAGAAAGTCCTTTTTCCCCTCTTCTGTGTTTCTTCCTCCCTCTTATTTTTTCCTTCAGTTTTATTGGGATATAATTAAGATGTGGCACTACAGAACTCTAAGGTGGACAGCACAACTCCACTTATATACACCGTGAAATGATGACCACATAACAAGTTTGGTTACCATTCATCCCCATATATCAATACCAAAAACTGTTTTTTTCTGTGTGATGAAAACTTTTATAAGATCTCGTCTCTTAGCAACTTCTTTCTTCTCCTTTTAATCCTCACCCAAGGATATGCTTGATTTGAGAGAGCGAGACAGAGAGAGAGGTAGCTTTGCAGTTTGGTGAGAGGAAAGTGTGGGCATTGTCATCGATGTCTTCTACTTCTCTGTGAAGTAGGAGGTGGGTGGGGGTGGTAGGGAGGCCCAAAGGGGCAGAAGAGATCCCTTGTGGGGTGAACGGTATGACAGGTGAGCACCTAACAGGGTCACATCTCCAGCCACTCCTGGCAGCCAGGGAGCAGAGAAGAGGTGGGACGCAAGACTGGGGACCAGTTCTTACTTGTCTCTCCCGGTTTTCACCTTTCAGACCTGAGGACGTGTACAGACCTTGGAGGCATACTAGCTGGAGTGCCAATTTCGTTCCGGAAAGGAGGCGGGGTCTCTGGTTACTGGCCAACACCAATGAGTGTCGGAATGGTGGTCCTGCTGGGTCTTGGAACCCTGTGGTGCAACGCCACATCATCATCGTTCTTATAATCTCCCCCAGCTTTCGGATCGACTTTGTGATTTGTACTGAGTGTAATTTTGATGTCCCAAATCTCAGTAGCATAGCAGTGTTTAGTTCCAAACTGTTTCCTTCATTTCATCATTCAGGCAGTGATAGCCAAAACACTCATTCTCCCTGCCCTCCCGAGGCAGGAGAACACATCTATTGGACTAGACGAGAATGTAAGTCCCAGAGAGTGATGATTTTGTTCACTGTTGTTCCTAGTGCCCGAAACAGTGCCTGGCAGGTAGTAGGTGCTCAACAAACGGTTGTTGGATGTAGAAGTGCATTGACTATGAAGCTAAAGGAGTTTAAGCTCCAGCCCCTCACTTTTAAGTACAAGTCCTTTCACTTGCACTGGCCCCTTCCAAGGCCCCAGAGGAGCCCAACTATGTGCCCTCATGGTTATATGGTTTTATAAACATTTCAAAAGCAACATGTTTTAACTAGTTAAGACTTTTGTCTCTTCCCCAGTGTCCCCTCCATCACCTTCTCCTCATGTGACACTGAAGTGGCTGTGGGCATTTGTCATCCCATGAAGAGGAGACGGCACAGGGAATACATTTAGTATGGGATGTGGGGGCATGCTGTCATTTAAGTCATATAGTTATCACTAGCTGTCCCCCTATAGGAATGACTTCCCAGAATACTCCCTGTGAAGACCCACCTGGCACGTCACAAAGGAGCAGGGTCTAACGTGGTATCACAAACATGAGTATGTCCTGCACTCCTGGCACTGGAAGTTCGTGGACGTTCGAGAAACAAGATCTTTCTTTTTCTTCTTTTGCTAACTCTGTAACCTTTATTTATTTATTTATTTATTTATTTAAAGATTTTATTTTTATTTTTAGAGAGAGGGGAAGGGAGGGAGACAGAGAGGGACAGAAACAGCAATGTATGGTTGCCTCTCACATGGCCCTCACTGGGGACCTGGCCTGCAACCCAGGCATGTGCCCTGACTGGGAATCGAACCGGAACCCTTTGGTTCCCAGCCCGCGCTCAATCCACTGAGCTATGCCAGCCAGGGCTAACAAGATCTTTCTTAAAGAGGACCTCCAACATTGTTTAGGCTTCAGACCCCTCAAGACGTGAAATCTTTCCTTGGCCAGATGAATCTAGTCCTCCAGGGGTCAAGAAATAATCAGCTCCTACTTCACTTTTCTCTAGAACAAAGTCCAATTCAAAGCTTATACTTGGTCCTAGGAAATGCACCAAACCTTTCCAGTCAATGAATGGCCCATCATCTTAAGTGATGTTCTTAGGAGAATAGCTGGACCAACTTCTCCAAAGGGCAGCTACCTTCCCATCAGATCTCCAGAGATGATCTATCCATCAAATTCTAATTCCCTTTAGAGAACATCCAAATGAATAGTGTCACTGCCAAATTCTTCGCCCCAAATGCTTCACAAGCACAATCATTATACTTTGGATAACGATTTTATTAGTAGATTTCTGGTGCCAGTCGTTCATTCATTCATCCACTGTATCGAGCCCTTACTATAAGGCAGACATTGGGAGTAAAGCATTAAACAAGACACAGTCCCTTTCTTTAAACAGCTTTTTAGTCTCGTGGGAGAGTGAGGTATTTGAACAATGACAACCCAGGATTCACACTAAGTTGGGGGCGGTGACGAACACAGCATTTTGGAGGCGCCTGGGTGGAGTACCAGCCTTGAGCGAGGCAAGTCGGGGACTGCTCCTGGAAAAGCTGAGTCAGCTGCTTGGCAGGATGCTGTAGTACAGTGGGAGGGGGGGCTGGATCAAAGGCATCAAGACCTGGCTAAGCATCAGGATCACCTCAGGGAGCTCTAAGACTCCCAGCCCCTCTATGGTCCCAGACCGAGGGACCCAGAACTTCAGCAAAAATCACCCCTGGAGGTGTTTTTGACCAAGGGGCTGGCCTTTGTGATTCTGTGGGAGACAAAGAAGCCTGTGGGAACGAGGAAGGTCCTGTAGTGGGGGCAACATGAGAAGGAGGGACTAGGGGCAGAGGTAGGGGAAGGAGACGGTCCAGGGAAGGGCAAATGCCTTCTAGATGGGCTATCTGAATGGAGTTCGGGCCCTTTTTAGCAAAGTCTCTCAGCATGGCTCACAGCTCACGTGCCTGCTGCTAACTCAGGCTGTGAAAGCCATTTAGCAACCTGATAGATGGCTCAGAGCCAGGGGCACCATGCGGGCACGGGCGTGAGTACCTGCGCTGGGAGCAGGAAGGAGAAGGCTCAAGTTGCCCCGTGACTCCAGAAGATCTCCCATCCCCCTGAAGCCTGAGCTAGTCCGGCCTCTGGTTCTCTAGACCAAGACACAGCTCTCTGTATCATTTACCTTTAAAAAAATAAAAAAGCTTTATTCAAGTGTAATTCACATGCCATAAAATTCATCCTTGTAAATTGTACAAGGCAGTGGGTTTTAGTACATTCACAGAGTTCTGCAACCATCCCCTCTAACTTTGGAACATCTTTATCACCCCCAAAAGCAGCTTGAACCCAGTAGGAGTCATTCCCATTCCCCCCACCCCTATCCTCATCCCTCCAATCCCCTAGCAACAGCCAGGCTCCTCTCTATATCTATGAATTTGTCTCTTCTGCAAATTTCATATCCGTGGAGTCATACCATACGTGTCCTCCAAATCCAGCTTCTTTCACTTAGCATGTTTTCAAGGTTCATCCATGTTGTCGTATGTATCAGCACTTCATTCCTTTGGACGGCTTAATAATATTCCACTCTATGAACCTTCTTTCTCCACTTTGTTTATCCATCCATTAGATGATGGATGTTTGGATTGGTTCCACCTTTTTTGGATATTAGGAATAATGTTGCTCTGAACATTTGTGTCTAAGTTTTTGCATGAACATAGGTTTTCAGTTCTCTTGGGTGCATACGTAGGAGTAGAATTTCTGGACCATATGGTAACTCTGTGATTAACTTCCTGAGGCATTGCCGCCACATCATTACCCAAAGCAGTTGCCTATTTTATAAAACCCAGGCAGGATGTGAGGGTTCTGATTTCTCCATGTCCTCCCCAGCACTTGTTTATGTTCCTTGCTTGCAGTCTAGCTGTCCTGATGGGTGAAGTCACACCTCACGTGGTTTGATCTGCATCTTTCCTGGGACTGGTGATGTTGAACATCTCTTTACGAGCTTCTCGACCATTTGTGTATCTTCTTTGGAGAAATATCTGTTCAAATGCATATGCCCATTTTTAAACCTTTTTATGGTCACGTTGTGGTCACGTAGGAGTTCTTTATATTTTCTAGATGTAAGTCCCTTATCAGATAGATGATTGGTAACTGTTCTCTCCCATTCTGTGGTTCTTTCCACTTGCTTGAGGGCATCCTTTGAGGCACAAAATTGTTAAATTTAAATAAAGTCCAATTTACTTATTTTTTCCTTTGTCACTTGTGCTTGTGGTTTCATGAATATTTGTGTTTTCTTCTAAGAGTTTTACAGTTTAGCTCTTACAGTTAGGTCTATGATTCACTAGAATACATAGGATACAAGGGCGGATACCCCCCAAAAATGGAATTACCTTCTAGGGGGCTGGCCCCTTGTACTACAGGGTCCCCCCACTAGGTGAGTGTTCTAGGAACCCATCTGATCAGTGTACCAGCTGGTGTTGTTGTGAGAGGCTGTGTTCAGCCTTCAGTGAATTTTTTTTTGAACACTCTTACAATGCCTTTGCCCATTTCATGATGGGTGATTTACAAGCACACCTGCCCACGCAGGCTGTGTTCAGCAGCTTTTGGCCAAACATGGTATGACCCCCATGTCCCACCCTATTTACCAGATCTTGCCCCAGGTGACTTTTTTTGTATTCCCAGATGAAAAAAGTCCCCAAAGAGAAATGTTTTGCCAATGTGGAAGAGGTGAAACAAAAAATGGCAAAAGCACTAAGAGGCATCAAAATCCACAAGTTCGAACACTTTGAGCAGTGGAAAAAGTCTCAGTAGGGGTATTGCACCAAGTGGAGAGTACTTGGAAGGTGGCTGAGGTTTGAACATGCAAGAATAAATACACAATTTTTTTATAAATAAATTCTGAGTTTGGGGGAAGTTCCCCCTTGTAATACATGTCTATTTATCTGTTTATCATGATTATAGTAGATGCTCTGACGCTGGCCAGGTACCTCCTCGGGACTGAATTCCACGCCCCAGCTGCTGGGAGTGCCGATAGCCCTTGGCTGTCAGTCCTCTTTGGGAATTGCCTTGGATGAAGCAAGTCACCTTACCCAAGGTCTCTCTAGCTGCTGGGTCAGCCCACCCCCGTGATAGGTTAATGTAAAGGCCTGCCCCCTTGTCCCAACTTGACACTACTTCAAGGGGTCACCCCAGCTTTAGATCTCCCATGGGCATGGCTGAGACCTCAGTGAGACTGCACTGTGGTCCAACCAACCTGTCCCTGGACAGTCCCACCCCCGTCCCTCCCCTTTCGCAGGCGTTGACGGCAAGAGCGCTTCCTAACAGACTTCCGGGCTGGTGTCTGCCTCAGTGTCCGCTTCCCTGGGAATTCAACCGTGGCTGTTGGCATCAGCAGTGGTCCAGGGGAGAGGAGAGGCTAAGGTGGGACTCTAGACTTAGATTACTCCCATCCAGCTGGCAATGAGGAGACCCTGTGAAGGACAGTAGGTAGAGTACAGGCAGGTCCTAGCACCCTGGGGCAGGGACCTTGTTTAAACTCTCACTGATGGTGAACTGGAACAGTGTTCCTGTGGAAGGGCATGCAGGAATGGACGGGATATGGGAGCATCAGGCTGGAGCGGCAGCCCGAGGATCCCGACGCTCGGGGAGTTGTGCAGATGATTAATAGAACACAGCAAAAGGTTTTGGGCAGAAGCACTCTTTTTAAACAACAACTTTTTAAAAAACCAAGGATGGATGATCAGGAAGCCAAGAACAGCCACCCCCCAAAGAAGTCATGATCCTTTGCTCAGTTTCCAGAAAGAAACTAGTTTTCAGACCCAGAATCCGTGGTCAGACTCCTGGCAGGAAGCACCCTGCAACACCATCATGGTATACATGGCGGGCATTTCCCAAGTCTTTCCCTAAAGGGCACCGTGGCCATTTATTTGGGCAGCCATAGGCTGAGAAAAGGGAATTCTCTTTCAAGGACTATTGGGCATCACGAGACCCCTGTAGAGTGAGTGCACATGGGGGCCAGTTAGCAAATGGGGGCCAGCTGGGTCTATGGCCCACCAGGTGGTCACCTCCCCAGTCCCTGACTGTATAATCAGAATGGCCAGATCTCGGTTTCTAGGTCCCTGGAATAAAAGCTACTTGGAGGAAAGGCCTTTGAGATTCCCTTTCTTGCACCGCTTACATCCTTATGAACCAAGATAGTAAATCAAAAACAATAGCACATCCCTGGAGGGAATGACAGTAATTTATACAAAGTAATTACAAACATAATTCAGAATCCAAAAGGGTAGAGGGCTGGTGGTGCCCATTGTGTCTCCACTTAATCACCAGTCTGCACCCTGCAAAATCAGATGGACCCTGGAGGGTGACAGGGGTTACTAAAGTCTCCCAACCAGCGGCCCCAGCTGCAGCTGCTGTGCCAGATGTGTTATTGTTGCTGGAGCAAATTAACATATCCTCAGGTGCTTGTGGCCGCTGAGCCAGTAAGTGCATTCTTTCCCATCCCCGCTAAAAAGAAAATAAGACCAGTTGATTCAATCCTGGCTGGTGTGGATCAGTGGATTGAGTGCCAGCCTGAGAATCAAAGGGTCACAGGTTCAATTCTCAGTCAGGGCATGTGCCTGGGTTGTGGGCCAGGTCCCCAGTAGGGGGCGTGTGAGAGGCAACCACACATTATGTTTCTCTCCTCTTTCTCTCTTCCTTCCCCTCTCTAAAAATAAACAAATAAATAATTTTTTAAAAAAGAATAGTTGATGCACTTGGGACAGACAACATACCCATTTGCAGTCTTTCCCCAGGGCTCTGGTTATGCTTCTGCTACCGCATACTATAGGCCCAAGACACCGGGTGTGGCTGCATACTGATGACATCAGCCCAGCAAGAAGTACTAGTGCATTGGAGGCCTCCATGACACTTGCATTCCAGAGAATAAGAGAAAACCCCTGTGATGACTCAGAGGTCTGCCATGTCGGTACTATTTTTAGGGGTCCCGAGGTCTGGGGCATGCTGAGATATCCCCCAAAGTAAAGGACATATCATCAACTCTTGCACTTTCCACCACAAAGAAGCAAGCTTCACACCTGGTAGGCCTCTTTGAGTTCCAGAGGCAGCATATTCCAAATTTGAGGATATCACTCCAACCCACATACCAGGGATAGTAAACCCTGAAGCAGGACCAAGAGCAGAAAAGGGCTCTGCAGGGAATGTCCAGGCTGAAGTGCAAGCAGTCCTGCTGCTTGGGCCATATGAGCTGGCAGACCCTCCGTCACTAGAGGGTTCAGTGACAGGAGAGGACATCATGTAGAATTTATGACAAGTCCCATTGGGAGAAGCTCAATGCAGGTCCCCAGGGCTCTGGAGCAAGGCCACGCCATCTGTAGCAGAGAATTAAATAACCTTCGAGGAAGCTCCTGGCAGGCTATGCGGCCCTAATAGAGACAGAACACCTGACCGTGGGACATCAAGTGACCAGGCAGCCAGGACTGTCCATCATGAGCTGGGTCCTGTAAGAGCCATGGAAACACAAGGGCAGATGGTCCCATCAGCAGATGGAAATGGTACATCAGGACTGACCACAAGCAGAACTGAAAGGCACAGTGATCGCACGACCCACTAACCCAGGCACATGGGCCACCATCGCTGTGGCCCCAGCTCCCATCGCTCAGCTCAGTGCTATGGCTCCATGCGATCTCTGGATAACTGGTGCCGATCGGTGAACAGAAGAAGCAAAACGGTAAGTGTGGGTCATGGGTGGATGGACGGACATGCGGATGCAAGCTGAAAATGGATGGTGGGTACACTCCACTATCATTTGGGTGGACCTCAAAGAACAACAGCAAGCAGGGATCCTCTCCATGGCCAGACCTTCAGGCAGTAACTCTGTCATCCAGTGTGTGCGAAAAAAGAAGTGACCTGGACTCCGGCATTGGTGAGTGGCTTGGTCAGCAGCTTTGAAAGAGAACGATTTGAAGGTGGGGACACAGAAGTCCTGGCAGCAGCTCTCGGGCGGGTAGGTGGGAGCGGGTGTGGAGGGCGAAGATCACTGGTTACTTGTTAATTCCTAGGAGGCAGCACCCACCCCAGAAAAAGTACTAGACAACCAGGTGGGCAAAAGTGACTCAGCCAGCTGAAGTCAAGCGGCCCCTATAATCGGCCACCCCACTGCTGACACCATGGGTGGGTGCCTGATTGAAGCAGCCATGGTGGCAGGGACAGAGGCTACACAGGGGCCCAGCAGTGTGGGTGCCCACTCGCCCAGGCCAACCTCATGTCAACCTGCCAGCAGCAGGGACCAACGCAGAGTCCCCTCTTTGCCATCATCTCTCGAGGAGACCAACCAGCCACTTTGCAAGAAGCAGCAATACTTTTTTTTTATGAGAAAACTAGAGAAAATGAAATATTTATTAGATCTGTGCAGGAATGACAAATTTCATGGAGTAAAAGAGAAACAGATTTGAATATTTTAATATGTAAACCTCCTATGCAAATAAACAGACAACAGACTGGGAAAGTTTGCATTAAATTTGTGACATATAAATGATTAATATGTGTTATGACTTTAATCTAAAGCTTAATTAATATATAAGAAAAGGGCTGGGACCCTAATTGATAAATACAGACTATAGCAACTACCATTTGCTAGCTCTCTGTCTATGCCCACATAGATTTACAAAACCACGTTGTACCGACTGTTTAGTACAGAGAATGCTTTATAACCAGCTTTTCTCACGAAACAGCACAGATGTTACATCAGAGCTCCTCTCAGGGCTGGCGGACAACTTTGCTGAGCCGGCTTCACAGCGCAGTCCTGCCTTCTCCCCTCCCTGCTGTGGAGTGGACCCCACAAGTCAGGTCCTTCAGGAGCTTCCCACCTGCCATTCTCCAGCTCCTGCGGGGCTGCCTCCAGGGGAGCCCAGCCTGCAGCCATGGTGTGTGAACGGGCTTGAAGGGCGTGAGAGGGAAGATCATTCCAGGCAAAAGGGCAGCTAGTCTGAAACCCTAAGGCAAGAAAGTCTGAGTGATCAAGAAATAGCAGAAGAACCAGGGCATCTGCGGTGGAGGGTGTGCAGGCCACAGTGGTTGGGGGTGAGCTCAGTGCAGGAACGGGGAAATCAGACCGTGTAGGACCTGGCAAGTCATCACTGGGTTTGGCTTTTCCTCCAAGTGGGCAACGCTACAGGGTTGTACAAGAAAAGCGACATAATCTAATTTAAAATGTAAAAGAATCATCAGGCTGCTGTCTTGAGAAGATTGGCGAGGGGCAAGGATGGTCACAGGGGGGCTACTCAGGAGTCTATTTCAGAAATCCAGGTGAGCGAGGGGAGTGGTTCAGACCAGGCTGCTAATGGTGAGGGGGTAAAAACCGATCCGGTTCCACGTACAGTCTGCATGGGGAGTTAACAGGTTTTCTGAGAGACAGGGTGTAGGGTATGACGGACAGAAAGGAGCCAGAAAGACTGTAAGGTGTTTGTCCTGATAACCTGAAGTTGGAATGAAGATGGGAATGTTCTGGATGGAGCCGATGGGGGAGTGAAAATAAGGATATTCATTTTGAGATGCTTATTAGACGCGCAAATAAAGATGTTGAGTACTCAGTTGGAAATACCAGTCTGGACTTCAGGGGAGAGGTCCAAAATGGCAATCCAAATTAGACTAATCTGCATATGGACATTCCTGAAGCTGGATGAGACTAGGAGGGGTCAGGGGGAGTAGAGATGGAGAAGAGAAGACCCAGGACTCAGTCCCAGGTGCTCCAACCTTGAGAGGACAGAGAGAAGGGAAGATCCAGCCAAAGAGCTGGAGGAGTGACCAGTATGAAGTAGGAGGAAAATCAAGTGTACAGGGTCCTGGAAGTCAAGAGGAAATGTGCCAAAGAGAAAGGAGGTCCAGCTGTTTGAAATATGCCCAAAGCTCGAGGAGGATGAGAGCTAAGGTTGTTCACTGAATTTAGTCAATGTTAATTTTGACAACATCCATTTCACTGGAGCGGTGAGGACAAGAACCTGGTGGCAGCGGATTCCAAAGACAGCGCAGATGCACTACTCTTTCAAGGAGTTATGTTGCTGAGAGAAGCAGAGAAATGGTGAGCAGTGGCAGGGGAAGCAGTTAGGAGAAAGAACAACTATTGTGCCCACCTTGAGAAAACTGAGGCTTAAACACATTGATAGATAGGCCCAGGTTCATTTAGCTAGTAAGTTGTGATTTGAGCAGAGATCTCACTGAGTCTAAAGGCTGAGTTCTATCCTAAAAAAAAAAAAAAAAAAAATTCCCTATTGATAGAAATTTATGTTTTCTTAAAACTTTCTATTATGAAGCTGATGAATATTCTGATAGATAAGTATGTGATCACGCCTCTGGTTATTTCCTGAAGAGGAATTTCTGGAGGCAGAGATCCTGGGTCAAAAGCCATGCGTACACACACAGCGTTGAATCCACACAGGCAAACCCCTATAGAGAGGCCGTGGCTGTTCACACTTGCGCCTGCAGCATGTGAGGTCTGTCTCCCTGCACTAATGCCGACACAGGCTCTTACCTGGCCCCCTCAATTGCGGAGGGGCGAATACCACTTTATTTGGCATACGAACGACTGATTACCAGTGAGGGCTGGCCAGGTATACAGGTCTGTTTCCAAGCAATCCCTTTGGCTTCCGCTGATGTTCGTCGCCCTCTGACCTGATCATGCTCACCTGACCACTCTCGTGACAAAGACATATTTCTTGCTGCAACATATCCACGTTAGAAGGTAAACTGCACAGAGACAAATAGAATGAAAAGTAATAATAATTTTAAAGTAAGAAATTAGGTCTTGGGCGGCTTTCCTATCTGAGAGAGTGTGGAAGAGCTCAGATGTGAGGAAAAGTTGGGGTGCAAGGTAGGACTGCATGCAAACATGCCCCTGCATGTGACCCCACCTTTGACTATGAGCTGAGAGTCTCCAGGTCCATCGAATATTCCAGAAGGTGCATAGAAGTAGGGAGAGAGGTCCCTTCGTAAAATATACTTTGTGGGCCATAATTTGCAACTTAGCTCCTTTTCCTCCCCAAGTGTTCTTTTTTTCAACAGCTTTTCTTTTCCTCCTTTGCTCTTTAGTTCGACAGGACGGCTGATAAACTGGTCCGGGCCCATTTGAGAGAAGTATAGATATTTGGTGACACCAGTCATACGCAGTCATTGCAGAAAGATTAGGAAATAAAGACAAGCAGAAAGAAAAATAATTAAACTGATAGAAATTCCTCCCACTGTGTTCTCGGATAATTGTCATTTACATTTTGCTGAATTTGATTTCCACATACTTTCATTAAAATTTTTACATAGTTCATTTATATAATCTATTCTTTTCCATTCTTGAACATCTTTCTAGCTTTCTAGTTGTCAGTAAATGTTGATGTACATCATCAGTTTTAATGAATTTTCATGGAATACCATTATAGGGATAGTTTTAATAAATTTACTTAACCCCTTGGTTTTGTACTTTAGGTTATTCGTTTTTTACTATGACAAGCACGATCAACAATATTGTACATACATATTTGTGCTCTCGTCCACTGTTATTCAGGATAAATTCTAAGAAGTGGGGTTACTAGGTCAAAGAACACGCACATTTTTAGGGTTTTTGAGACATATTCCAAAGTGTCCAAACATTTCTCAAACTACTTTATCTTCACAACAGAGTTCATAGATGAACGTTGGTTTTCACTCCACAGTGTGCGTGCTGAAATAAACAAGAAGACAGTCATGTGATCTCTTCGGGAGAACAATTAGTTCTCCAGGCAAGAATATTACTTGAGAAAGACAAAGAAAAAACAAAAGATAAATGGAGGGAGGATAGCTTATTATCTAGAAAGTGAGGGAGCAGGGTCTTGCTAAAGGGGAAACTGAGCTTCCAGAAGCTTCCATTTGGCTTGGCTTCTGGTTAATGGCGGTGGCAATCCCAGGGCTCTTGTTATATTATACTCTGTCTACATTCTCACCTGTCCCCTTCTGAAGGTGGCTCTTGAGGTCTGGTTAGTTACTGCTTTGGAAAGGAGCTAATACCTCCTAAGTTCCCTCCCAGAACAAAAATTGTCTGCTGGCTGACAGAAGAAACTGAAAGAAGAGCCAGGTCAGCAATGGCCTCGTGGCTGGCACAGACACCAAGGGGACTTGGTGTCCTCTTAAGAAGACCAATATCATCGACAATGGAAGAATCCTCTGTGGGAACATCGACAGTCACCTTCACTTCACACCCTGGTCTCTTAACCCAGCAGGTCCCAAACCAAGTTCAGCATTATTCCCACGGGCTCTTGCTCCATCTCCAATCAACGGCACCGTCGTTACTAAGCAGGCTTCGCGCAAAAGCTCATTCGTCACTCAGGACTTCTCCCTCTCCTTGACCTCCAACCTCCAAGCTGCCAATTATTTGCATCTATTCCACCTCAGAGTGTCTCTTCTGTCCACCCCTCCTTTCCATCCTCACAGCCTTGGGCGAATCCTCCATCGTCTCTTGCTGGGAGAAGGCGGCCGCCTCCTGCTTGTGTCTTTCCATGAAGGTATGAAGAATGTCTCATGGGTCCACGCCGTCTGCAGGGGAACGTTCCCACTCCTGAGGGAGGCACTGACCGCATCTGGCCCTTCCAGAATCTGGCCCTACTTAGCCTTGCTTCTTAGCTTTCCCCCGCCACTTCTCGTGTTCCAGATTGTTGGATCTCCTAACAGCAATTGCCTCATTAAGCTGCTGCTCCAGAGTTCTGTCCCCATTGTCCTCACTGCTCCCCAGCCTGCTGAGGTCCTTCTCATCCTTAAATGCCTGGTGAAGGATTCATCTCCGTAGCTTTCTCCAGGCGGAGTTCATCATCCTCTCCTCTGTTCCCACAGCGTTTTGTCTGGACCTCTGGGAAAGCACTCTTCAGGATGGTCGGTAGAGGCCCCTAATGGGCTGAGTCCACCGACCCCACGGAGTTTGTCTCATTCACCTCAGGCTTCCTAGGGCCTGGCCCAATGCTGGGTGCTTAGCAACTACTGGGTGAACTGGGTTGAATCAGAAATAGCTTCAGGTTGCCTGACCCTCAGCCAGGGCCTTTTATACTAACCCCAAAGTGAAGGCTTGCACAGCGAGATGGACATCACCGTAAGACAGAAGGGGCCCACCTCCCGACTCTCCACCAGCCATTTCTGTTACCTGCTGAAATGTCTGTGGAAAGTAAGTCTTTGAGGTATTAAGTTAGTTAATCTGCAAATTATTTAAATCCCATTTTTTATTGAATGTATTTAAAGTTCATTTAAATTATATCAAATTTAAAACCATTTAAATTACAAATATCCCTGGGAGGGCTTAATTTGCACCACAATTAAGCCTACCCACATTTTTTGTGCTGGAAGGGAACTCAGAAGGTATTAGCTCCTTGCCAAAGGGACAGCTAGCCTACAAGAGCCACCTGCAGAGGACTTGGCGCCAGGTAACTGTTAATTAGAGCGTTGGAGGGACAGGTCCAGAGCAGGGGGTGAGGGCTGGTAAGGGCCCGTCCTGTGTGAGATGTCATGAAGAAAGGGGCGGGGCCACCCAAGGGCACTGGTGCCAGGGGAGCGAATGTCCACAGGGGAAAGGAGTTGAGTGGGTGGAGGAGGGTAGGTGACAAAGAAAAACTGCTCCCACTTCTCAACGTGGTCGAATGTCTTCCCTGCGCAGAGTACTGATCCCTGGCTCTGATTTCCAAACACCCCTGGTGTATCCTTTTTGCTTGAGTGCCAGCAAATTCTCATGTAATTTTCTAATTTTCATTCCCCTTCATCTTAAAAATGTATACGTGCCTCATGGTATTTTTAAGAGGGGTGGGTGTTTGATGAAATAAAATGAATGACAATAGGGTGTCACAACTCCAGCAAGGTTGCATACTGCTGGTTCAGAGTTTCCCAGCGAGTAGGAGTTTGATGAACTGAAAAACGAAATGGCTTCCAGATCACTCTGCCCCGCTGTGCTGATTTGCAAACATGTAACCTGCCTACACCACTGAAAAGGTCCCAGCCCTGGGGTGAATGAACCCTGAGAAGCTAGCTCTTGGCGCTCCCTCGGCAGAGGAAGCGAAAGACAGCGAAAGACAGTGAAAGGAAATGTTAGCAGTCCACTGAAAGCAGCGGGACCCTGAGGGCGGCCAAGCCAGGGCCCGGACCAGCCAAGGCGATTTGGACGGGCATCCAGGTTACCGCATAAAAGCTTTCCTGGGAACCCTAGGGACGACGCTGGTCGGAGCCCCGGCCTCACATTTCACTCTAAAACAGGCCACCACCAAAATGGGGTGAGATGCTCCCTACTGTCTCTCCGTGGATGCTCAGGAAAAGAGAGCAAAGGGCAGATCAGTCTTCCCAGCACCTGTGCATCCTTGGGTGTGACTCTGAAGCAGCATCTGTTGGTGCCTTTCGGCACTGGAAGAGGCTGGAAGCATCATCTTTCTGTGGCTGAAGGCACTTCATGACTTAATTTCACATTTTCTTTTAGCTCTGGATGACGTGGGAATCTTTTATATGGGATTATGACCTTTGATTAGTATTTCAAGTTGTCATCTTCCTATTTCCCAAAGAAATGAGCTTGAGGGGTCCATTCAGCCAGATTCAGCCACTCCAAAACCCAGCACGTAGTGTTGCTGATGAGGAGACGCCTTCACAAATGCCCCGCTGAGGCCCAGATGGCTTTTGTATGCTTTTCTTTTTTTTCTTTTCACTTTTTAAAAAAGTTATTGATTTTAGAAATGGAGAGGAGATGGAGAGGGAAGTAGAAAGTGAGAGAGAGCCCTGGCTGGTGTAGCTCAGTGGATTGAGCGCAGACTGGGAACCAAAGGGTCCCGGTTCGATTCCCAGTCAGGGCATGTGCCTGGGTTGCAGGCTGAGTCCCCAGTGAGGGCCATGTGAGAGGCAACCATAAATTGCTGTTTCTCTCCCTCTCTTTCTCCCTCTCTTCCTCTCTAAAAATAATAAATAAATAAAATCTTAAAAAAAAAAGTGAGAGAGAGAGAGAGAGAAACATTGACTTGTCTCACTTCTTTATGCATTCATTGGTTGATTCTTGTATGTGCCCTGACCAGGGATCGAACCCACAATCTTGACATACTGGGATGATGCTCCAACCAACTGAGCACCTGGTCAGGGCTGTACCCTTTTCTTATACCCAAGAAATCTCTCTCTCTCTTTCTCTTTCTATTTTTCCTTTTTCAAAATTCCTACAGTTACTAGTGGATGTGATGAGAAAATGCAGGTCAGGACTTTATAAACATTTTAAAAGAAAGAGAACTCTCTTTCATATGTAATCTGTACCCAACCTCAGCATATAAAACAAAAACAAGTGAAGTCCTCTGGTTGACCTGGGACGGAGGCCTGGAGGCTTGACCAGCCCCTCTCAGCCCCGGGAAGCAAATCCGTCACAAGCGCCAGAGCGCTGCCGTCATCCGAGTCGTCATCCTCCGTCTCCAAGGGGAGTGTTGGCATCTGGCATTTCAGTGGCTGCTTTAAACTGTTGCACAGGATCAAGCAGAGTCCCAACGGGAGGGGCATGGAAGCCAGAGGGTGTGACACGAGGGAGCCTAAGTGACACTGCCAGCTCTGCTCTGTCTGCTGTCCACATCCCCCACAGCACCTGGTTGAGGAAAGGCCTTAGGCAGACCCAGAGAATGCCAGAGGACAGAACGAGAATGACACGCGCCTTACTTAGGTCACATGGCATGTCAGCGTTACTGCCCTGGCTGACTAAGGACGTCTCCCACGGCCGCTTGCTTCCTGAGGCCTGTCTTGGAAACTGACAGCAGAGGGTGGGGCCAGCCAGGTGTTGCCCCAGCAGTGAATGAGATGTGCACCAGGACAGGCACGCCGCCCCTCACCCTCTCCCCCAAGGGTCCAGGGCCGGTGGTCTCCTTGCCTGAACCCCCCTATCCAGTGAGGCCACACAAGCAGCTCTGGGGCAGCTAAATAATTCAGGATTTTTCTGGAATTATCCCGAAGGGGCTCTGTCTCCATGAGCAGAGGGAGCAGCATTGGTATTGGAATGAAAATGAAATGAAACGCACCTTTGGAAACTACTGAGCCCGATATCAGGGCAAGGAAGGTGTGAAGTCAGGCCTGAGCCGTGTGGCTGATGTCAGGTCCCCTGTGGCTTAGCAAAGGCAGAAAAGCCATCAGCCTGTCCCCCCTCGGTCCACTCACCAGTGGAGGGTCATCACGTTCTCAGCACAGTATGAGACGTGCTCACTAAACGTCCCCCTAAACGTCCCACTCTGTGAAAACCGACCTGTCCGGGGGGCATATACCAACTGCCTTTTTCCCCTTGGCAACTGGGACAGATTGCGATGCTGCTGTGACCAAAGGCATGAGTTCCCCGGGTCAGGGGGCAGCCTGGCCACAGCTGGGGGCAGGCCAGGCCTCTTCCATCGGGGTCCTCGTCCCCAGAGCCTGGGCCCAAATCTCAGTTTGATGCCGTCCTGACAGGCCGCTCAGGGGAGAACAGTGGGGACTGTGGAGCCAGCAGCTGATACGGTCAGAGCCCAAGGCCCAGCCTCTGTCAACGGGGACAAGCGTCATACCCACTTCAGAGTCACTACAAAGAAGAAATAAACTAGCATGCGCTGCCTTTATCTTGACCCCTGGATTTGCCTCAGCTTTGAGCCTCAACCTCCCCCTTACTCCTAATGGGGCCATACTCCAGCGACAATTTTTTTTCAGGTGCTGAAACACAGGGTGCTTCTTGCTACTGAGCCCATGACCCATCCTCCCATTTCCAGAACTCTCCAGTGTGACGTTTGTCCTGGAAGAGTTCCAATGGTCCTGCTCCAAGACTGGCTGGCTGTCAGAGCCACTTGTGATTTCGTTGGAAAAGTCACTTTTCACCTCTTGTCTTCAGCTGTGAAGGAAACCAGTCCTGCACTCAAGATTTACACGCCTGCATTTCTCCAGGGATGAAGAGCGACTGCTTTGAGCAGGAAGTCAGAAGTGACCCCCGCCAACCAGACATCCATGGAGCGGATGCAAGGGCTCAGTGAGTTGGGCGATGTGCTGGAAATCTGGGAGTCATGAACTCTGACTTTTGCTCCTTGGCCACCAGCTCTCCAGCCGGTTGCTCCTGCCTTAATAAAATGGGGATGAGCTATCTCTGAGATTGTTTAAAGAACAGATACCAACGGAAAGGATTGCCAAGTGTTTCTCTTGATAGCAAGTACAGCAGCTGTCATGCTTTGTGCATTGAAATTGTCTTTCTTCCTCCCTTTGCGAGCAAAACCACGGAATCAATATTGTTTGTCCAAGCACCGTGTTCCTGGGACAAGATGGAAATCCGTTCCCAAGTCAGCCCTGCCCTTGGATGGGGAGTGACCCTGCCCTCTGGGGCCTGGTGTCTCAGGCTGGGGTTGGCTTTGCCCAGGGGACGTGCCCATCCCTTCCTGGAATTCCAGCCAAGATGCCAGGGTTGCAAATTTCTCGAATTTCAGAGGAAGCTTTGTGTAGGGGTTGAGTCTTCACAATGCCTTTGGCCATCTCTCTCTGTTCTGTTTTCTCAGATGCAAACTGAGTGCCTATTGTACTCCGGGCACCATGCTAAATGCAGTCACCAATGTGATCTTGTTGAGTCCTCTGGGCAGCTCTGTGAGGCAGGTGTCATTGCCAGTCCTATTTTACCTGAGCAAATGGACACCGGGGTGGAGTTAAACAAGTCAGCAAGGCAATGCGGACAGCCTGGGGGCAAGGCCAGGATTCCACCCCAGAGCTCACTATTACCCCCCACACATTTCCTTTGTCTTAGTTGTCCTACACTGAGACATTTCCAATGCAAGAGAAAATTGCACTGTAAAGCATTGGTTTGAGGAAGTGCTAAGTAGAAAGCCCAAGGGAATGTGGGCTTCTGCCATGTCATGGGAAGACGCTATAGGTGTGGCCCCAGGGGGAGTGAGGGCGAAGGAAAAGGAGTCGCTCCCCCTTGCTCAGGTGTGTGTGCTGTCAGGGCACTTCCTGCAAGCTGTGGCTCGGACCTGCGGAGCATCCAGGCTGTCAGTTGTACAGCAGGGCCCATAACATACTGTGTGCCAGCCGGTGTTATTGTCGGTACCCATCTCGGCTAGACCATCCAGACTTGGGGGAGATGCCCACTTGCTCAGGTCTTTCTGCGGCTTGTTTACCGTGCACTCTTCATGTGGTCCCACCCTGTAGTAAGTGCCAGTGACTAGAAACAGAGCATGGAAGATGCCCCTTTGCATGCCCCTTAGTTTTTCTATGTAGAGACAGAAGTATTGATTGCTAGCCCCTCCATCAAAGGGAACTGAGGTGTAGAGCCAAATGGAGTGGCCTAGAGATCTATTGCATTTTATCTGTTCTCCTCTCCCTGAATTATGAAACTCCCAGTTTACTTGAAGCAGCAATGCGTCCAACGAAAGTCTACATTTCCAAGCTTTCCTGGCCAATGAGCTTTAAGAGGATGATCTATGTGCAATTTTCAAGAAGTCTGCTTTTGTTCCCTATTTGCCTTTCTCCCTCCATTCTGCTGTCTGGAACACAGATGTGAGAGCTGACATGCCACAGCCCTTTCGGACCATGAGGTAACCAGGGGGGTGGAAGCCAGTGCTAAGGAGAAAGCCAGAGAAGCTTGGGGATCCTACTAACGACATGGAGCCACCATTCCTGCCCCAGACTGAGTTCCTCTGGACTTCTTTTATGTGAGAGAATAAACACTTGCTTTCTGTTATATAAAGTCTAACTTAATTCTATTTGATAGAAAGTCCTAGAACTTCTAGCTAATCAAGGGCACCTGAACCCTATCTGTTCTCTCTGCCTCCTAAACACACATACCCGAGTCTACCTGGCAGTGGGATGAAGCACAAAGCATACAGTCATCTGTAGTATTTTAGCCATGGAGGTTTTTTAGGTATGATTAATTAACTAAATTAATGCCCGAATCCAGTCCTTTGTTGAATAAATAGACATTAACAATCTACCACGTGCCAGGTGCTAAGCTAGATGCATGGACTCCTAGGAAGTTTAGAGGCAATTTAAACAGAGAGATGTGTATTATAAGGAGGTGGTATAACAGAGAGAAACTCTCTAACCTAACCTCAAGGAAGGTTTCTCAGGAAAAGCTGGGGCCTGTAGGGTAAGTGGGAGCCAGTCAATTGTAAAGGGATCAGATGAGGAGCTTTCTGTGGCAGATACATAACCCCTTTTAATAGACTGAACTGTCTTTCCAAATAGGCCATGACCCAGCAGCTGACTCCTGCTCAGCTGGAGATGATCTCGCAGTAATCAGTGCTGACAGCCGCTCCGTTCCTACACCTACAGTTAGGAGGCAGTTTGTCATCTTCCTCCTTCTCCTTTTACCAAATCCTTACTCACTTTTAGGGCCTAGAGCAAGAGGGGGAAATGCACGTGGATCAGAAAGTCCAATCCGACACTGAGCACAGATTTGGGTGAGTCTGTACTGCACCTGGTGTACCTTCCTACGCACAGCGGCGGTCAGAGGGCGGGTTGAAGCCAATGGTGACCTGGAGCAGGCCCTTGGACCTGTTCATGCTGCCTTTTCCCTACGTGGCTTCTGGTCGCAGGTTTCTCAAGCCCAGTCCAGGCTTTGAATCACTGTCCCCCACCCCCAGCCGCCCCAACCCCTCAGATTCCGTTCAGACCCCCATTCCCAGCTTCCCTGGTTCCATAGTCTGTTCTACTTTGGTTTCAAGGCCCTGCCCCCACTCCCCACCCACCCACAATGACCTAGAGAAAATGCCTCCCAGGCCTTCTTCCCCCAGGGCCCTGCCACTGGCCCCCAGTTTGGCCCCTCAGGGCAGACCTTTATGTTTGAGGATCATCCCTCTGTTCCAGATGTCCCATTATCCGCCTTCGGCAGTTAGGGACACAATGACAAGCTAAACGAAATGGAGAATGCAGGGGAAATGGTAAAAAGAGGGAGAAAAGAACAGATAATTTCAAAAGGACATTAAGCGCTATTCAGGGACACAATCTCCAATCAACAAAATGAAAGGCGAGCCTCGGCCCCACAGGGACTGGCTGAAAGGCAGCCTGGTGGTGAGAGTGCTCTGGAACTGGCTTCTCACAGGCGGCTCCCCCCATCCCGCCCAGCAACAGCCCCCTTCCCAGCAACCAGCCCCACCCTGGGGGTCAGGCCTGGACCACCCCCACCCCTCCCCGCCAGCACGGGGACTCTGAGCCTCCCTGCCAGTGGGGTGTCCTCCCTGACGAGGCTGACAACGGCTCCCTTGCTGGGGGGAACAGCAGGACCGTGCTTGGCTGACAGAATTCTTTGGCAGAAAAACGCTGCCTGAGTCAGCCCCCAGAAATAATTAACCCTCCTGATGTTTCCTGGAGCACGAAAGAGGGTTGGATGCTGGAAATGCAGGGAGTGCGAAAGCATTGGGCTTCTGAAGTGGGAGGAAGGGAACACCTGGGCTGTCAGGCCTGGGTCACCGGCACCTCTCACCTGGGCCAGCGGGGCCCTGCCAGGGAGCTCACGCAGGCTCTGCGGGCCTCCAGATTGTTCTGGGGGATGGGGGGCAGGGAGACGGCCCTCATTTCATGAGGCACTCTCAGACAGGATTCCTGAAGGCCTGTTTCCATTCAGGATCTTTTCATAACACATGAGTCGGGCAGTAAACAAATACTAACAGACTCTGTTCTCCAAGTGCAGTACCAAGGGCTCAGAGGAGACAAGCAACTGTGAGACCCAGCCGAGGCCTCAGGGAGCCCGCCCCCTGGGCAGAGAGGGGAGACATGAAAAGACATTACATTCAGACAGCCTCTGTGGTCAGGCGTTTATGCGTCCAGCGTGAGAAGAGGAGATAGCGCACGCATTTAGACCAGAGCTCAGAGACTTGCTAAGATGATAGGGTTGTGATTCACACTGGCTCTGCCTTCTGAGAAGGCCCCGGAGCTTCCTGCCAGTGCTCCCTGAGCCTCAGTCAGATTCCCCGCCTTCGTTTCCCCCCAGTCCAAGGCCAGCATTTTTCAATCTCATTTCACAACCAGGAGAGTCAAGAAACAGGCCGCAGGCTGGTCTGCCAGCAACTGGCCTGAGCTTCACACAGACTTGAAGGTGCAGCCAAAGATTTAAAATCCCCGTGGGCTGCTCCATCTTCATGCACAGAATGAACACATTGAATTTTGAATTGTTAAGTGCCCTTGGAAGAGGCCTAGTGTGTGGGGAATGGGAGAGCTAGAAAATGGCAGACATCTGTCACGCAGGGCTTCCTGTGTGCCCAGACAACGTTGGTGCGAGAGGGCGCCGTGGTGTGGTTGCTCGGGTGTCAACACGCTTTTCTGTAAAGAGCTTTTTGTGTAGATATTTTAGGCTTTGAGGGCCAAATACTACCTCTGTTGTGTATTCTTCTTGTTCTTTATTTTCCTTTTAAGAAAATTGTGTTAAGCTCTGGCCTGGGGGCTCAGTTAGTTAGAGTGTCGCCCTGTGCACCAAAAGGTTGCAGGTTCAATTCCTGGTCAGGGCACATACCTCAGTCGTGGGTTCAATTCCCAGTCAGGCCACATATGGGAGGCAACCAATAGATGTTTCTCTCTTACATCGATATTTCTCTCTCTCCCTCTCTCTTCCTTCCCCCCTGCCTAAAATCAATTTAGAAAAATAAATAAATAAAACATATCCTCAGGTGAGGATTAAAAAAAAGACTACATATTTTTAAATGCGCAAAAATACACATAAAATAAAATTTACCATCTTCTCAGTGGGAAAAGAGGTCTCTTCAAAAAGCGGTGTTGGGAAGACTGAGTATCCGCATGCAAAAGAATGAAGGAGACCCTTAGCTGATACCACACATGAAAATTAACGCAATTGTTTAAAAACCTCAACAGAATATGCAAAACTATAAAACTCCCAGAAGACAACATTTGGCAAAGCTTTGTGACATTGGTTTGCAACTGGATTTCTTTGCTAGAACACCAAAAGCACAAGCAACAGGAGCAAAGAGAGACAAATGAGACAACGTGTGTTCATCGAGGGACATGATCAACGGATTAAAAAGGCAACCTACGAGCCCGGCTGGTGTAGCTCAGTGGATTGAGCGCGGGCTGGGAACCAGAGGGTCCCGGTTCGATTCCCAGTTGGGGCACATGCCTGGGTTGCAGGCCAGGTCCCCAATGAGGACTATGTGAGAGGCAACCATACATTGCTCTATCTCTCTCCCTTCTCCTCTCTCTGAAAATAAATAAATAAATCTTTAAAAAAAAAAAGGGGCAATCTACGAGATGGGAAAAAAACTCGTAAGTCACAAATTTGACAAAAGGTTCATATCCACAATAACACAGCAACAAAAAAACCACAAAGAACCCACTTGAAAAATAGGCATAGGACTTGAACAGATACGTCTCCAAAGATGATATGCAAAAGACCAACATGCATATGAAAAGATGTTCAACGTCACTAATTATCAGGGAAATGGGAATCAAAACCACAGTGAGAGATCACCTCACACCCATCAGGGTGGTCCCTGTCAAAATGCACACGCACGCACACACTGAAAACCACAAGTGCTGGTGAGGATGTGGAGACACTCGGACCACGAGCACCATCGGTGGGATTAGGACATGGGTACAATTACAATGGGAAACAGCATGGCAGTTCCTCAAAATTTGAAAATAGATTCAGCACTCCTGTTTCTGGGTTTATAGCCAAAAGAATTGAAGCAGGATCCCAAAGAAACATTTGCACACCCCGTTCACAGCAGCACTTTTCACAATAGCTAAGAGACAGAATCAACGCAAATGCCCACCGACGGATAAACAGACAAAAGGTGCTATCTCCATTCAATGAAATAATATTCAGCCTTCAAAAGGAAGGGAACCCTACAACATGAAACATGGCATTATGCAACATGAAATAAGCCAGTCACCAAAAAACAAATACCCTAGATTCCACTTAGATGATCTATTTAAAGTAGTCAAATTCATAGAGACAGGAAGTGGAATGGCGGCGGCTGTGGGCTGGGGGAAGGAAGAAAGGGAGAGACATTGTTTAACGGGTATAGAGTTTCAGTTGTGCAAGACAAAAAATTTTGGAGATCTGTTTCACAACAATGTCAATATACTTAGTACTACCGAACTCTGCAGTTACAAATGGTTAAGCCACAGCAGGCCTTGCACGGTCCCCCGAATCTGTCTCTCGTGTCAGCGGTGTTTGAGGGTAAAAGACCAGGGACGCCCCTGCTTCCAGCCCTCTTTCCAGTCTTTTCCAGTCACCCTCCTTCAGAGCCATCTCAGTCATCCTCAGCCTCTGACACCAGCCAGCTCCTTATTGCCGAGCAACCAGGAGCCCCCAAATTCATCAGAGGTACTCCACCCAGGTGGGAGCCTCATCCACCGCCTGGTCAGCCTGCATCTGCGGGCCTCCCACACCTACCTTTCTCTGGGCTTCTGTTTCCACCACGACGATGTGGGCTAGAGAGCAGGGGCCACTTCTTCCAGGTGCCCACCATCTCCTAAAGCTGCAAAACCAGCGAGGCGGCTGCACCCTCTTCTGGGACATGCAGAGGCCGTCCCACGATGAGTGGGGTGACACTCAGGACACCATGGAAGCCGCCGTGGTCCTGGAAAAGAACCTGACCCAGGCCCCTGTGGATCTGCAGGTCCTGTGTCCTGCCCACGCAGACCCTCCACTCTGACTTCCTGGAGAACCACTTCCTGGATGAGCAGGTGAAATCCATCAAGAAGTGGTGACACCTGGCTCACCTCCGTGGGCAGGGCTGGGCGGGCGTCTCTTCCAAAGGCTCCCCCTCAAGCACCACCAGGAGCCTGCGGAGCCCAGAGGCCTTCGAGGGGCCCCTGTGTGCCCCCTGGGGTCTGGCTCCTGCCTGAGCCTCTCCCTGCAACCACGAGGCAGCCTTCCACCACCCCGGAGCCCCCTCCCATGCCTTGGAGCAAACGGAAACAATAAAGCTTTCTGCAACAACAACCAAAAAAAAAAAAAAATAGGTTAAGATGGGTAAATTTTTATGTGTTTTTACCACAATTTTTTTGAAAAGCATTTAAAGTCCTAGCCAGATAAATATTTTACCATCTTAGCCATTTTATAGGTATAATTCAGTATGTGTGTATGTGTTTAACGACCCTTTATGCAAAGAGAAAAACAAATAACTGCAAAAATACATTCTTGTGCAGGCCTTAGGAAAGCAGGTTCGGCCCATACGCCGCAGTCGGCTGCCCCTGTGCCAGATCAGTTATACCCATGACCCAGATCTGGTCAGATGGAAAGGCTTTAATCCAGGACCAGGGAAAGTCCTCATAGACGTGAGACCAGAGAGTGGTTGTTCACACTGGCACCTCGGACAGACAGTTAGCTCCCCCATGGACGAGCTGGACAAGAGAAGGTGTTCACCCTCTCGAATCTCAGTTAGCTCATCCGTACAGTTGGGACGATCACCGAATCTGCCCTGTTGCGAGGATCAGACGAGGTAATAATACAAGAACAGCACTGGCATATGGCGGGCACAGGGGAAGTGCATAGCAAACACTGGCGTAGGTGTTCGGAATACAGGAACTCTAAAAAACCACCCAGCGACCTACACTGTTGAGATTGAAACCATCAGAGCCCCAACAGGAGGCAGTGGTCAAGCATTTCTGCGCGGCCTAGAACGTCTCTGGAAATATGTGGACTACAAGGGCTGACTGCAAGCTGTGCTGGGTGGGAGGCCAGGCCCCCTGAGCTTCCTGAGGGTGCTGTTTGTACCCGGGCAGCTGGGCCCCCTGCCTCCCCTGACGCGGCCTCAAGATTTCATTCAAGGCTGCTGCCCACCAGGTAGTGTTTCCCCTCAGGCACAGCAGTAGGTTGACCAGATGGGCAGGATGGGCAGGTGACAGCGGAGTCACAAGAAAGACAGCCTGTGGCCAGGTGGGCGGGGCCAACGGCTCCCAGGCCCTCCATACGCCCCCCCCCCCACCCAGGGCAGCTTTTCTTTGCCCCGGTGGGTGTGACAGGTGGCATGGTGTCTAGATTCACAGAATGACAGCTGTGCCCTCCCTGCCTCCACAGCAGGCATCAGAGAAATTAAAGATACAGGTGAGGACTCTGACACTTGCCCCTCAACACTGGATTTAAAAACAGCCTGCTGACCCTCAGCTCCTGCCCTGTCTTTCAGCAGCATTCACTGGGGGCCCGCTGTGTGCGAAGCCCCGCGGCAGTCAGCGGGCGGTTAAACGGGAAGCTAAGGAAGGGCTCACATGGATCCACAGCGCAGGCCAGCGCCAGGACAGTGCTGGTCCCAGTTCTTCACAAGCAGAGGATGGAGCCTTGATGCACTCACCCAGCCCCACCTCCGCAGCAGCTCCTCAGGGGTCACTGAGTCCAGCCAGCCTTCAAAGACACAGGCAGGCCAGGTGGTGGGCGGGTTTGCATTAGGTTTTAGCACAAAAACAACCACAGATCCAATTTCAAGGCTTGGAGTCTCTCCCTACCCCCTTCTTCCAGTCTTTTCTAAATAGCTGCCTGAAGTGGAGCCCGTCAGAGGGGAGGTGGCCACAGACACCCAGTAGGGCTCTGCAGGAATCTCTCTTAGTCGTCCACCCATCTCCTGCTGTCCGTGCCTGGGGAGCAGCTGTGGCTTTCCTGGGGGCAGAAGGGCGGAGGTGGGTAGAGGAATCTCCAGGCCCAGGGAGGACTGAGCCTGGGTGGATTTGACCCCAGGGCGCAACGCTGCAAGACCCGCACTGGGAATTCAACCAAGAAGAACAAAAAGAAGAAACAAGATCAATTTTCTACCCACAAGAGCCAGAATTTTCGGTAGCCAAAGCTAAGTGGTCAGAGATATCTTTATCCTGTGCAAGGTCTCAACCCTACTCCCTCCCCGCCTTCTCCTAAAAAAGGGGCGAGGTCCCTGCCCGTTTGCATGGAGCCGCCTCTGAGGTGTCAGCACCATGTGGTTTATGGAAAGCTTCTCCCAGACGGAGTTAGGGTGGGAAGAACCTGAATTTAAGACTAACGGGCCTTCAGAGCCTAAAAGTCCCCAATTTCTCAAGTGGCAATCCCTCCAAACCTGGGTGCTGGGGCCAAAGAGACAGGGAGGGTGACATGGTCCCCCAGAGTACCACTCCTGAGGCCAAAAGTGTCCCTTTTAATTGCAGGCTCCCAACCCACTTGGCCTAGTTGCTTGGCAAGAAGTGGCACTGTGCTGACCCCGAGGTGCTCAGGCTTACTCAGACGCTAGGTCCTTGGCTGAAGCAGCCCCAGTCACCACCGTGCCCCGCCCCCCCCCAAAGCTAATAAAAGAAGAGGTATTTTAGGGATCTGGCTCCAAAGCTGTTCCTTCTAACTGTAGCTCCAGCTCCAATCAAAGCCATGACAAAAAGGGACATTATTTTGCATTTTTAACAATTTCCTGGTCTTTCTGACAGTACTGATTGATGAGTAGAAATTAACAACTAAATAACCGGTTGCGACTTGCCAACAGTTGCTATCATTTCAACTGTGGTGTTTTTCTTCTTCATTTTCCTCTCTCTGCTCTCTGTCTTCAAATCAACATATTGATACTCTTTAGGCAAAGGATGGGCTAGGACCCATGGGGTATAAAAAGGTATACCAGCTGCCCTGGCCGGGTAGCTCAGTTTGTTAGAACATCATCCCCATGAGCCAAGGTTGTGGGTTCGATCCCTGGTCAGAGCACATACAAGACTCAACCAATGAACACGTAAATAACAGGAACAACAAATTTATGTTTCTCTCTCTCAAATCAACAAATTTTTAAAAAACGTTTTTAAAAAGATATACCAACCAAGTATTTGCAGTTGAGATACTTGCAGTGCAGCTAGGGTAGTAAGATGGAACACAAGCCAGGGGGTGGGGGCGGGGTGGGGGGGATCAGCCGTCAAAAGAGCGCTGATGCTGAGTGCGGCTCCGTAACAGCGAAAGTTACATTGAGTGCTCAGCAAAGTTGACTTAAGTTGCTTTACAGTTGTAAACTACTTCTGTTGCCAGTGAGGTGCTTTCCTGCACATCAGTGGTTCCCAGAATTGGAAGTCTATGAATTATTGACGCAAATTCTAAAAAAAGTGTTCCGTGGCCAAAAGCATTTGGGTAGGTTTCCTTTTTTAAAGTTGAGATGTAATCGACATCCAGCACTGTGACAGTTTAAAGGGCACCACGTGTGCAGAGCATTGCAGAGACTCCAAGAGCCAGAGCGCGTTACTAACCAGTTCGAGACAGTGGACGCAGCGGTCCCAGGTCTGACCTTGAAATTGTCCTTTCTTTGCTCTCGGTTTCCCACAACCAAATATACAGGAATGCTCGAGCCTCGTTCTCTCCCTGAAGTTTTCCCAAAAGTTCAGCCCACACTGGTCCCTCTTTCCCCAGCTTTCCAAAAGCACTAGGGCATCACCAATGTAGCGCCCAGCCTTTGTCTGTCTCCTGTCCGTTTGTACAGTTCCCTGTCTCATGCCACCTGGCTCGTGCAGAACATAGAGTAATGCTCACTAATAATGAGTTGCCTGGTTATTAAAGACGCTCCAGCATCATGGATGAGGGCAGACTCTGGACTCAGACTGGCTTTGGCCCATTGGCTGTGTGACCCTGGGAAAATTACCTAACCTCTCTGGACTTTCTTCAACTGTACTTCATGAGGTTGCTGTGAGCACTAAACTAAAGTGCCCAATATACAGTGAACATTCAATCAATGTTTGCCATTTTTGTTACTAATCTGAAGTGTGTCCTAGGCTTGCTAACCAGGAGAGAGCAGAGCAAGCACATGGAGAGCCAGATCTCAAGGGTAGCCTGTGATGCTGGCCAAAACACAGGGATATTGTTTGTATATCTCTTCTAAGATCTCGAAGCACTCAAAAAATCTCCACTTATCAATTTTCACAGGAGTTCCTTGACATAGGTTGGAATCCAGTATAACCACCCTAGGGAGGGGTGAGTGACCTGCTCAAGGTTACTGGCCAGGGTCAACCACAGGCCAGAAATAGAAGTTGGCTCCACCGTCACCTCTTTGTCTCAGTAGCTTCCTCCCACTGTGGTTTTGGCAAAGATAAAACGCCCAGGAGCGATGCAGCAACGGGAGTGAAGGTCAAAGAACAGCATCTGTGTTCAGCACAGTCTGGATGATGCCTTTGTTCCTCATCCTCCCACAGCAGGCTGATCTATCCAGCAGCCTCCTGTCCCTCTCTCAGCACTCGAAATAGTAATCCCTGACCTCCATTCACCGGGCAGCGCCAGCGAGAGGGGCAGAGGCTACACAAGAGCATGTCACGTGGAAGGGCTTGTGTGTGCAAAGTAGTCCCCTGACCTCAGAACTTTCTGCCTCAACACGGCCTTCTCATGCCTTGGCTGTTTCTGCCATCACTGTGGTCACACCAGCTCCTTAGAAGGACCCACAACTCCCTTGCTACTTCCATCAACAGGAAAAGTTCACCGCAGCCAGTCCCCTGCCAGAGCATCCAGGGCCGAGCTGGCAACAGCCCCACTTAGGACTGCAAAAGCAGTCAGGTTGAGAAAAAGGCAGAACAGACAACCACGTGACAAAGACACTGAGAAAACTCATCGTGTGTGTGTGTGTGTGCACGCGTGTGTGTGTTTTCAAACCCCTCCCCGCCCTTCCTTCCTCTCTGCTTACTCAGAGCCCCCTGCGTTTACAGTTACAAAGGTTAATCATTGATGGAGTCCCCTACTGCATTCAGCGTCTCCCAGACCACCCAGAGGATCACCACCCCAGGGAGCTTACTGCCTAAGTCATTTGGACAGAAGGTGACCAGTGAGGGACAGTGACCTAAGTGAAGGGCCTCACCCAGGGTTGGGAGAAGTGGTATGAGGAGGTGACAGAGGACAACGGAAGAGTCTGGTCTTCCTCCTCCCTGGTGGCAGTGATCTGGGAGCAGGTGTGGAGTGGATCGGGAAAGGATAAAAGTGACAGCAGCGAACTCCTGACCAAGCTGTCCAGTCACCTCTGTTGTCACAACACATGCCCGGGGTGCCTACTTGCTAACCCAGGTGGCCCCAATGAGAAGTACGCACTGCCCAAAGAGCTGCGAGTGTAGCTGGAGGCCACCAGCACCTGGGGTTCAATTATCGTCACCTGCACTTTGTCTCGGGGGCCATTGGTCAGTCACTTTCTTCATCCAAACCTTCTGCTCAGAATCTCTGCATGTGGGGCTTAATGTCCATTCTTTGCTCCTCTTTACATAGAGAACACCCAGGCACATCCTCCTCGGAGTCTCTGCTAACAGTTTACAAAATATGGCGGAATAGCCAAGACCTGCACACAGTGCTGCTCCTGTGAGAAGGTGCTGGAATGCTGATCTGGAACCATTTTTTCAAAAGTGTGCATGCCTAGAGCAATGTTCCAAAATCTCATCTTTCACGCTGGTAGTTAATATTCCTATCAAACAGTAAATGCTGCTTAGTTGCATTTTGTATGTATTTTAAATACCTTCCTATGTACCTTTTTTATCCAATTATAGAAACCATCAATATATAACGTACTTCCATTTTTGTATACCACCAAGAAAGAAAAATACTCCATTGACTGTCAAGTGCATCCTGATTTCAGATATTCAAATGTGAAAAAATGTGCATCTTAGAATTGATACAATATTACGCTTACAGGAATCTCATTTTCATCCGCTTTTGGCCAAAAGTCAGAGAACAGCACCCTACCCTCTCTGCAAGTCTGATGAAGCCAGCCTGCTTTGGAGCTGCTATCACTGCAGAGAAACTGGGAGAAAGAAAAGGAAGGGGGAAGAGAGATTGATTCAGTGTTTATATGGATGAGACGCCATATGGATAAGCACGTCTATGCATCCTACCTCTGCTTGCTGGGTCTGCCAAGTAATTGAGCTTGGTGGCAGTGGGATCTGGGGAGGGGCAGCGAGGTGATCCTGGACCTGTTTCTACAGAAAGAGCCTGGCCTGGACCTGAAGCAGTGAGCAAGTGGGCGGGGCTGCAGAAATGGCTCCAGCAGAAGAGCAGTAGGAAGGCTTTGCTGAGAAGGCCTTTGATCAGAGCTGGGAGGTAAAAGCCTCTCAGGACTGAAGATGGAGGGAGACAGGCAGCAGGAAGACAGGACTAACATGCGGCATGACTGTGTGGTGGTGCCGCCTCCTTAGTCACAGCCAACCTTGGGCAACAAAGCTGGAGAAACAGGTAGGCGACTGACTTCAAGGTCACCCAGAAATGGCTGAGGATTTTGGAACTTCTGAGGCTGGTATTGGTCACCCTAAGGTTTCTGAGCTTTGGAATAATGGATGCAAAACAACATTGGGGGGCAGCATTTCAGGGGGAAAAAAAACGTTCAAGAAGACAAGCTGGCAGTTCCGTGTATGGCAAACTCAATGGCAGGAGGTAAAAGTCGAAAGGACTACTGAAAATAAGAACTGACGTTTACTGAGGACACAATGACAGAGAACAGGAAATTAAAAGAAAGCTGCTCTAGGGCAGCAGCAGACATGGTCAAGACAATTGAATTGGATGATGAATTTGAAATAGTTAGAAGAATTAGCCATTAAGTAGATAGGAACGGAAGTGATGCTGGGGAGAGAAAGACGGCAAATCAGATTTGGGAATCATTTTCACAGAGATGGAAGGGGAATCAAGGGGTCTGAAGTCATGGGGAAAGAAGGAATTTTGAAAGAAGGAGCTTTAGGACTTCAATCAAGAAATTGTTTTTTAAATTACAAAATGTTACGTTGGCCAAAAAGTCCATATGATTTTTTCCGTAAAATAAAAGACACATTGTTTATTTTCATCAATAACTGTATTGATTTGGAAATTTTGAGTATGTCGGCTATCTCCCACGTGGTACAAGGTTGATCATTCTCAATTAATGTCTCGATTTCATCGCTATCCACGTCAACTTGTCCACCCAACTGTGGAGCATTACTCAGAGAGAAAAGCCCAGCACGAAACTTCATGAACTACTTTTGACATGTTGAAATCAGTCACAGCACCTTCTCCACACACTGCACAAATCTTTGTGTTTCAGTTGAGTTTTTACCTTTCTTGAAATAATAAGGCAAAATATGCCAAAAATGTTGTGTATTTTCTTCCACGCTCTATTAAAATGGCTACACAAAAATTCACCAATTTTGGTAAGTTTTTTTTTTTTTTAAAGATTTTTATTTTTATTTTTTTTATTTATTTTTAGAGAGAGGGGAAGGGAGGGAGAAAGAGAGGGGGAGAAACATCAATGTGTGGTTGCCTCTCACATGGCCCTCACGGGGACCTGGCCTGCAACCCAGGCATGTGCCCTGACTGGGAATCGAACCGGGACCGCTTGGTTCCCAGCCCGCACTCAATCCACTGAGCTACACCAGCCAGGGCCAATTTTGGTAAGTTTTGCTAAATGCATGCTGATATGACAGCTGCCATGATACAATCTAACAAAAAAATTGTTTCAAATGAAGTTAAAGACAACTAAGCACTACTAGAGCCATCTCACAGAGAAAACCAAAGGAACTTTTTGGCCAATGCAATATTTGAAATGTGCTGAGCAGTATAGAGAACAACGATGTAATAAACGCCTTGTAACTACACCCAGATATTCAAATGTCGCACTTTTGATATATCTGCTTCAGATTCCTGTTTTATATTTTTTTCCTAAAGAAAAAAACAAATATTGTCTCCTTCCCTGGAGATAAGCACTATCCTCCCATTGATGGCTCTGTGGCCCTGATAATTATTTTTGTATTCTAATGGCATAGAGAGAGAAAGCCAAAAATATTATGGTAGATGTTTTCAATTGTTCATATACATGATATAATAGCATACATATCATTTTACAACTTTCTTTTATTTCATTCAATATTCACATTATGTTCTAGAAATTCATCCATAATTTTATATATAAATATATATTCATACGTATGAAATACATTCATTTTAACTTCTAAATAGTGTGCCATCATACTACTATGTCACAAATTATTTCTCCATTTTTTTTCCAGCGACAGCTATTATAAGCAACACGGTAATGGACATCCAAGCATGTGTTCCAAATACATGCTGAGGACTTGACCCAGATTTTCTGAGGGGTACGAATTCAGAAGTAGAATCCTCGATTGTAGGATATACATGTTTTTAACATATTGCCAAATTGCTTTCTAAGTATATGTTTTAAACTCTACATCTCCTCCAAGGCTGGATATTGCCAGACTTTCAAATGTTTGCTAATTTTATGGGCATAAAGTGGAGTCTTGTTTTCTAACTTGCATTTTCCTGATGAGTGTAGACATTGGCCATTCAAGTTTGTCCTTCTGGCAAAGGAATTGCTTGTTCTAATCGATGCCCTTTTTTTCTATGACGTCATGGGTTTTTGTTTTGTTTTGCTTTTACTGATTTGTAAGCATTATTTATGTATTTTGGGTAGGGATCCTTTGTCAGTTGAATGTGGCCTCAGTATCCTCTCCCAGGCTATGGCTGGCCCTTTAGCACTATTCATAGTGTCTTTAATTTTTTTATTATAAAAAAATGTTCAGCCCTGGCTGGTGTGGCTCAGTGGATTGAGTGCCGGCCTGCAAACCAAAGGGTCGTCAGTTCAATTCCCAGTCAGGGCACATGCCTGGGTTGCGGGCCAGGTCCCCAGTAGGGGGTGCCTGAAAAGCAACCACACATTGATGTTTCTTTCCCTCTCTTTCTCCTTCCCTTCCCCTCCGTCTAAAAATAAATAAAAATCTTTAAAAAAAATGTTCAGTCAACCACAAAAGTTGAAAGAACAGTATAATGCAACCATATTATCCATTACCCAGACTCAACTATTAACACGGTTTTGTCTGCCTTGGTTTATCTGTCCCTTTTTTCTTTATTTTTGCTCTCATATTTTCAAGCAAATCCCAGATTATATATCATTTCACGCCTATACACTTCAGTAAACATCTACACGACTATGGACATGTCTTCTGTAATCATCATGTCATGAGAACACTCATCAAAATTAACAATTATTTCCTATCACCTAGTATATAGTGATTGTGGATACAAGGTCATCTTTCACGGAGCCTTGCATTTTCTACTGCACAGCACAGAGGTACCACTGCCTAGCCCGGGACTGGGATAGCCAGCCTTCCTGTGTGAAGACAACCTGCGGGCAAGTCCACGTCTGACCCATCAGCGGGTCCTTTCCCAGGAAGCCGGCAGGCCTTTCTGTACCTGGGGAAAGACGACAGATGCCTGCCTCAGCCTGTATCTCTGGCAGCTGCTCACGAAGCCTGTGACCACTTGAGTTGCTCTTTCTCTTCTGTTAGGAAAGAGTAATTGTCCTCAGAGAAGGTGGTCTGCCTGCTGCTAGTATTTCTTGATGATTCTGTGTGAGGCTGGTGGGAGTTCACACATAAGATTCCTTCTAACCCTTAGGTTGGAGTCTAAACCTGATTAGAGTCAGGATGGTGTGCGGGATGGGCCGGGGTCCATTCCTTTGCTATGTCCTCAGAATGAAGAAAACAGACAGTCACCAGGGAAAAGAGAGGGCTTGACGACCAACACCAGGAGAGGGCTTCTCAGATGTGTGCTCTGCGAATCCCTTCACTCAGAGAAAAGGAGCCTATGGGTGTCTCCCTGCACCACTTACCATGGTAAGAGACCCCAAATCGCTGGAATTAATGGGAAGACTGGAACAGCTTTAGATAAGACACCAGTGAGGTAATGTCTGGTTTTGGTTAAATATCCTAAATAGATTACTCACTCTTGCTAGATGAAAGGTAAAGACACTGTCACGTGGTAAACACAAATCCCGCTGAAAACAGGGCTCCCCCTGGTCCCCGGCCTGGGGAGCCTCCATGCTGTCTGAAGACCAGTGCCTATGGGCTCGCCAGTAAACCTATCCCAACGAGAGGCCCAGCTGGCTCCGTGATCTTCGCAAACTCCTTTTGTCTAGGTCCCCAGACCACCAATGAGACCCGGGCTGCTCAGAACTGAGGAAGGTAGAAGGAAGGTCCACGGAAAGGTCTCCTGTCTGTCTTCAGGAGAAGTGCTAGCCTTGTAGGGCCAAAGAATCAGGCCCAAAAGGCTGTACTTGGCTCCCCTTACCCTCCGGCCTTAGGATGCTGAGTCTGGAGCAATGTCTTCCATTTATTGACAATGTACAGAGAATTTCCACAGGTACTGTTTGAATTGATCTGCACGAGAACTTTGCAAGGTAAGCAGATAAGAGTGAGGTTCAGATTGGGTGAGTGATCGGGCAGGGCCTCCAACCAGGAATGGGGACCACAAGCCCAGGGCTGCTTTCCTCCGGCCATCGGAAGGGCTGGATGAAGATTCCTAGGTGGTCCCTTCTTGACCTTACAGTCCAGGGGTCAGAGGCCGGGGAGTGGCTGAGGAGAGAGCCAGGGAGTTGCTTTCTGGTCCCTGCCATTCAGCCCACGCGTTCCTTCATGTTACTGTGCCATCATCTCCCACCACGCTGCCAGGGGACCATCTCTTGTCCCCACCCAAGGCCACAGACTTCGGAGAGCTGACCAGCTGACTGCCCGCTGCTGGCCTAAGAGCTTCTGTTCTTCAAAGGGACTGACAGACCTCTGCACAAATGAACCCATTTCCCCAAAGACTCGCTTCCGCCAAGTCATCCCACATACTCCCTGACTCCCTGTGGTGGGTCCTTGAAACGGCATTTCACGGCTTCCTGGCAGGTATCAGGGCAGCCGACAGTAATCCCCTTGGTGTTGCCTGTCTCCCAAAGAGGCCTGACAGCTTCCAGCTCCTCCCCACACGCCGTAGCCAGGCCAGCCTGCCTACTGTAATCTTGGTGGAGCTCGGAAACTTTGCCCAGAAGCCTCTCCAGGACCTGTGAGGGCCACTCGTGATAGGGAGCCAGCAGCAAGACTGACTACCCCACCGAACCCCTACCCCCAACCTGCCCTCTCTCCTTGGTCAAAGGACGGGAACCTCCTCACCCACTTCCACTGACAACCTCATGTTTAGCAGAAGCCCAGACACACAACAGACAAGCTTGTAGGAGCGGATGCTCAGCTCCTCCAGGACCTGGGGGAACCTGGGTCTGCGCAGGGGGACGTTTGTGCCCCCCGCCCCCAATCTGATGGCCTCATCCGTGCACCTCTTCCTCTGAGAAGTTCAGCACATCTCCCTCAGCTTCGCGGTGCTCCCGGATCACCCGCCTCCTATGGGGTCACAAAGCTTTAGTAATCAGGAACGAAATAGTGTGGAAATGAGGTGAGTCATGTAGAAGCAAAAGAGCACTGTGCCGGTATCTGCTATTATTAAAGGAGAACCGAAGGGCCTTCTTCTCCGGCTTCTCTCAGTTACCCATGTGACTGGCCAGGAGGGTGGGAGAAATAGAGGGAAAAATCACAGTTACCTTGGGTGTCGTACTTTAGAGTTCACAATGTTTTTTCTTTCTTTTTTTTTCTTTTTTAGAGATTTTATTTATTTTTAGACAGAAGGGAAGGGAGGGAGAGAGGGAGAGAAACATCAGTGCGTGGTTGCTTCTCACGTGACCCCCACTGGGGACCTGGCCTGCAACCCAGGCATGTGCCCTGACTGGGAATCAAACCAGCGAGCCTTTGGTTCACAGCCCACGCTCAATCCACTGAGCTACACCAGCCAGGGCTGTTTTTTCTTAATATAACACATTTTACTGTTATTTCTCTCAATGCTCAGAACAAAACTACATCCCGTATACAGTAGATTCGAATCCTGGTTTCTCTTCCTGTCTCCCAATGGGGTTAGAAGGAAAGATATGATTGTACCCATTTTACCAAGGAATGGACTGAGGCCATAATTAGTCAAGGTTAACTACATATTTACATTGTAGTGGACCCTGGACTCAAGTACAGCATTCCCAGCGCACACGTCCAGCTCCCAGAATCCTGGGGTTTATACATGACCCTTCCTTCCTCTTAAATTCCCGTCCAATTAGACCTGTGGATGCTACAGCTTTAAAAACATCTCTAACAGGTACACCTCACTGTTCCTGGCACAGTTCTAAGCGCTTTAAATCTATTTACTAATTTAATTCTCGTAACACACTGAAGTGAGTATCCTTATTCCCATTCTACGGGCCAGGAAGCAGACTCACTATGGTACATAATTTGCCCGAAGTCCACACTGCTTGTAGGGATACAAGCCCAGGCGGTCTGGCCCGAGTCTGGGCTCGTGATCACCGTGCTACATCCACTCCCATTTACTTTGTTGTAAGTGCCTGCCCGTCTCAGGCATGAGTCAGCACATGCTTGAAGGCAAGAACTATATTGTTATCCTTATTCCCAAGCCCTAAGCACATTATCTGGCACGCAGTATATGCTCGGTAGGTATCTAGTGAAGAAATCTCCAAGTAACTGGAAAGGAGGGAGCCAGAGGAAAGTCATCCTGTCTAAACCTAAACTCTCAGAACTCAAACTGGTCATGAATTCTTTCCTCGGCTGTGACCCAAGATATTAAAGAGCCACAAGAACAGATCACTGATTGCAACCTAGTCCATCCTCAGTTGGGCTGGGCGGAACCAGCCCTCCCCAAAGCAGTACTGGCTCCTAAGGACCCAATGCAGAGCTCCTGGGGACTCAACGTGAGGTCCAACTTCACTCTCCCAGCACCACACTTCCGTGTCTGTGCTTAGAACCAGGAGGCTCCCCACAAAGGCAGGAATTCTGCCCCAAAGCTTCCATGCTGATGTGAAGAGGTGAAATCATACAATGAGGACTTCCTGGAACATCCAAGTGAATCAGCTGCTCAGGTTGGGACAAATCCAGAACATGTGACCACAAAGGGTGGCACATTGCAAATTGAGATCTAATATGAGCCATCTGGCCGGGAGCAATGGCCAACTGGAGGGATGGGGGCCTGGAAACCACCCAGCGCACAAACTTCCCTGGCGGAAATGATGAGTCAGCTCTGCCCAGAAACAAAAACCTTTACTGAAGTCCTTTGCAATAGACCCCACAGGCTACCAGGGTATATACATGGAGGCAGAGTTGAGTAACTCCAACTAAAGATCACCCTTGGTTCAAAGCTCTAAGATGCCTGGGCTTAGCAGGGACCAGGCTTAGCACGGACCAGATTTAGCTGGAACCTGAGTGAGCAGGGACCTGCATGCGGTAGACCTTCATTGCTGTGTAGGGGGCAAAATGGGCTGGAGAAAATCATTTCACAGCCAGATGGATGGACAAGACAAGACATGGCAGGCAGTGCTGGACTAGTTGTGGACAGTGTTGCCTTGGTCCCAGAGACCAACTTTCTTCTGTGTCTTCTCTCAGCCCCAGCTGCATGGAAAAAGTCAAAAGTAAACCAGTTACCAGGCCTAATTATCTCCCTTCAGTTTCCTCTTGGCAGCCGCCGCCAAGGCTCTTGCCAAAACTCTTTCACCAACACCCTGATCCAAAAAACCCCAAGTCGGCTGGAGAAGGCTCTGCTGGTGCAGAGCAGCTGTAAGGCTTCCTGACACCAAGACAGGCCACAGCAGTTCAACGCTGGGAGCTTCAAAGCAGCCATCTCCCTTGAGTCCCCTTGGCTTCTGCCTGTGGATGACAGAGAGGTGGTGGCATTGGCCACCTGGAACTGCACCAGAAAATGGCACAGCCAACCACGGACACTTGCCCTAACTGCCTCCCTACCCCAGGAGGTTCCTAGAGGCCTGTTCATGCTTGTAGTGAGGGAGCTCCAAGGTCAAGGCGAGCTGCATGGCCACTTCTGCCCAGGCCTGCTTAGGGCTGAGCCTGGGCCTCCCAGCTGAGCAGATGTAGGAGGTGCACCAGGGCTACTGCTGGGCACTCCGGGAAGCTGTCCGGGCGCCACACCACCGCTTTTGCTCCTCCTCGCCCTCCCTGACTCGTTTCCCTGCCTCAGCCTATGGGTGAACCTGAGGCCTGTTGTGTCTTCCTGGCTAGAAGAGAGGCAGCCGGCTCCTGAAGGGTGCCCCCAGCTCCAGGCTCTCTCTGGCTCCATGGTCATGAGTCAGCCTCCCAAACACCGGGTGCCTCAGGGGTCTGGACTTGCTTAAGCAGGGAATGGGGTGAACCAGCCAGGAGGGCTTCTCCTTGGCCTCCCTCCTGGCAGCCCCCTGGTCAAGAAGGACCAGGTGCAGTTTCTGTGCAGTTATGAAACCTGAGAAGGGACTGGAGTGACTATGAGCCGATGCTCTGAGAACAGGCAGGCACTGTGTGGTTGGGGGCAAAGAGAGTAGAGCGCACTCATCCATCACACACAGAAACAACCCCAGCCTTGTGCGGAGAGAGGAGGGAAGGAAGGTGGGCCTTTTAGGAGCCTGGGAGGCTTCAAGTCAGAAACAGAAGCAGGAAGGCTGTGCCCATGTGTGTTAGTGACCCACACCCCGAAGAAAGGAGGTCCGGAAACCAAGGCGGACGCGTTTCCCAGCCCACACCATATGCATGCAACAGCTCCATAGATCTCCGCATATGGGCCTGAGACATCTCTGGAGATACAGAAATTCCACTGGTCAGTGATTAGAGAAGGATGTTTTCCTGAAAACTGGTGGGAGGTAGTTTCTCCATATGTCCCATGCCAGTCGTCAGCACGTATTTACCGAGCAGCATTGTCTACAGGGTCCCATCTGGGGTATTCAGTTACAAAGGTCAGCATCTGGCCACCCAGCCCTGCACCCCTGAAGATGCACCATAAAGAGGAGCAAGGTTTAGCAGAAGCTCTACCGACCAGACTCAACGGCTTGCCACTGGTCCATCACTAGAGACACAGGACACCTCATCTTTGTCCTGAAGACAAAAGCTTCACATGTTTTACTATTTTTCTCTTTCACAATGGCTGGAAGGCTGGCTAGGGTGAGAAGGGGACAGAGCCAAGGAGGGACATTGGGTGAGCGTCTGATGACGTGTGGGGGTACTGATAATAGAGCGAGAGGCTGTGGGAGCGGGCGGACAGCGGCTCCCAGGTCTGGGTGGGGAAGGAGACAGGACGGACACCTTCCCCGCCATGATTTCCCCCGGGGCTGGGCTTATCTTCCCCATCTGTCCTCCCAGTGTCCTGGTGCACTGAGCTTGGTAGGATTCCCTGTCTCCCCTTACTCACTGCGATGAAGGCTGTGGGTATCAGTGTCCTGGTTCCTGCGACCCCAGGTGGCCACGCTAAGCTCCCAGGCCAGGCCCTTACCCGTAGCCTCTAAAAAAGAAAGTCAAGACAGCACAGTGGGAAGACCTTGCTCGCCATTTTTCCATTTGCCACTGCTCAATCCAACACCCGCTTCCCCAACTGGCCACTCTAGGCATCTCTGCCCCTCAGCTCACCACATTCTGGGAACCCCGACCTCCTGCTAGGGAAGGGCTGAACCCGCTCCCTAAAAGCCCATCTCTGTGCCTTTGCTCACACCCTCTGAGGATCCGAGAGCCCAGCCGTTCCATCTATCATAATCTGACCTTTATCTCCAAAACCCGGGTCCTCTGTGTGGCTTTTTCAGATACCTGCCCTCAGTTAACCTGCCCCCTTCTGCTCGGCAGAGTTCTGTGACTCGATTGCGAATGCTGTTTATTATAGCTAGCCGTGTGTACACACGTCACCTTTTCCGTGCTGCGTCCACTCCCCTCCCCTCATGACACCCAAGTGAGTACCAGGCAGGTGCTCAGGCCAGGGTGATTGACAGGGCGGACTGAATGACTGAGGACATGATGGTTGTGATCAATCAGGAGTCCACAGTCACCATTTCTCAGGCCACCCAGAGAGTTTCCACGGCAGAGCCTGCTGCTAAGTAGAGATGTCATCTGATTTATTAATTAATGCAAACACCATTCATCCAAATGCTCCTGGGCATAGTTAAAAAAAAAAAAAAAAAAGATCCAGAGCATTTAAAAAATGGTAAAAATAGCACTGACCAGTCAGAAATAGCCGGAGTTTTAGTCCTAACACTTTGGTCTCAGCATCGATTCCCCCTTCCCCACCTCCCAGCCCTCATCAGCCCCCACCAGTTGGTTGTCCCCCCTCCCCACCTTCCCCACAATTCCTGCCAGGGAAGGCTAATTGGGTTAATGAAGTGACTGCCTAATTGTTCTCTCCCCACAGCCCAACCCATCGCACTGGCTGCTTTCCGACTACCTGCCTCTCATCTGTTCCAGGATCGCTAATTTGCAACAACAACGGCCATTGTCGTCCACATCTGGGACTTTGGGGTTTGAAGTGAATGTCCCTGAGGCAGAGAACAGAAGATGCTGCTATTTTAGTTTGTCTCGTCCACAATGGGGCCATTCTCCAGGCTTTATGGGCATGTGGGAAATCTGAGCCGTGATGGGACTCGGGCCTGAGCGCAGTGTGCTGAGGAGGAAGGAGGGGAGCAGGTGGGGGTAAAATCCTGACCTTTTCTTCCCAGCTACTTGGGTTTGCATTTCATTTTAATCAGTTTCAGATGAAACTGACAAGCCAGGAGCCTCTGGAATCTCAGTGTCCTGGCCTTTGGCCCGAGCACAGAGCACCGAGCACCGGGGTTGGGCAGCCGGTGACCTGGCCTGACCCACCTTTCCCCAGAGGAGGCAGCGCCGCTGGTGGCCTTTCCCATCCCCAAGGCTCAGTCGAAGCCTGTTTGCTCTCAACAGCCTTGGAAAAAACAAGGCTTTTTCCCCCCTGTTGTTTTTGAGGTGTGTTCATTCGACTTCAGTCTGCTTCACCTTAAAGGGCTCATTACCTGCCCAAAGTATGGAAATGTCAGCATTCCTGGAGCAGGGTGTAACTAGGACAGAGGGAGACAGCTCTGGAATGCACCTAGAGGATGCTTCCGTTGGTGCAGAGGGCAGGAGGATGTTAACACGTGGCTCTGGGAAGGGGCTCCATTTCTTAGGGTGACTTCTATCTCTGCTCCAGCCCCTCTCTCCCTTCCCTGCCCCACCCCCAGCCTCAAAGTAGTCCTTATTCTAAGAGTGTCCCTCCGGCAATTCCAGGGCCACTGATCACAGAATCTGGGAAGGCTGAGTGTGGGTCCTTGGGGATCAGCTCTGGGCTGCCCCCACAGACTCACCAGGCGGAACTGCTTGTGACATTTCGTCCTGTCAGGCTGCCACCGCACCCCTAACACGCGGGAGGGCGGGACGTTCTGACTCTCCCTGTGCGCTGCGTCCTGTTGTGTTAGGTGCCCCGTCAACTCCTATTTCTGTCTCCAATTTGATTATCTGCAAACCTGCCTTACCCCCTCACCTTCCTCAGCTCTCATTAGCATGCGAGCGTCTCCTATCCATCTTTGTTTTCACTATAGCGCACCTGGTAACGTGACTGACACTGAAGAGGTGCGGGATAAGTAAGCAATGAATTAAAACCGGTTGGGAAGTTCCTGGCAATCAAATAAGACGCTCTGACCGAAAAGAAAGAGATTGAACAAAAGGTAACCAAACCTGACACCTTCCCCAGCTAAGTTAGGTGTCTGTGCTCTGTGGCGGACCACTTCCTTCAGGAGAGGCTGACACCCGCCTTCAGGGACACATCTCTGTGCCACAGTCTGCACACCACTGCCCTCCACTGGACACTGGGCCCAAGCTTCCTGGAGACCAGCTCCATGTCAGAAGGCCCTCAGGTTTCCTGCCCTCCCCATCCTGGACACACTGCTGGGCAAACCGGTTTCTTGGCTGGCTGCTCTTACCAGGTCTGTTTCATCCTGACTGCTTTGCATTGAGTCCATGAAACCCAGGAAGGGACGAGAGGAACAGGGCTTCTTTGACTCCCACTCCAGATAGTGGGGTCCCGCAGTACTTACTGCGTGCAGACGTTCCTGGCGTGCCAGCAGCGCTGTGGACTGTTATTACGATCATTAATATAAGACTCCATTTCAGAATCTATATTTGTTCTGAGTCTAGAACAGCCACGGCATTGACTGCTTTTAAAAGCAACCAATGACCACAAAAAGGCACAAAAAACTTCAAGCAGAAGACTTCAAAAACAATCAGTCAATTCTCTCTATCTACACAACAACAAAACCTTCCTCCTTTGGGAAAAGATAGAGGAGAGGGAAAGGAAACACAAGCCCAGCCCAGCCTTGGGGATGAGACCTCTCTCTCCTGCACTGTGTCACATTCTCTGTCTTTAATGACAGGTATTTGTGAATGTGCCTTATTATCTCTGCCCCTGACCTCGTTAGCACTTTGCCCAGCACAATGACTGGCCCACAAAGGGTGTGCAATGCATAGTTATTGAATTCCGGGCAATCAAATATAGCATATGAGTGGCTACTAATACTTTACCAGTGGCACTAGTTAAATAAGTAAAAAATGGAGGCACCACCCTTACTGCTTATAAATTGCTTCCACTTGCTGAGAAATTGTTTTCAACTCCCAAAATCGAACTCTGGGGTTAGCCCAGGGACCTGGCAGGTATTTGGATTTTGAAGCTGAAGCTCTGGAAGAAATCGTGGACTAGGCAGAAATCCAGAAGTCACACAGCATGGAGGTGGAAGTGAGAATCCAGGAAGGACGATAGAGCGTGGAATCAAAGTCTGGGCCCTCGGGACCCCGTCCTGAAGGAGCAGGGACTGCAGAAGAGGCCAGGACAGAGCCAGAGCATGAAAAGCCAGAGAGGTGAAGGAGGAGAGAAGAATGGGATCCAAAAAGCCAAGGGCCTGGGAAGTTTAAAGGACCAAGGGGTGGCCAGTGGCCTCAAATGCAGCTGAATACCATATTTTTCAGACTATAAGATGCACCAGACCATAAGACGCACTTAGGTTTTAGAGGAGGAAAATAGGAAAAAAATTTTTGAAGGAAGAATTTTGGTAAAATATTCTACCTGCTCCTGCCTCCTGTGACCCCATTCCACCACCGCTGCCTGTCCCACCCCCACCCCCCCTGAGCCAGGTAAGCTACATTTGGACTATAAGACGCACCCCCATTTTCCTCCCAAATTTGGTGGGGGGGCAGTGCAACTTATAGTCTGAAAAATACGGTCATCTAGTCAAGAAAGTCTTGTGAGCTGACCGCTGGATTGAGCAATATGAAGGTCAGTGGTATCAAGTGGGTAACTTCAGTCAATGCAGCTGCACTTGAAGGCTGGGGGTGGATAGAGTTGAAAACGCCACCATGGGAAGGGGATTGGATGGCAAGGACAGGAAGACAATCCCAGACGCAATGGGTGTAGGGAAAAGAACAAGAGCCTTTGGTTTGACCTCACACCCAAGCTCGGTCTTCTAACCCCGCTTCCCTATTGCCCCTAGTTTCCTTTTCTAGAAATCAGGACGAATCCTACTCTTCTTGTTGTGATTTACAGGCTGGCTGGCCACTTGCTGGACAATGGAGAGCCGAGTTCAATGCCAATCTGTTCAGTATAAATTATTTCTCAGGCTTGGTTTCTTCATCATCTGTAAAGGAAAAAGGCACAGGTCCACATGCCCTTATTTGAAATTCTTGGGAATTCAAAGTCTCCTATGCCTGTATCACTGCAAGACCATCTTCAGAGGTCTCCCTGCTGCCAGGCTTGGATTGCAGCTGGAGCCTTGTAACATGCTAATCTGCTTAAAGCCCTTCAATTGACAGGAAAAACTAATTTATAGTAGCAGGAAGCAGATTAGTGGTTGTCTGGGGCCAGGGGTGGGGGTGGGGAGACCGAATATAAATAAACATGAGGGAATGTTTTAGAGATGCAGTATTCTGTATTTTGATGGTGATATGGGGCATACGGGTATATAGCCAACGGGCACATTTGTCAAAATGCATCAAACTGTACATTTAAAGCCAAAATGTTTTAGTGTATGTAAAATGTGTCTCAACAAACGTAATTAAAGAATGATACACTTCTATGTCACCCTATTGCCTGCAGGACAAAGTTCAAATTTCTTATCCTGGCATAAGTGATGATATGGTTTCTTTCCTTGCTCCTTCTCTCCCTCCACTCCCTAAACACCCATCAGATCAGTTCCGCAGCAGATCTAAAATGGGCCTAGACCTCCTCCCCTCCTTGCCCATCTGTCGAACATCCACCGTGTTTATTGAGGGTCAGCTTGCGCGATCACTATTAGCAGCCCCTCTGAACCCACAAGTGATCGTTCTTCTCTTGTGCTCCACTGACCTGACATAGTGAGTTGGCCTAAAATTTCCTTTGGTTTTTTTCCCCTAAAATGGCTCTAGCTGCATTTAGTTGTCTTTCACTTCATTAGAAACAATGTTGTTAGATTGTATTGTGACAGTTGTCATAAGAACATGCATTTTTTAAAATTTATCAAAATTGGTGAATTTTTTGTGTAGCCATTTTAATCTTGACTGAAGAAAATACATAACATTTTCAGCATCGTGTGCTTTCTTATTTCAAGAAAGGTAAAAATGCAACTGAAATGCAAAAAAAGATTTGTGCAGTGTATGGCAAAGGTGCTGTGACTGATTAAACGTGTCACAAGCAGTTTGCGGGGTTTCGTGCTGGAGATTTCTGGCTGGAAGATGCCCCGCCATGGGGTCTATAGACCAGTTGAAGTTGACAGCGATCAAATTGCGACACTAATTGAGAACAATCATCATTCTACTGCACATGAGAGATAGCCAACGTATTCAAAATACCCAAATCAATAAAGTTATGAGTGAAAATGAAAAATGTGTCTTTTATTTTACTGAAAAAAACCATACGGACTGTTTGGCCAACCCAATACATGCACAGAGAGGCAGGCACTCTGCTAACCGCCAGAATCCTGGAGCCCTGAGTGCAGAGATGAGACCGGGAACAGAGATGAGAAACCAGGCTGCCCCCGTGGAGGTGGTCTGAAGAGAGCAGTCCCAAGCATTGCTCCGAAGTCAGCTGGAACTTGCCAAGAGTTTGTTTTATCAAATTAACACTGGGAAGAAAAGACATGTAGTCTTTTGTTTCCAGTCAGGGCTTGAGTGGCAGTGTCTTAGTGAAAAGAGTGCTAGATTAAGGAATAAGAGGTTTGGACCCAAGATCTATTAAGCTACAGAACCGGGTAAACTATTTCATTTCAGTGGACTCAGTTTAATCATCTATAAAATGGGATTAATAATAGTACTACTTATAGGTTTTTTATGAGTGTTAAATGAGTTAATATGTATGAAGACTTTAAAATAGCATCTTGCACTTAGTAACACTCCATAAATAGTAACTATTATCTGTATGAAGAGGCACTTGACCAGCACAATCCCTAAGGTTCTTTTCAATGCAATCTGGCTTTTACCGTAGAAGTCCCGCCCACTGGGTGGTGGGACAGACGCTCCTCCACTGCTCCAGGGGGCGCTGTGGGAGCTGCCAACTGTGCCCCTGCTCTCGACTTCTCTGGGCCGGATCCCGGAGCCACCCGCTCGGGGTTCCGCCCCATTCCTGACAACATCCGTAGTTCTCATTGGTCAAGGGACATACGGCCATCCAATAAAACGAGACATTGGTGCGAGGAAGCGCCACCATCTTTGGTAGGGTGAGACCCGGTATCGATCGATCGATCAGCGGTGGTGGGAAGTAGGTAGCAGGTGGGCTGGGTCGTGCCACCTCAGGTCGCAGCTTTGCCTCCCTCTCGGGTTCCGCCGCGGGCACGCCATGCCGCAGTACCAGACCTGGGAGGAGTTCAGTCGCGCGGCCGAGAAACTCTACCTCGCCGACCCGATGAAGGTAAGTCGCTGGCCGGGTCGGCGCCCTATACCCAGGCCGAGGTCAGGGTGTCTTCACTGCCGTCCGCTCGGCCTCCGGTTCTTGTGCGCCCCGGGAGGTGCTGGCATTGACCACAGATGGGCCCCTCCAAGTCCGATTGTGCCTACTGTTTTCTCTCTGATTGACGTCCCGATGAGGCCTGAAAAGGGCAAAAGCTGGATCATTTCAGGGCCGTCAGCAGCCCTGCGGCCGGCCTTTCCTGCTCCCAATCCCCGAGTATCCCGTAGGAATTCAGTGGTTTACGTGTCCCTCAGTGCGGGGCTTCTCCCCCCACCCGCAGTTTCGCTTCCTGGACTTGATGTCTTGCTTTTCCGGTACCACCAGGGCAGGAGGATCCCTCATCGAAAATGAAACAGTAAATTTTTTTCTGCCACCGCCGACACGTTCATGAAAAACCCCAATTTAGAGGCATCTACACCCGTTAGAATAGCGGTTCTTCATCTCTTAGAGGTCAGGGCCCGTTTGAGAATGAGAACGCTTGCACCCTTCCCCCAGCAAAATGAACCTGAACGTTAAAGTTTAAAAACAAGTGGTTGCCAGAGGTTAGCTCATTGTTTAAAAAGCCTAAGGTTTATTTTATTGTCATATCTAAAAAGTGTTTGAAACACCACCTTGTTAACTAGAACTCCTCCTGCTAGCTTTTTAAATCTTGATAGGTAACAAGAAGCTGTAGAATACTCTGTTCCACTATTTACAATAAAATAATATAACAATAAATGATGAAATGAATCAGGTATTTTTTAAATCGAGTACTTTGTTTATGACACGATTTCCAGCCCCTCCGACTTCTCTTGTTCGAGGGGCCATTGGTTTATTCATTTAAGCCATGTACCATGAGAACAATACAGGATTTTTATCTGGTAGTGCCCACCGTATAAACTGAGACTTTTAAAGGAAAGTAAGGAATATACAAGTTCACATCAAGAGTAGTCATTTCAATGCGGTGCTGGTGGTGCCAGGGAAAATGGAAATAAAATGGTAACTATAGGGCACTGCTGTGAACACAGCGTGTCTAGAAAAAGCAGGAGAGAGAACTTCCCTGGCTCTTCACCCAACCAGAAAATGCCGGTAGCCTCGAAATTCCTGCGCCTTCATGATAGCCTTCTGGTTATTGACAGTCTTCCACGTGACAGGCGTTTTACATATATTTGTATGTACAGTTTATGTGAATAATGAAGACAGCCCTTGAGGTAGTTGAATGAACAGTTTTAGATACATTAAATAACATGTATAGTCTAAGAGTTTAAGTTAAAATTTGAAATCAGGACTCCAAACCCCGAGTCCACACTATTGTTTCTACCTGCGAGGACTAAAGAAGTAAATAAGTTTTGTTAGAACTCTCTGAACCTGTTTTACAAGAAATCTTCTCTCCTCTCCCGACCGCGCTGAACCTTTAATGACGCACATCATCCCATCTGCCGTCCTCTCTGACATCGCCCTGTATCACGGCTGGCCCATGTAAGGACCTTGCAGTTGGTCTGCCTGCCTTTCTAATCCCCGCTCCCTCTCACAACACAACGGTCTAAAACACACACATTGAGGTCTCTCCGTTTTCTGCTTACACAGTGGTTCTTCGTTGACAGCTGGGTCAAGTGCAGACTCCGAGCCCACTGGCCAACCCTCTCGGCAGCCTGTCTGCTTGGGCTCCCACCGTTTCCACCACCCTGGGCTCTGGCCTCACGAAGCTACAGAATTCACAGAATCTTCATGCAGGCGGCTGCTTGAGCCTTTATCCCTCCTTCTTCCCTAAAGGCAAAAAGATTTTGCAAAGCCACCTCCACGAAAACATTTTTACACTTCCTCTTGCCCCAAACTGAATTGCTTATTTACTCGCAGCATTTTACCCGTGTGTGCCTTTAGAGGACCCGATTCGTGTTCTTTTGTTTTGGTTATTTTGAGTTGGTGGGATTCAAAGATCCTGAGTGAGCAAGAGTCTGGATTTCTTTTTCTCTCCAAGGCATCTGGCATGGTGACTTAGGCACCTGCAAGGTATAAGATCAACCTTCTTCTATAATACCATTGATCCTTTAACTCATTTCTCCTGATGAAGGCAGTGGGTATTCTTTTAACTGAGAGTTAAAACTTTACATAGTTATCACACTTGGTACATTTTAAAGTTTCAGTTTCTTTTAGTTTCTGGAAAACCGAATATTTTTAACAAAAAGTATTGTGTAGCATGGCCCACAATATAGGAGTTATTCTAGATTTGGGGAAATGAGGATGGAGACGTCTTTTCAAGGCAGAATTCTGCTTTTCTGTAATAACGCATCCATGTACCATCCTGGTAACGATGTGATTTTGCTGAATACTCGAGCCTCAGTGCACCTCCTGAGAGCCGTGGACGGGGAAGGTGTGAACTGGGGTTTTCTGAGGGATGGGTCTGGACTCACCCAGTCCTCTCTGCTGTTCCCCCATCTGTTCCTGTCATTCCTCGGGGTCCGAGTGTTGGTACTGTAAGAGAGGAAAAACTTTCTCCTTTATTCTCTTAGGTTTATTTGCTGGGGTCCTGCAAATTAACCCAACAACAGGCAGGTAAACAAGGGGGAAAACTGTTACATATGAACTGGAGTTCATAAAGAAATAGAAGGGGGCAGTTAGAATCGGAGCCTGTGTGCCATCTTAACAAAGGGTGACCGGGTGTGGGCCAGAGGCTGGAAAAAGAGAAGGGGCTTGGGGCGTCTGGCAGGCAGAGTGACTTGGGGGAAGGTGACTAGGGAATGTGTGGTGAATAGTCGTTATTTAGTGCAGCTTCTTTAGCAGATAAGTACCCTCTGGGTAAGGGAGAGGGGACCGTTTATTAACCTTTACAGAGGTTCATCTGTGTCCTGCTGTTGGCCAGAAAGGGCAGAGTCCTAATTGCCTTCAGCTCAAAATAGTCCTTCTGCCCAGGTGGCTTATTTTGAGGTGGCACGCTTTGATCCCCGTCCATATATGTTTTTACTGGCTAGACATGCCAAACCACTTCATGTCTTAAAAAAATTAAAAAAATAAAAAAAATAATTGTAAGGGCCCAGCTGGTGTAGCTCAGTGGATTGAGCACGGGCTGGGAACCAGAGGGTCCCGGTTCGATTCCCAGTCGGGCCACATGCCTGGGTTGCAGGCCAGGTCCCTGATGAGGGCCATGTGAGAGGCAACCATACATTGCTCTTTCTCCCTCCCTTCTCCTCTCTCTGAAAATAAATAATAAATAAAAAATCTAAAATAAATAAATAAATAAAAAAAAACTAATTGTAGCAATAGGAATGGACTAAAATGCTGTATTCTCCCTCATTTCAATAGTGATAAGTTTACTGTAAAGATTACTGGACATTTTAGCTATTCTAAAAGGATTGTTTTAGCCAACCTGAAGACTGAATTATTTATGAGAAATATCTTTTGGCTTCCCTGTCTCTAAAACGTGCATTTTTGTTTCAGGCACGTGTGGTTCTCAAATATAGGCATTCTGACGGGAGTTTGTGTATGAAAGTAACGGATGATTTAGTCGTAAGTATACGCTTTTATTCGTTGCATACTTTCAGATTTGTTTTAGGTAATCATCTGTTTGAAATTATTTACATAGAATTTATGCAAATTACCTGTTAGGATTATTTTGCATTTCATTCCAAAGTCAAGAACCACATTCTAGAAGCTACTTTCATAGGCTCTTGGGGAAATAATTTAACCTTCATTAAGATAGCATATCAGGCGTAGTTTAATCATTGTGCTCTTCGAACCTTAAGAAGAATGTAGGGGCCATAAATGGATATTAGGGGACAAAGGTTTCCTTTCGGGCATGTGACAAGGGAATGATGGCATTTAAACACAAGATACAGGCTCTATAGTCACATGTTCCTCCTCCCCGGCCTGCTCACTCTCGTCGCTGCCTCACGCCCCGGTCCCTGCTGAGCCCCCGCCAGCTGCCAGCTGCAGGCAGAGTAGCACCACACTGCCCAGGCTGAGAGCTCGGCAGCGGCTCCTTGCCTCACACCCCGCAATCTCGCCAGTTCTTGCCTGCATTCACTGCCTCGCTGCTTTTCAAGCAGAAAGCCACTCTCGTGGAAAACGTTACTTTTGAATCTGTGGCTCCATTTCATCTTGTTTTCTTTTTCTGTGTTTCTGTTTCATTCGTTGCTAATTGCTTCACTGATACGCCCCCAGAAATAGTGGCTTCTCTGGGATTTTGTCCCTGGTTGTCTTTTTCATACCACTTCTCTGGAGTAATCTGTTCGGTCATTAAGTTCAATACTGCCTGTGTCTATGTCTATTATCAAATTTGTACATTTAGCTCATATTTTTTTTGATACCCTGGCTAGCTCTACGTTGAGTATCCTTACCTCACTAGTCCTCAGAATTAGCCTGTCTAGAATGGAACTCACCGCCTCTCCTCCAACTGGCTCCTTCTCCTGTTCTCTGGTTTCCGTTGCACCTCATGTTTGCGGATCACGTGTGGTCCCTTCCTCTCCCTCATTCTCATGCCCATTCTTCCTTCATTTGAAAAACTCATATTTGATCCTGTGATACATTCTGTACACTTTTTTAGGCATTTAGGGATTAATGATTCAAGCTCCCTCATTCAGTACCTGTCGGGAGCGAATACTCTATCTTCACTGGTACTCTCAAGTTTAGGATGTGGTCGTCCCTTGCCTGGACTATTAGAATAGTCCCCTGACTGTGTCCCTACTTCCAGTTCATCCTTCCGCCATCCTAGACTGCTGCTGGACTGATTTCTAAAACTGCGAGTTTGGTCGTTACTACCCCCCTTAAAAGTCTTCCATGGCTCCTCATCATTCAGTATAAACCCCACCCTCACATCCCCGGTAATCTGTTTTTCTCTCTATTACTTAAAAGCTCAAGACTTGAGTTCTTCCCATCAGACCACAGCAGGATTTAACATCCTACTTAACTGGTTATTTTTTGGTAAGCTTTTGTTAGAGTTCACTGAGTTTTTTCAATCCACAGCAGTGATATTTATGGAATATAATTGCTGGAGGCTTGGAAACTCAAGTGTAATTTTCTTAGTATGGCCTCCAGAGAGAACAGGGCAGAAATGGGAGCAGAGGCTCACATTTTCACCCCCTCATGCAGTGGTGGTGTTGGCAGTCTGCTTCTACATGGTTAACATCTGCCTCTAAACTTCCTGACAGTGTCTGGTGTACAGGACAGACCAAGCTCAAGACGTAAAGAAGATTGAGAAATTCCACAGTCAACTGATGCGACTCATGGTAGCCAAGGAATCCCGCAGTGTTGCCATGGAAACGGACTGAATGGTTTGCGATGAAGCCTGTTTACCATTTTCTTAGGAAGTAAATATCCTGAATTGTGAAAATGTTGGGGCAGAAAATACTTTATGTAATAACTTAGTGGGCTATTCAGAAGCTGAAAGAAAGGTCATTTTTTTTACTTTGTTTTTTAATGTTTACTTTAGAGAGCCAGGAATATAAATGCTGTCAGTTAGAAAGCCTTTATTTTTGGAAATTGAACAAGAAAGTTGGCTCTCTTAGAAACTTTCTGCAGATTCTTTGAGGCTGGGCAAAATATTATTTCTTTTAGTAAGTTTGTATCAATAACTTGAAAATGAGATATCAAGAAAAGCCTATTCTTTAGTTTCTTCATCTTTAAAAGTTCAGTGTAACCATTATGTTGTATCGATAGATTCCTTTTGGGGCATAAAATGCGTGCAGTTGATGACCACAAGTACAAAGTGCGGGGACCAGAAGTATCCTCGCCCAACAGGACCTGTCCTGTCCAGTTGTGCGGCCTCAGCTGTGTCTAAAAGCAACTATGGAAACAGATGTCTTTATTGTGGACTTTCCACATTTCAACTGTATTTTGACTATAAGGACTTCGTAGTAGCATTAGCTTGTTGAGCAGACTTTGAACCTAGTTTTCAGTGCTCAGAACACGTGAGCGCAACGATCACTGATGGGCCGACGTCACCGCGTTCCAGAGTGTTGGCCACACGTTTCCCCAACAGCCTGTCAGAAGGGCTGCAGCCCGGCATCCTGTTAAACTCTCGCGTGCCCCTCCACACCCGCCCACCTCTCTACAACCTCACAACTGGTATGTGTTCCGGAAGTATGTTGTTTGGTATTTATCTCATATCTGTAACCCGAATCCCACCACCTAAGTGTAATGTTCACATATTGATTCCCGCGTTAAAATATTTTTGTTAGGAAGTTGCCGTGTTGAGCAACATTTTAATATGGAAAGTTCCATTAGCCATATGGATTCTGACATGTAGAAAGGTCAGGAAATAAAATACTAGGTGAATACAGATGGTTCCTCTCGAAGTTTTTCACTTCACAAGAATTACTGGTTTCTTGCCTGGGATACACTGTATTCACAGACGGTGAGGTGAGCCTCGTGGCACTGCTCAGCACATTTCGTTGTGTTTCTCGGTACTTTTCATTCCATTTCTTCGAGCTGTATGTCAAGAGCAAGCTTCTTTCTCAGTTAAGGACAGTAGTCAGGTCATCTGGGGGACTTCTGAGTTTGTGGATTCCCCCTCCCTCACAGTGGGATCACTAGTTTTTCTTTGGCCTTTTTCTTTCTCATTTACATCCTCCCCTTTTTTAACACGACTTTATGAAGGCAACCAGGAAGGGCGGGACTAGCCTTTGGGTCCTTTGGGTCCCTTGTACCTGAGAGCAGAGGTTTGGAGGCAGACTGCCTGGGATGTGATTCTGGCTCTGCTACTTTCTGCCTCTGTGGTCTTAGATGAGAGACTTCTGTAAGCCTCATTTCTACCTCGAAATCGGGTTAACAGTGGTTCTCATCGGACATTCTGAGGGTTAAATGGCATAATCTATGTTAAGCCTTTAGCACAGTGCCTAGAACATGGTAAGCTCAATAAATGGTAGCTGCTGTTACTATTATTGTTACAATTATAGTTTCTCAAGGGAAAGGTATGAAAAGCTAGTTCTTATATTTTCTCATAATTTTAATTGAACCATTATTTATTGGTAATGTCTGCCCTTTCTGTCAAGCTATATCTATTATCAAATGGCTTTTTTGCAGTTGGGAAATACAAGATTGCCCTCACAGAGTATTCTTGTATGGGGGGCGGGGGGGAGCAGACTGAAATCCTTAAATCTAAAACTTGTGTTTATTTGTGTCTGTAAAAAATAAAATTATTGAGAGAAGTAGTTGGTGGTAAGTGGTAAAAGTATTGAATCTCTTAAAGACCATATAAATAGCCCTGGCTGGTGTAACTCAGTGATTTGAGCGCAGGCTGCGAACCAAAGGGTCGCAGGTTCGATTCCCCATTAGGGCACATGCCTGCGTTGCAGACCAGGTCCCCAGTGGGGGCCTTGTGAGAGGCAACCATACATTGCTGTTTCTCTCCCTGTCTCCCTCCCTTCCCTTCTGTCTAAAAATAAATAAAAAATTAAAAAAAAATCTTTAAAACAACAAAAGAAGGCCATATAAATAATAAAACACCAAGCCATAATAACACTGTGAAAATCGCAGTGCTGTGGACCTCAGTTTTTCACATCAGGAAGCATTTCTGGGCTCTCATCGCACTTCTATGGATTAATTTTCAGTGAGCTGTTTTGTGTATTTGGCCAAATGCTGCTGACTCAAGCAGGGGCGTCCCGGGATGGCTGTGAATGAGGCCCGACACAAAGTCATGAATTTCCTTAAAACCTTTTTTTTGCTCATCAGTTTTCGTTAGTGTTTGTGTATTTAATGTGTGGCCCAAGACAACTCTTCCAGTGTGGCCCAGAGATGCCACAAGGTGGGACACACCTCCGAGTCTCAGGTAACTTGCATGAAGTCACTAGTAATTGAGGTTCTAGGTACAGTTAGCAGTTCACATAATTTCATTTTGTTACTCTCTTCTAAAGACCCACTCTCCTTGGGTCACAGCCCGTTAACACTGCAGTTAGGCTACCTCCATCCTCTGTTGTACAGGGTTGGCTTCCCCTTCCAGGGCACCAAGCCTGTGAACTTTCTGTCTTAAAAATATGAAATCTCTCAGTCACAGACTGATGACTTGTATCATAACATATAAAGAACTCTGAATACTCAATGAGAAAACAGCCTCTCTCCCCCAAAAACCCATGGAAGATTTGAACAGACGCTTCGCTGAACGTAAACAGATAGCAGATAAGCACGTAAAAAGATGTTTAACCTCATCGGTTGTTAAGAGAATGCAAATTAAAATGACAAGATAACCACTACACACATGAGAGTAGCTAAAACTAAAAAGACTGACCATCCCGAGTGCCGACGAGGACACAGCAGCCAGAACTCACACACACTGCTGGTGGAAATGGAGACCAGTACGGCCACTTCAGAAAACTGACCATGTCTTTACAAGTTTTGCATGTATCTGCCATCCATACAAAGACCTGTGCATGCATGTTCATAATAGTTTTCTTCACAAATAGAAACAACCCAAAAGTCTGTCAGAAGGTTTTTGGATAAATAAATTGTGGATGTCCATACATAGCAATACTACTCATCTATGAAAGGCATGAACTATAGATAACACGTGTCAAGGTGGACGAATCTCAAAACAATTACACTGAGGGAAAGAAGCCAGACATGAAAATGCATACTGAATAATCTGATTTACATAAAATAGAAAATGCAAATTGGTTTACAATGACTGCAGATCCTTGGGGGGCTGGGGAGGGAGGATTACAGTGGGACCTGGGGAACCATCGGGGGCGATGGGTATACCCACCGTCTTGAATAGGGTGACAGTTTCACATGTGTATACACAAGCCAAAACTTAGGAAACTATGTTCTAAATATGTGCAGTTTATTGCATGCCAACTATAGCTCAATAAGGTGTTTTGAAAAAGAAAAAGTCCAGCCCTGGCTAGTGTGGCTCAGTGGTTGAGGGCCAGCCTGCGAATCAAAGGGTCGCTGGTTCGATTCCCAGTCAGGGCACATGCCTGGGTCGCAGGCCAGGACCCCAGTAGGGGGCATGTGAGAGGCAACCACACACTGATGTTTCTCTCCCTCTCTTTTTCTCTCCCTCCCCCTCTAAAAAATAAACTGAATAAAATCTTTAAAAGGAAAAAAGAAAAAACCTGCTGTGAAAATGGCAGGTAGTGACAGCCCCCCGTCACCACGCCTGTGACGTGGACTGCAGTGCTGCACTTGGGGCTGTTCCCAGGCAGATGGAGAGCTGCACTGCAGTCTGAGGCTCTTCCCACCCAATCTCCCTCTCCCTCCCCTCGCTGGCATATCTACCACCGACAAATCTGTGCTTACTCCATCTTGGCATGTGCTTTCTAAAGGACTTGAGTTGACACAGTGTCTGTTGTTCAGCCTCTAACAAATACCTTTTGTCGTACAGAAGTTCCAGATCTTGAGCATAGTCTCATTGTCTCAGTGCATTCCTTTGTGGTTTTCGTGTGATATCAGTCTCCTTGACATTCTGTGCATGTGCAACCCAGAGATGCAGGCAAGTCAGCGCCTGTGAGGTCACCCTTGACATTCAGGGACCGGAGCTAATACTCTGCTTTTTGTCCCCTGGGTGGACAGTTCTCATTTCATAAAGCCTCTCAGAAGGTTGCGTAGAATCAAGCACCAGCTGCTCGGAGCAGTAGCCAGTCTGAAAACATCCTTGTGTTCTTTCCCCTTTACCTTTCCGTCTCTCCAGCCTCTAACACCTGTCCCCAGGGCGACTTCCCAAGTAAGCTACTTACACAGAAGGCTGTCTCAGGCTCAATTGCGGGGGAAACCCAAGTCAAAACGACAAAAAAAGTTTTGGGGAATTAAGAACAGGATAGCTGAAGTGAAAAGTGGGCAAGAAATTACAGAGATGCCTCAGAAAATAGATCTAAAAAGAAGAAGAAACAGAGAGAGGAAAATCAGAGTCAAGATTTCCAAAACAAGAATTCCAGAAAAAAGAAAGCGGAGTGGAAGAAATCAATAATATTGTTTAAGAAATGTGTACAAAATTAAAGGACGTGAATTTCTAGGCTGAAAGGGCCTCCTAGTGCCTTGCACCAAGGGTGAAAGTAGACCCAATGTCAAGACCAATGAGATCAGAACCTCAGAAAGTGGGAGATAAAGAAAAGACCCCGTAAGTTTCCAGTGGTGGCAGGTGGGGTGGGGGGGGGTGGTTCCTTAAAAGGCTCAGGCATCAGCCCTGGCTGGTGTGGCTCCGTGGATTGAGTGCGGGCTGCAAACCAAAGGGTCGCCAGTTCGATTCCCAGTCAGGGCCCATGCCTGGGTTTCAGGCCAGGTCCCCTGTAGGGGGCGCACGGGAGGCAACCAGCCGGTGTTCTTCTCCCTATTTCTCCCTCCCTCCCTTCTAAAAATAAATACAAGCTTTAAAAAAAAAAAAAAGGCTCAGGCATCAGAATGGCCCTGGGCTTCTCAGTGGCAATACTGGAAAAGGAGAAGATCATGGAGCAATGCCTTCAAAATTCCATCCTGGAATTTTTTATTTAGTATTGAGCGAAAACTATTAATTCATGGGAAGCACTGAATAAAGATATTTCCAGACACTGAGATTACATTTTACTACGGTAACAATCTCAGCACTTTGGGAAAAAAACATTTGTCACTCAAGTACAGGTAGCTGTGGCTCCACCGGCCTGCTCCTGCTCCAGTCGTTCATTCCAGGGTCCAGGAAGAAGGAGCAGAACCTCCCAACCACTATTAAAACTTCTGCTCACATGTCACATCATGATCTGTGGATCAAAGCAAGTGACGTGTCCAAGCCTGATGTCAGCAACATGGGGATTACGTGCATTCTCAGGGAGGCACGGGAAGTCACAGAGCAAAAGGCAGGAATATGTAAGTATGGAATCCCTGGGAAGAGTTATCTACTCAATGTCTCAAGGTTTTACTTCCCACAAACCCTTTTTTTAAGAAGCCACTCAAGCCCTGACCCCCATGGCTTGGTCAGTTGGGCATTGTTCCACAAAGAAAAGGTTGCAGGTTCGATTCCCGGTCAGGGCATGTGCTTGGGTTATGGGTTCGGTTCCCAGTCTGGGCGTATACAAGAGGCAGTCCATTGATGTTTCTCTCCCTCCCTTCTCTCTCTAAGAATAAATACAACCTTTTTTTTTTTTTAAAGCCACTGAAGGATATATGTTCCTCTAAAGTGAGGGAGTGACCCAAGGAAGAGGAAGACAGGGGCGGGGTGGGAGGCAGATAAAGGAAACAGACGCTTAACACAGGAGCCAGCAGGGAGGATTCCAGAGGACAGAGATGGAGCATCTAGACCAGACTGGAGGCAGGTCAGACGGCTCCTTAGGCACTTGAAGAAAATAAAACTGAGAAGTCTAATGTGCCCTGGCCTGGTAGCTCAGTTGGTTATAGCAGCGTCCTGATGCACCAAGGTTGTGGGTTTGATCCCCAGTCAGGGCACCTACGAGAATCAATCAGTAAATACATAAATAAGTGCAACAACAAGCCAATGTTTGCCTCTCTAAAATCAATAAATAATTTTTTAAAAAGAAAATCTGTTGTGAATAAATTTATTATGAAGGGATTTAGATAACTGATAGGTTAGTGTTGAAGTAGTGATTGGTACATAAATAACTATGCAAATTTTACAAATGTTAGTTCTAGGGAAAACAACATGTTATAAGGGGAAAGAACATTAATCATAGTTACTATAGATCAGTCCCAAATTGCCTTCATAACAATGAAGCACTGAACAGCGACATAACCAAACTTATTCAGGGAATACAGAGGAGGAGGAGACGTCCAGGTAGTGAGGTCAGTTGAAGAAAGAGCTAATTTCCATATCAGTTATGATCTTCAACAGATAGTGCCTAAAATGAGATTTCAAAGCTAATATTTCATAAATATGAAAAGAATCGGCTAAAACCAGGGTTAGAGCTGATTTTTGCTCTTCAAGAACAATGAGGGGTGGGGGTGGGTAGAAGAAACTTTTGTTGGCTTCAAACCCTGTGGAGCCTTTTGATGCTTCAAACAATTGACTGATCGTAACATGGAGTTTAAGTAACAGTCGTCCCATCCCTGCAAAACAGGCATGAAATGGTCCTCTCGCTTAAGTACGTCACAGAACGGTGTCCCATGCAGGCCCGCAAGCGCCTCTGCTTCTGAACTTTATTTTTGCAGACCAGCTTATTTACAGAGATTCTTCTGTTGACCTTGATCTTCACAAGATTGTATTGTTGACCGTTGCCCTTGAAGTTCTGGGAATACAGTGTGGTCAGAGACCTCTAGGAATCTGGGATAAAGTGGTTTGGGGAGTCAATGTGAAGTCATTTAAGAGAATTTTCAGGGTCAGTGAGTCCTTTCTGTGGACGTAGGAAAAGTGCTTATAAGTCTAACATTTGACATCCTTCCTCTTCATTTACAACTGTTAAAAAATGCTGCTGAGTATATTTGAAATGTCTTCTTGGCTTTATTCAGTGATTCATGAGTAGGGCAGCATCCCATCCAGCAAAGAGAAAGGAGCTCCAGAGAGCTGTACAAAATGGAATCAGTTAAAGGCAGAAAGAGGGATGGGACAAGGAGTTAACAGCAAAAGCAAAGCTTGTTTCAGGCAAGGTCACCTTCCTTTCAGGGGAAGGCAGGGATCTAACAGGAAGATGACCTCACTAGGGCTGACCAGGTACTTCCAGAGTGACTGGGTAACACTTATGTTTCCAGGAGATGCTGAAACAGCAGTTAGGTTCGGTCAGTTACATTTGGCTTGCTGAAGAGGGGCCTAGCGCAAGTGACTCCATTTTTGGCCTGTTGTTTCTTTTAACATCTTTTCATAAAAAATGAAGTCTATATAAAATCTTTAATTACTTTCTATTTGTATTGACTCAATGCATGAGATATATCTTTATAAATTGTGTTGTCCATTGTACATGGGCAAGTTTCCAGAAACCAGGGATTCTGTTTATGTTTCATTGGTTTGTTCGGAGCACCATATGATGATCGATGATTGGTAAATATACTTGATTATAAAAATGATGAAAAGACAGATATGAAACAGTTCTATGCAACTGGTATTCTTACAAAATGTTCTCTCTTTAGGAGATTTTGTCAATGAGCCATTCGGTATCCCCGCCCCCACCCCTTTGATGTCAAGTGGATTTATAATCTATTCATCTTGAGATAGATAATAGCTTTGTAATGCATGATGGGTGATATGCCCTTTTGAGAAGTTAACTATAGTAAAATACACACAGGGTCTGCTGCAGTCAGTGAGCTTTCCATTGGCAATGAATGTACTGGTAAGCACCCACGGAGCAGAGGGGCCCAGGAGGAGCCCCATGGGGAATAGGAATGCAGAAAAGCTTGAGGTGGGGAGCAGATAGAGAGAATTATATATTAAATACTTCAATGTTTATTTTTTAAGATCGAGGATATTCACTTAGAAAAATTCAATTCTCACAGTCAAGATATTAAACATTAATATAATACTATTATTTAATCTACAGGCCTTCTTCAAAGGTCTGCAATCGTCCCAATAACAGTCTTTATAGAAACTTTCTGGTCCAGCATCAGCTTGAACAGAGCATTGCAATTCATTTCATGCTTCATGTCTTGTCTTTCCTGACATGCACATTTTTTGACCTTGACATTTTTGAAGAGTACAGGCGTGTTATCTTTCAGAATGTTATTTAATCTGGGCTTTGTCTGATGTTTCCGCATGATTGATTCATATCGTTCATTTTTGGCATAAAGAATGTTGTTTCCTTCCCAGCAAATCAGGAATTGATCTAGTTTTTAATCAAAGTTGTCCCCCTTCACACATTATTTTTGATGTTCCTGAAAACTCCCCAGAAGTTTGTACAGAGGAACAGCTTCTGTTCTGATTTTTAAAATATAATTTACTCTAGAGAGCACCTTATACCCATTCTTTTGCTCTATACCAATGGCTTTTGGCCAGAAGTAAGAAGAGTTCTGTCTCACGTTTGCCCTGCTGAGTTGGACTCTGTAACTTATTTATTATTTATCGACTTGCATATGTGCACATTGTACTTTGAAATATCTTACAGTGTCTTAGATTTCATATTCTAAGGAGTCAGAATATGTTACAATCTCGCCACCATTATTTTACGTAAAAACAGCTTTATTGAGATATAATTCACATACGACAAAACTCCCCCGTTTAAAGTGTGCGGTTCAGGGGTTCTTTTGCATATTTGGGGTCATGGGGATGCAACCGTCACCGTATCGAAGTTGAGAATGGAAGTCACTGCATCAGATCGCGGGAGGAGTTCGCAGACGCGGGTCCACGCGGGCACTTTGAGTAACCCCGCTCCAGAGCAGACGCGAACCTTAGAGGGGGCAGACTGTCCGGGGCCCCTCAGGTAACGGCAGAAGCCAGGACGTCCCTGTTGCCCTGGGCGCAGCTGGGACCGCCCCACGGAGGGGGATGAGCCTGGGCGGGGTCAGCGGTGGGGCTCCGGAGACCAGCCGCGGAAGTAGGGAACCAGGAGCCAGAGGGACAGTGTGCGGGTCTTCGCAGGAGCCTGGGAGCCGGGGAACCAACCAGCGAACGTAAGACCCCGGCGCAAGGGGCGCGCAGCTTCGGGGGGCCCTGCGGCCAGGGAGCACAGGCGGGGCGGGATCTGCGGCGTGGGGATGAGAGGGCCTGGTGGCCGCGGGCGGGGGACTCTGTGGGGCCGCGCCGTCCGCAGGCTGGGGCTCCAGTATGACTTGCAGACGGGCCTCCGCACCCACTGGTGTCGTGCGCCGCCTGCCCTCCCCACCCGCAGCTGCACCCTAGACGCTGGGCCCTCGCGTGCCCGCGCCTGGCACCAAGCCACCCTTCTGGCTCCGAGGCCGGGCAGCGACTTCCGCGGCCCCGACCCGCTGGACGCGGTCCCTCGTCGGGCTGTCCCGTAAAGTAGTGACTCCAGGGTTGCGTCTAAACTCCGCAGCGTCATGCACTTGCTTGCCCCCCAAATCCTATCACCTATCTCACGTCTTTTAGTTGCAATGAGCTTCCTTGCCATCCCCGCCCGCTGCCGGGGTTTATCCCTCTCCTGCCTCTTGCTCTCCTCTCGGGAGGGCCCGCCAGCCCACTTGCCCTGGCAGGGAGCTATTGAGCCAGAAGCTGTGGAACTTGGCTTCTAGCCTCTCATGTGCCCCGCTCCTTCTGAAGCAGCCCCGGGGGTTGGAAGGTGGGGGATCTAGCAATGCTGAAATCCTAGTTTTGACTACATACTTTTTTCTTCAAGCTACATCCCCTGTTCCACTGCCCTCCTCCCCCTCCAGTGTATAAAGTTCAGACTCCCTAAAACCTCTATCTACCCCTGACGCCTGGATGGACAGACATCCTCTCCCTTCTCTGACACCCCCACTGGGGCCCAGCAGCTCTGGGGTAGGGTGGGAGGTAAGGAAGCCTAGCCAGTTGGCATCTCAGCTCCCAGGGAGGCACCTTTGCCCAGATTTGTGAGCTGTTATGGGAAATGGTTGAGGACATTGGGATTTATGCCTGATTCTGGGCCACTGCAGCCTCCTCTGAATTCAGTGTGGTTTAAAATAAACATTTTTTCAAGCAACCCCACTGGCACTGCTCCAGAAAGTACCATTATCTTCCGGTGCCCTGGTTACCTCCCTCAGGGACTCTGGGCTTGAGGGACCTCATGGGGAGCTTTCACTGGCCCCACTGGGCCTGATTCAGCAAAGGGCTCTGGGGTTATCAGCAAGCAGTTTTTCTTTCCCAAATTTCCACACCTAGAAGGGCCATGGGGTAGCTCCCTCCTATTTCCGCGGAGGAGGTGAGAGCGGAACTTAAGGACTGCTCTCTGCCCTGGGCATGGGGTCTACAGTTATGTGGGGAAAAGACGGACACTAAACAAGATACATTCGTGAAATATGAAGAATGCTAGAATCTGTGTGTCGTGAAGAACAACAAGCATTGAAGAGGGAAGGGGAGTGGATCTCAGGTGGAAGAAGGCCTCACTGAGAGGTGACATTTAAATAATCCTGAGGAGTAAGGGAGTGGCAAGGCACAGTCTGGGACAACAGCGCCCCAGGTGGAGAGAAGAGTAAGTGCAAAGGCCCTGTGGCAGGTGTGTGCCTGGCGTGGCAGAGCTTCTTGTCTGCGTAGGCTGTACGTGAGCCAAGCTGCCAGCAGTGTTCTCTAGTGTGAGGGAGAGACTGGAACCAGGCGACCGAGGATGAACTCTGACCTCCCTCGGGAAAGTGAAGGAGGTCACAGTTCATCCTTTCTCCTTCCATACCCGGCCTGAGAGGGAGAAGACTCCAAACTTTCCACCACCTCCCACACAGTTCTGGGACGGGAACGATGCCCATGGAAAATAACTGCTCTGCAAGGCAGACAGGGAACCTCAACGCCATCTGCTCCAGTCCCGCCTGTCCATGTGATCCCACCTGCCTCTCGCTGTACCTTAAGCATCCTGGCTGGACAGACTTATGGGAGTGGATGTCATTTATGGCAAGTGACTGTCTTTGAGCAGAAGGACCTTTAGAGAAAGGGCATCTGGCCACTGGAGGGAGTGGAGGGCCTCCCCCATCCTCCTCCTGTGGTGTCCTGGTATGTGTCTGACGTCTAAACCCAGCACCAACTGGAGATCACAGGGAGTCCCCATGTGACCAGTGCCCCTCCCACCCACATGCCAGGGCTTAGTGGCTATTCACCTGACACCATGACTCTCCCAGCATCCTGGCCAGGCCCTGACATGAGCAGGCAGAAATCCATTTCTTCAAAACTCACAGACATGGACCATGGCCCAGTTTACAAAATAGGGAAGGGCTAAACGTGAGCTGCAAGAAATAGCCCAGAGCACACCCACCGAGGCTGAAGCAGGCACAGAGCAGGCATGTGGTGACTTGCGGGGCTTCTGGGACCTCATGCTCAGACCCACCTTTGATAGGGCCCAGTTTCCATTGTTAGAGATTCATTCCTTTGAAAGGTGATAAAATGATGCGGAAAGAAAACTGGCATAAAAGGTGGACCCAGCTCATGCCCTAGCTCTGCCCTTCCCGTCACCCTCCTAGGACCTCATCTGCACAAGGATGAGCTTGGGCTGTCTGATCTGTGAGACCCTCTGCAGCTCTGATATGTGATGGTTCTGTGCTTGAGAAGTCCAACGGGATCTTCGGGAAGAGAATTTTGTAGGCAGGGAGCAGTCAGTTTTGATGGGGCCTGGGTGGGCCCTGTAGCATTTGCCAGGTCCACTGCAGGCAGCTGAAATATAGTGCAGGCCCTGGCCCCAAGGTGCAGGGGGCAAACCTCAGACAGAGAGCTCAGGCCCAGATTGAGGCCAAAGAGTCACTGCCCAGCCCAGCTGGCCTCCTGGGGGGTCACCTGTGGGTGGGCTGCCTGTGGGTGTTCTCGGCCTAGGCCCGGCGCTTTAGGCTAAGGTGGAACAGGCACCCCAGTAGTTCCCCCAAGATGGAACCAGAGCTTTGCCAAGAATCCAGCCACCCCTTCCCCTGAGGAGGGAGGAGTAGTGGGCGTGAGGAAGAGCTCCCGGTCACAGGATAGAGCAGCGCGGTCCTAGCCCCGGTTACACAGTCGACCCTTGAACAATACAGAGTTGAACTGGGCTGGTCCACTTACACATGAGTCTGTTTCCATAAATATATTGGAAAACTCTGGGGAGACTTGCGACAATTTGACGAAACTCACAGACAAACTTTTAGATCTTCTTCATAACATTTTCTTTTCTCTAGCTCACTTTAGTGTAAGAATGCAGTGATGACACATAGAACACAAAATATGTGTTTTTCAACTGTTTAGGTCTCCGCAAGGCTCCTGGTCAGCCGTAGGTATTAGAAGTTTGGAGAGGTCAGGCGGTCTGTGTGAATTTTCAGCTGCACGGGGTGTCGGTTGCCCTGCCCCACCTTGTCCAAGGGTCAGCGGCATAACTAAGCACACAGTTGTGCAAACCCAGTTCAAAGGGGAGCAGCCTCTTCTACCATGGAGGTCTGTTTGTCTTTCTGGGGGGGGTCATAGTTCACCCTTTCTCACCCTGCAGCGCTACTTTCTCACCCTGAAGCCCTGCCCACAGCAGTCCTCAGAGAGGCTCAAGGACCTGGCCTGCAGCCTTCACACCCGTGGGTTCCCACTGTCTGCCTTTGACTTTTGCTGCCTGGCGGGGGCGGGGCACGGTTCTCACGAGGAGCCAACTTAGTGCACGGTCCAGGCACCGCAAAGCTGCACCTGTTGGACTCTCCAAGGCCTAAGGGAAAGTGCTTGCGTAGAGGGGGGAAATGTTCTTCTCTCTGAGGAGTTCAGAGACTTTCCAGAAGATTCTCTAGCCAACCCAAAGAGGAGGGCCACAGGCCTCGTCCCCAGTCAGGAACAGAAATTTTTCAGATGTTTTCTTGGCACTTACTAGTGGGGTTAACTCAAGCAAACTACTTAGGCTCTCGGAGCTTCATTTTTAAATCTCTTTAAAGTGGAAAAAATACTCCTTCCTTCTCAGGGTTATTGTAGCCCACGAGATGATGTGGTTAGTGTCCCCGCCTCGTGTCACAGTCCAAGGATTCTTTGGGCTCCCTCATGGGAGGCTGTGGTGCCGGACACATACCGACGCCCTGGGAGATTTTGAGTGTCCCCGCGTGGGCCCGTCTGGCTGGCCCGAGCCGGTGAGGGTGACAGGGAGCTAACGACCGGAGCAGGAGGTCTAAGTGTCTCTGTGGCATCAGAGCCACGCAGTGCTCCTCAGAGAGACAGGGGACTGGGCCCTCCACCCTGCCCCAGGGCCACCCCCTCAGGGTGCCCCTGGCAGCTCGGCCTGGGACTTGCCTTTCCCTGTGGAATGAGTGACTTTTGCTGCACTGAGTGGTGGACTTTCTGGTGCATTCCTCTTCTGTTAGAACTGGAGACTCATAGACCTTTTGGAAACTAAGAGAAACAGTTTGGTGCCAGTGCCAAGCCCCACATCTAACCCCGTAGTGATGAGGGCAGCTCAGGAAGTCTCTTGCTGAAATGGATATCCTTTCCCGCTTTCTGGTTTTTCTGCCTGTGGACACTGTTGCCACCGGGAGGCGGCAGGAGAGGCAGGCCCAGCCACCAGGTGGGGGAAGGCGCCCCCGACCTAGCCTGGCTCTGTGGCTCCTGCCCATGGGCAGAGCTCCTCCCAAGGTCATGGTCATACTCTCTCAAGACAGTGCGTCTTAATTTCAGAGCTTCCCCAGGACCTTTGGTTGAACTCCACAAGCACCTCAGCCCTTTGTGACTTCTTATTCCTTTTTGCAACCTAGACATTGCTGCAAAAAAGCCAGCCCCCCCCAAGATACCAGCAACCCAGAACATTCCTCGAAATGACCCTTGTCTTTAGGGCTGTTCCCATGGAGCTCCGGCCCTTTCACTGTGTCCCAGACAAGAACGCGGCTCAGGTTACTGAGCCAGGACCCGCCTAACGGTGCGATCCTGTTACACACTATTGAGGAAGCTTCCAGACGGGGAGCTCAGTGCTGAGGACTGGCCCACCTGGCGGAGGAGGGCGGGGCAGTGTGGTTAACGGTGGGAAAGGACTCAAGTAGGCATATTATATGGCCCACTCCTATTCTCCCCTGAAACAGGAGTCTTTCCCTACTCAAATAGAGAATTGGCAAGTGTTGAAATTCCGCAGAAGGTCACGCGTTTTTTCTCAAAGGTAGTGAACTGTGTTCCACTTGGGTTTTTTTCCTCCGGTAAGTCAGAACCAATGGAAAACTTGCCAGCTCTTATTTTAATTGGCAGAACGAGATGGAATAGGACTTCACATGAAACTCCCCGACCAGGGGCACGTGACCACTTGTGCGTAGGGAGAGTCTGGTCCCTCCTTGCGTTATATAACTTAGGCCTGGCAGGTTGTGCAAATGAGCGTTGGGGCGGGGGGGCAGCTCAGGGGGGTTTCCTCCTTATCCCAGGCCATGCTCCCTTCCCCACACTTCTGCCTTCCAGCCACACTGGGACCCTCTGTCCTGCCCTCCCACAAGGATCACTGTGTAACTTCCCACCTTGGTTCAGACGGCACTTCCTCAGGGAAGGTCCCGTCCGCTTCAGACTAGGTCCCCTCCCCACTGGAGTGTGCCATGTGCTGGCCACTGTACCTGAGTTAACTCATCAAATCTCCCACTCTCTAAGGGGGTCCTTCATTCTCCCATCTTACAGATGGGGGGACTGACACCTGGAGGAGTGGAGTGAGTCACTGCCCTTAGGTTACATGGCTGGCAAGTGGCAGCGCCCGGATTCAAAGGGGCCAGTTAGTGCCTGACCACCCAGCGGGTTGGCTCCTGACTCCCTGAGTGGTCTCATCAGGCCACCAGTCACAGAGTCTGTCCTTCCTGTCAATACAGCATATGGAGGGTCGGGGGGACAGGGCGGAGTCACTCCGAGGCAGGTGATGATGTCCCTTCTCTCAGGCCCCAGAACAGGGCTCCCCCAAGAAGGCTGCCCCCTCACAGTTTTTACTTCCGTTACTCCCCTGCCTTTTTGCCTTTAAACCACATTTTCCCTTTTCCTGGTGCTGGCGCTAGCTGGTGCTCCCAGGGTTGGGCTCCTGGTCCTGCAGGGTGATAAACAAGGCCCTCGCTGGTGTGGAGCCTTCTGCTCAGTCCAGCTCGCCCACATGCAGCCTCGCCCATGGTGAGTCCTGGATCAGCCACCGGGGTGCCGGGGAAGAGGCTGCCAGAGGGCTGAGCTGTGCAGGTCAGTGCCCCTGCCAGGGATCCCCCCATCCGTGGTGGGCCAGCCTGCCACCGAGAGGGGACTCTGCTCCAGTGGGTGAGCCTGGGAGTTTGAGGACTCACTTCTGGGAAGTCCCTGGGAGTCTCAGGGCCTCGGTGGCTGTCAACGGCGTTTTGGCGCCGGTGGCGGAAACGTCCCTTTCTGTGTTGCCTTGGCAGGCTGGCCCTGGGATGGACGGGAAACCGTCTGTTTTTCCCTTTGCTGGATGTCCATTTTGCCTTCCCCAGAGAGGACAAAGAGAGGCCCAGGCCCAAGAAAGCACACAGACCCCCTGCGCCCACCTTGTTCCCTCGCCTGGTGTCCCAGGGGCGCACAGTGCCATCAGTGCCACCGCTTCTCCTTCCCCCCTCTGCCCCACAGGGTTCTGCCCAGGCAGGCTTCCCCCAGAAGGAGCCTGAGGTTCTCACGCTCATGTGAGTCTGACTCACAATCAGGACCGTGGCAGCCAGCAGGGCAGGGGGTGGAATCCTCACAAGTGTGACAGGGGCGGGCCTTTCTCAGCAGGCTCAGGGCCGTGTCATTTGGAGACATGCAGGCACAGCCAAGTTGGCAGACGGACGGGGACGGGCCTGCAGCTCAGAGGAGGTCTGGGTTAGAGACACACGCTGCTGTCACCTGTACAGAGGTCGCAGTGGGAGCCCCTTTCACAGAAAGGGTGGTCCCCTTTGGACACGGGTTCTCTGGCGGCTCCTGTTGCTCTGGCAGCCTCACCAGCTTTGCTTACCCATTGTCACACTGCCGCCAGGCCTCTGGCCCTCAGATGCCCACATGTTTCCACATTCACCTTTGTCCCAAGCGCTTCTTGGCCACTAGAAGTTCATGGCCACCAGAAAGTCACGCAGAAGGCGTCCTGGCCGCAGCTGCTCGGGTGTGTTCTGTGCAGCCCAGGGGCTGTGAGGGTGGCTGAGTCACCACTGAAGTGGGATCCCAGGGTCTGTCACCATTGTGGTTTTGCATATTTTTTTTTTAAGATTTTATTTATTTATTTTAGAGAGGGGAAGGGAGGGAGAGAAACATCAATGTGTGGTTGGCTCTCATGTGCCCCCTACTGGGGACCTGGCCTGAAACCCAGGCATGTGCCCTGACTGGGAATCGAACTGGCAACCCTTTGGTTTGCAGGCTGGCACTCGCCGGCTGGCACTCAATGCACTGAGCCACACCAGCCAGGGCTGGTTTTGCATATTTTAAAAATGCATAGTTATTTTGTTTCTGAGTTGCCAGTACATTCACTTGGTCAAAGTGATTTTTTTTTAGGTGCAAAAGCTTAGTCCCTCCTTGCAGGCAGCCACTGTTGTAAGTGTCTGGGTGAACTACAGGGATAGCCTTCACCAGGGATGTGGGGCCTCTGGCACCCATTAATCCTGCACATTTCTCTGCACCCCTCTATTTTCACTTAACTATGCATTGTAGAGATTTGTCCATATTGGCATATAGATTTGCCCCTTTTTCCACCTTCTGCGTAGCATTCCCTGTAGGACTACACCGCTGTTTATCTCACCAGTCCCCAGTTGGTGAGCACGTGGGCTGTTCTGAATCTTCTGCTTTCACAAAAGAAAAAAAAGTGGTCAATATTCTTATCTCCATAATATTTTATGCAAATGTAAATTCATTATTTTAAGGAGAGAAATTCCTAGAACTAGAATTGCATTGAAGGCCATCTGTATTTTACATTTTGACAGGTATTACAAAATTGCTTTTCATCCAGGTCTGAATACTTGCAGCCGAGTGGGACCACACTCTGTTCTGTCCTCAGTAAGAAAGTGTGTATTTATCATAAAGTGTCTCAGAGATGGAACATTAATGTGGCACTGAAAATGTTAAAGACCAAGCATTTGTTCTTGAAAGTTGGTCCACTGGGGGATTTGCTATGTTTTCTTTCCCCCCTGACTTTCTCAATTAGTTAGGGTTATGTTAGGGTTTATAGAATAGAAAACTCAAAATAATAGTGGCTTAAAAAATATAGAAGTTTATTTTGCTGTCATGCAAAGGGAGTTTGAATAGTCCCGGTCTGGGCAGGTGGCTCCATGGTGAACCCAAGCTCCTTCTGTCTTTCTCCATCATCATTCTAACAAGGACTTCTATCCTCAGGATCACTTCATGGTCCAAAGTGGCTATCAGAGTCCAGCCATCATGTCTACATCCCAGAAAGCAGGACGAGGAAGGGCAAGGGTAAAAGGTGCCTGCTTCCAAGCTGAGTCAGCGTTCTTTACATAGTCTTCCACACACCTGCTGTGCAGGTTGCACACTGGACAACCTTAGGGGATGCCATCGCCAACTTAATAAATAAAAGCATAGACTGTAATAAAAGATAAAAGGTTTTTTATCTGAGTAAAGGAGGAATTGCAATCCAGGGCACAGATTTATGTAACAACCTAAATTGTGCTCCAAAGGAAACAAAGAAAGGGTTTATAAAGGGCAAAATCCTAAGAGCTATTCTCATTTCGGTCCTCCATGAAAGTGAAGGATGTTGGCTAGGTCAGCTAGGATTGGTTAGGCCCATTGTGTAAATGGAGGGTGCCAGCTGTGGAAATGGATGGATTCCTTTCAAGGTGAAGAATGCATACGGTCTGGAGACCATGATGAGGAGGAAGTCAAGTCCATACCTGTCCATGGAGCAATCATGGATCCAGGATGTATGTTGTCCAGCCTTGAGCTGAGTTTAGCAATAGGTCAGAACTTAACAAGAGTTCCAGGAACTGGACGTGCAGAAGCCCCATTTCCTCAGTGACCTCCTGACTCCGCTTTAAGTGACTCTCTTAGCAATGCTTATTCCATTTTATTTTCTCCATCATCACCATCCACATCATCAACATCATGCTATTTTTACTTACAACGACTTTCTAGCAGCTGGCAAGGAGGTGTCTTGTAACAAAGGCAGCATATGAGGTGAATTTTTGGATAGTCTGTTGAGAAATGGCTGTTTTTCCTAATTCACGCAAAGAAAATGCCTGGGCTCTGCCTTAAGCACATGTACAGCTCTTTGTCATCACTTAATCACTTTGTCACACTGAGCTTCAAGGAAGGCAAAGAAGCGTAGTGTTTAACTGAGCTTCTCCAACTAAAAAATTCCATTGCTAAAAGAAAAGAGGAAAACACAGCTGACCGTCTGCTGTGCTATCTCAGTCTATTGGAATGCACGCTGGGGCAGTGAGCTCAGAAAGGGCAGCTGGGGTAGAGCGTGGACTTGCGCAATCTGCCGTCCACTTCTTCTTCTCCTCACTCAGCCATGAAATCCTCACATCGCCAAGTATATTTCCTTACTTTACTCACTCCTCTTGGCATGTACAGATGATCTGAATTGCAAACACAATTTCTAAGTTAAAACTCCTGGTTCAGCTCCATCACGATGGAGTGATAATTCATAAAAGACATAAGGTAAGGGGACTCCTTTCAACTAATTCAGAGATAAATCAGAAACGGCTGCCCTCCTCAAAGATCAGAACTGTCGGCTCTGACACTGAACACAGATGAGGGTTCTTGCAGCTCTTCACCTACACCACGCGCTCACTCTCTTTCTTCCACACCTTTGCACATGCTCTCTTTGCTCCCTGGATTTGCCCACCATTAAATTCTGCCTGGTAAACTCCTATTCATTCTTAAAAACCCCACTCAGGGAAACCTTTGGGAAGCCTTTGTGGCATAACTACTCCTGCTTTCGCACACTTCTCTTCCATGTACCACCACGTGCCCCTTAACACTGAAGCTGTGTTCAGAGAAATGAGTTGCTAGGTGATTTCACAATTGTACAAGTATCACAGAGCGTACTTACACAAACCTATTGGGTAACCTACCCCACAAATAGCATAGCCTATTGCTCCAAGGCAACCGGCATGGGACTATACGAAACAACCAGACCTTAAATCAAGCACAGAAAATTATGCCATCAGCCCTGGCTGGTGTAGCTCAGTGGATTGAACGCGGGCTGGGAACCAAAGGGTCCCGGTTCGATTCCCAGTCAGGGCACATGCCTGGGTTGCAGGCCAGGTCCCCAGTGAGGGCCATGTGAGGAGCAACCACACATTGCTGTTTCTCTCCCTCTCTGTCTCCCTCCCTTCCCCCTCTCTAAAAATAAATAAATAAAATCTTAAAAAAAAATTATGCCATCAGGAAGCGCGGTAAACACGAGGTAAGGCGATGAGACGTATGAGGTCGCTGCTGGCGCTCACAGCACACTGTGTGACAGCGACCTTCTTTCTATAACGACTACACTCTAAAATAATGACAAAGAGTACAGTACAGGGAACACGTAAACCAGTAACATGGTCATTTATTATCAAGTATTACGTACCACATATAATTGTACGTGCTGTATTGTTATACTACAGGCAGAGCAGTAGGCTTGCTTACACCAGCATCCCCACTAACACATGAGCCGTGCACTGCGCTATGAGGACGCTAGGTGATAGAAATTTTTCACCTACATTATAATCGTACGAGATCACTGTTGTTACTGTGGTCCGTCGTTGACCGAAACGTCGTTACGCGGCACACAACTGCACATGTGTTGTATCGATCACCAGAAGGGTAGTGTTCGTTCATCTGTTGGTCCTACTAGAGCATGAACTCCTGCAGGTACAGGCTGTGTCTTCCTCCCTGTGTCTGCAAGGACCCCGGGCCACAGTCATGCCCAGTGTTTGCTGAACCACCCTCTGTTCCGAAACCAAATTTATACTCGCTTTTCCAAGGCACAGATCCAAATCTCTTATTTACTTTAAAAAACAAATGACTCCTTGACACTTTAAAGACCACATTCAGATTACAGAAAAAGAGTTCACTCAAGCTTCAATGAATCCTATGTTTTAAAAGTTGTAGTTTGGCCCGGAGCATAACAAATATCATGTTCAATTATGCAACTGATGTGCCTTTTAACAGAGCCAGAGAACAAAGCACCTATTTCATTCGAACTCCTATCTTTAAAATCGTCCTTTGTCAGACCCAGGGAGACAAAAGTAAACTAATAAATTGCTTCATTTGCATCATTTGTCACTTTCAAATAGTTTATACTTAGTTGGTCCATGTTGCTCAACTAGCTTTTCAGCTTGAACTCATTCCTGACTTTTTTTCCATGTTTTATAAATGCATGCCCAGAACTTGACCTCACTCTAGAACTGGGGGAATTAAACTGTATATAATCTCCTTTCTTATCTGAGTAGTCAATTATTGCTCATCATGTTTCCCTCTAAGCTTAGCCTCCTATAACTCAATGACCACTGTCCTCCAGTCAGTGTGTTTTTAAAAAAAATAGGCTGTTTTACAACAAAAACCATTCTTTTCTTACTAGTCAAGCTAATCACTTTTTTTTTTTTTAAGAAGGGTACTGTAGCTCCAAGAGGGGAAAAAATGCTTTCATTCAGAAAGGCTTCCCTACCCCAGCACCCACCCCCCTCGGCAAAGTATTTTGTCACCATTCTGGAAAAGTGCACTAAAAACAAAACAGCAATCTAACTGGATAAAATGTGTTTCTGGGACTTTGGGGTGGATCAATTACGCTCTAATTTCAGATGCTAGTGTAACAAAGCAGGCACTCTCAATTTGAGTTGTATTAACAATACTTGTGGATTTTTCATAGTGTCTCCTAAATAGTGATATATTGAAGTGATTAGAATTGTTTACTACCCCAGCAGGAGCTGACCACACGGAAGAGATAAATATAGCTCTCCCTGGAAAGGTGGAGGCTTAGCAAACAAAATTCTGCCCCTAATGCTGAGAATATAATTTCTCTGGGAAAACTGAAAAGAAGAGCTGAGCCCACCCCCAGAGACATGTCTGGGAAAGGGCTGGTAGCCAAAGATGTGCATGGCCTACGCTATCCTTCATCCTCCCGTCAGTCCTTGGTGAGGACACCCGTGAAGGACAGCAGGTGCCCCAGACCACAGGTGTCTGCACCATGCACTTTCTTACTTCTAGCCTATAAATACACAAAAACTGTGATGGGGCCGTGGGGTGTGGGGTACATAGTCTAATAGGGACAGAGTCTTTCTGGGGTCTCTTCCAGCATGGAGACATCCCACACAGCAGTAAGGGATTTGGCAGAGCACCTGCTTTGAACCAGGCAATCCTTATAAGCAGCCTATGAAGTTGGCATTATTATCCTTATTTTACAGGCAAGGTCATAGATGCTCAGTGACTTGGTGACTTGCCCAAAGCCCCCCAAACTAGTAAATGGTAGAGCTGGGATTTGAACTACTTGAACAAGGAAGCAACCTAGATTCTCCTTCAGTGTAAACTCCAAGGTGGTCCACTTTTAAAGTCAAAGGTAGTCAAACTTGCTGTTTGCGGAGTGGGGCATCCCATGGAATTGGGGTTGTACATGTAAGACAGGCTGGCTCCTCAAAAGATAACACCCAGCTGGGCCACGCTGCTTCTCCAAACTCACAAGGTATTTGCATAAGACTTGATATATGGTGGACTGGGAGATAGATAACATGTCCCCAAGTGACCCAGTGGTCACGTCTGCTTGTGGCTGACTTCCGAATCAGTAGGTCTCATTGATCAGAGCCCAGGCGGGTTATCACAGTTGAGGGGCAGCATATAGGCAGTGGGGAGGCCTGTTGACCGGGGCCACCCAGAGCATCCCTGCAGAGACTGCTCAGTGCACCTGCCCAAGTCTCATTCTTCAGGTCTCTCTTCTCTAGGCTGCATGCAGGCCTCTCTGACCCCTTTCTACATGTTGTAATCACTGGGGAATTTTCAGTCACTATTTCTTCAGGTAGGTTCTCAATCCCTTGCTCCCTCTTTCTCATCTCCTTCTTGTATCCCTATGATGCAGATGTTGTTGCACTTCATGTTGTTTTAGAGGTCCCTTAAACCATCCTCATTTTAAAAATTATCTTTTTTCTTTTTTGCTGCTTTGATCGGGCGATTTTTTCTACCTTGTCTTCCAAATCACTGGTTTGTCTTCTCTGCTTCATCTAATCTACTGTTGACTTCTTCTAGTGTATTCTTCATTTCAGATATTGTATTCTTTACTTCTGACTGGTTCTTTCCTATGGTTTCTATGTCCTTTTCTATGCTCACTATCTCTTTGTCGAAGTTTTTCCACTGAGTTCAGTTATAGTTGAGTCTTGATTGCTGTCGGCCTGTCTGTGGGTGGGAAGGGTTGACCCTAAGGCTGGATAATTATGATTGACCCTGACCACAGTGTCCAAGCTGCTCTGTGGAGGCTGACCATACAAAGCAGAATTGTCCCCAGCAGAGTCCGGTGCCCACCACCAGGTGTGTTGGTTCTGGAGCCTTTTTGGAGGGGCTCCAGTGCAGGTCAATGTCAGACACTGACTGTGACCAGCCTGAGCTACCTGTTAGGAGCTACAAAGCAATCCCCAGTTTGTGGCTGCCTCTGCTGGGCCTGGGTGTGCATGGGAGGGGTCAGGAACAAAACAGCAATGTCCACTTTCACCACTCTTACTCAACACTGTAGTGGAAGTCCTAGCCATAGTAATGAGACAAGAAGAAGAGGAAATTGGAAAGGAAGAAGTAAAACAAAACTGCCATTATCTGTAGATGACATGATACTGTACATAGAGAACAGCAAGGATTCCACCAAGAAACTATTAGAACTGATCAATGAAAGCAGTTGAGTAGCAGGATACAAAATATTCAGAAACTGGTTGCATTTTTATATACCAATAATGGACTATCAGAAGGGGAAATGAAGAAAACATCCCATTTATGATTGCACAAAAAAAAAAAAGATAAAATACCCAGGAATAAATTTAACCAAGGAGGTGAAAGACCTGTACTTGGAAAATTATAACACACTGAAGAAAGAAATTGAAGATGATACAAATAAATGGAAGTATATACCATGTTCATGGATAGGAAGAATTAACATTAAAATGATCATACCACCCAAAGCAATTTATAGATTCAGTGCAATTCCTATCAAAATGCCTATGGAATGTCCAGACTTTGTCTAGTTCCAAAATGTCATGGAACTAGAACAAATAATCCAAAAACTTATATGGAACCACAAAAGATCTCGAGTAGCCACAGCAATCTTGAGAAAGAAGAGCAAAGTTGGAGGCACGACACTACCTGGTATCAAACTACACTACAAGGCTATAGTAATCAAAGCAGCATGGGCCTGGCATAAAAACAGACAGATAGACACAGACAACAGTGTGGTGACTGCAGGGAGGACAGGGGTGGTTGGGGGGATAGAAGACGGTATAAGGGGGGTAAATGGTAATTGAAAAAATTCAATAAAAATAAACTGTTTAAAAAAACAGACACACAGATCAATGGAACAGAGGAGAAAGCCCAGAAATAAACCCACACCTATATGGTCAGTGAAACTATGACACAGGGGATAGAACATATAATGCAGTAAAATAGTATTCAATAAATGGCGTTTGGAATATTGGACAGATACATGTAAAAAAAGAAACTAGATCACCTTCTTACACCACATGAAAGAATAAACTCAAAATGAATTAAAGACTTAAACATAGCACTTGAAACCATTAAACTACTAGAAGAAAACAGGCAGTAAAATCTTTGACATTTCTCTTAGCAATATTTTCTCTGATATATCTCCTCTGGCAAGAGAAACAAAAGAAATAAATGGCACCACATCAACCTAAAAAGTGTTTGCACAACAAAGGAAACCGTCAACAAAATGAAAAGACAACGCTCTGAATGGAAGAAGATATTCACCAATGATGCATCGATAAGGGGTTAATATTTAAAATTTATAAAGAATTCCTACAACTCAACACCAAAAAGTCCAACTAAAAAATGGGCAGAGTACCTAAATAGACACTTACTTCTTCAAAGACGATACACAGGTGGTCAATAGACCTATGAAAAGATGCTCAATATCACTAATCATCAGAGATACGCAAGTTAAAATCACAATGGGATATTACCTCACACCAGTCCGAATGGCAATGATCAATAAACCCAGAAACACCAAGTGTTGGCGAGGATGTGGAGAAAACAGAACTCTCATGCGCCATTGGTGGGAATGCAGATTGGTACAGCCACAATGGAAAACAGTATGAACATTTCTCAACAAATTGAAAATGGAACTGCCTTATGACCCAGTGATTCCACTTCTGGGTGTACATTCAAAGACACCATGGATGCAGAGTCCATAAGTTCACCTTCTACGGTCCCCCAGAGGATGGTAACCAGAAGGGCAGCTTGGGGTAGAGCCTCCCAGTGTGACCAACTCACCAATCTGCGGGCAGAGAGAGACTCTGGGTTTCTCTGTTCACCTGTTACCTTGGAGATGGCGTTTTCTCCTTGCCTTTCTTCCTGATCCTGGAGAAGAGCCAGGGTTCCTCCCACCTCAGGCCCAAGTGTTCATTCAACAACTTTTGGTGGGCTCCCTGCATCTGCCAGGACTGGACTTGACGCTGGCTGCGATACCTTGGAGAGCAAGACGGATGGAAAAGCCTTCTTAGGGTTTACAGCGCAGTTCTCTAAGTATGGTCTCCAGCCTAGCAGCAGCAGCATCACCTGGGAAACTGTTAGAAATGCAAACTCCCCGTCCCTCCCCCGACCCCTTGAATCAGAAACTTGATTTAATGAGCTTCCCACGTGATTCTAATACATTCTAAGGTCGAACCCCCGATCTACAGCATGGGTCCTCACCTGAGGGCAGCTGCCCGCCCCCCACCCCCCACCCCAGGTGCATTTGGCAGCGTCTGGAGACAATTTCCCGCTTTTTTGGTTTTCACAACTGGGGGAAGAGGGATACTATTGGCTTCTAGTGGGTAGAGGCCGGGGATGCTGTTAAGCAGCCCTCAGAGTAAAGAATTATCTGGCTTAAAATACCAGTTGTGCTGAGGTTGAGGAACCGTGCCCTAGCGGCGTTAGAGAGCAGGGAGGTCAGTGACTCTTTTCTCCCTTTATTCCAGATTTGTCGCAGCTGGGGGCGGGACGCTGCCCCCACCTCCCACCCCCCCAGCTGTGAAGTGAAGGGGTTGGAATCAAAGTTGCTGAGTTCCTTTCCAGCTTGAGTGTTCATTGGCTCCAACCAAGCTACTGGTCTGCCCCCTGGAGGTTGGGCTGATTCAGCCCTCATCTTCCTCTTAGGTGCCAAGTGATTGAGAGGGGCCTCGGGGAGGGAAGGGCTCTGTCACCTGCCTAGTACTACCCGATCCCCAAACCAGACTGCTGCTACCAGAGTCCCGATGGCCTTGGGTTTCCCGGTGAAAAGTGGGCGATGTTGCTTCCACCGGCCCAACCCCAGGGAGCCCACGCTGGGGAGGAGAGAACCACGAGCTGGCCCCGCACACTCGCCTGCTCTCTGTGCAGGGAGTGAGCAAGGCAGAGCGGCACCCTCTCTCCTGAGCCTCAAACCTTCGCTTGTCATACTCTAAGTAAAGCAGCAGCCCTGGCTGGGAGTTCCGGGGCCCTAAGGGCAGGCGCAGCACCCTGAATCCTGCGGACACCGCACGCTGCGCCGCTCAGTTCTCATTCCAGCCAGGGGAGCGCGAGGACGGAGTTAACCGAGCGGCAGAGCTCTGATTGGTCGGACTCCAAGGCCCCGCCTCTTCTCGGGGCTTGCCTACCCACCACCTCCTCACCGATTGAACGAACCTCTGCTCCTTCGGGCCAGGAAGGGGAGGTTCTTGTTTAGTACCATTTCATTTTTTGGAAAAGATGTGCAGGCCTGGGAGGAACGCTGGGGCAGATGGCGTGGGTCCGGTGCAGTTGCGGCTAAAAACAAAGGTGGAGGAGACACAGGACGGGGAGGAGGCATGCAACCTGCTTGGCGACAGGGAATGAATGCTTTGGCTACAAATTCTAACCTTCACAATTGCAGTGTGATTTGGGGCAAATCTCTTGCCTGCCCTGATTCTTGCCTTAAATACATGAAAAGGAAAAGTCAATTTCGATGGCATTTAGTTCCTTCTTGGGTGGCTTTGCATGGACCGTGGTTCATCACACCCCTTGAAATCCCACTGGGCGACAGTCGACGCCTGTTGCAATGGGCTAACGTAGAACACCTTACTTCCTGTGGATGTAACACTCTATTAAATAAAGAGCTGTTACTAGGTGCCACATTAGCACACTGTAATAAGCCTGCTTTGTAACCTGAGATCCGTGGCTCTGACGCATACCCGTGAGCCAAGCAGTAACCCAAAGGGGGAGGTGGACGCTTAATGGCGGGCGCACTGGGTACGGTTCCTAACAGGAATGCTGCCCTGGATTCTAAGTATACCAGTGGCCTGCGAGATGAGGTTGGGAAGCTGTCGCAGTCATCTAAGTGTGGGTGACAAGGGCTCTGGTTCAGAGGAGGGGCTGGGCATGGAGGGGGCTGGATCTGAGCGGCATCAGGACTTGGTGATGGGGGGATGGGGGTCGGAAAAGAATCAGAGGTGGCTCCAGGGACTGAGTGTGGGGTCCAGGAGGTCAGTGGGGTCACGGACAGGAAAAGGAAAAGGGCGTTAAGAGTTCCACTGTGGTGCAGGAAGGTGGGCGCAGCCAGCCCCAATGGTTCCCTGTCAGGAAGTTCCATTTCTCTACCGCCGTAGATGGGTGTTTCAAGGAACAGCCTCTGGAGGGCAGCTCCTGGCAGGAACAAACCTCAGGGCCTCGGCAAGCCCCCACCAGGGTCCTGGAGGGGAATTGAGGGCACTCTAGGGTGGGTTTCCTCGCAAGGTCCCCCTTTCCTCGGATTTCGAGGATAGTCCGGTGGAGCTGGGGGCGGCTGTGCTGAGGCCTTGTCTGAGACAGGATGCTTTCTCCTCTGATTGTCCAGCAGCACCTCCTCTGGCTCTGGCATGGGGACCGTGTCCGTGTTCGTGCACATTTTTCTGAACTTGAACCTTCGGTGGGTTACTTCCCTGGGACTGTGGAAGATGAGGAGCCAGGAGGCAGCAACCATGGCCAGCATCTGCCTGGTACTGGTGTGCAGGGACTAAACTCTTCTTTCTTCCCATCTGAGAAAAAAGACACAGGAGTCAGACAAATGGGAGTAAAAACACTCATATGCAACGTAGCCTGGCCGGGTGACTCAGCTGGTTGGAGCATCATCCTGTACACCAAGAGGCCGTGGGTTCAATTCTCTGTCAAGGCACAGACTTGTGTTGTGGGTTCGATTTCCGGTCCAGGTGCAAACAGGAGGCAACCAATCAATGTTTCTCTCTCACATCGATGTTTCTCTCTTCCTTGCTGGTGGTGGGGGCCTGGGCCGAGGCCCCCAACTGAGGATGAGAGCATCCGCCCTTTCAAGGTGGAAACATCTCTCCCTTCCTTTCTCTCTAAAATCAGTAAAAAACATACCCTCAGCTGAGGATTAAAAAAAAAAAGAAGAAGAAATGTAACAGGCAAATCTATAGACAGAAAGTAAATTAGTAGTTGCTTAGGGCCCAGGTGGGGGGCATTTGGGGGGTGATAGCTAAAGGATACAGAGTCTCTCTTTATGGTGATGAAAATGTCCTAAAATTGTGCTTATGGTTGCGCAAACCTGTAACAGACTAATAAGCATTGGATTGTCCACTTTAAATGGGTGGATTATATGTCACTTGCATTATATCCCAATGAAGCTGTTAAAAACCAGCTGAGATGTTTGGGCTACCTAACACTCTCCCTCCCACCCCCCGAGTTGAACTTAACCTTGCAGCACTGCAGACCTCCCCCCTTGCCCTTTACACATATACCATGGACAGGACCCCCTGAGAGAGACACAGCAAGGGTCCACTCCCTCTTCTGAGCCCACCACTCAGAGAAATCGCTGCCCTTCCCATGGAGGAGGGAGTCACAGGGTAGAGAGAAGCTTCTGGAGCAGAAGGGCCCTCAGAGAAAATGAGCCTCGGAAATGCAGCCCCCACACCTAGGGCTGGGTAAGAGCCAACTCGAGTTCATATTTTCTCAATTTGAGGAATAAATGTCATAGCTCAGAAGGATTATGGGTGATTCTGGTCTCTTTTTCTGTTGTTTTTCTAATTTTTCTGTACTGTATTAGTATCATTTTCAGGAGGTCAAAAGTACATAAAATCAGGGGATAGGTGGGAGTGGTTAGGAGTATAGCAACTCTGGCCTGGCGTCAGGGCCTGGCTGGGTGGTACTGTGGCTGATGGACTTGTCCCCTCTCTGCAGGAGCCATGTGGCTAGAAATCCTCCTTTCTGTCGTGCTGGGCCTTGTCATCTACTGGTTCGTGTCCTGGGACAAAGAGGAAACGCTGCCACTTGAAGATGGGTGGTGGGGGCCTGGGCCGAGGCCCCCCGCTGAGGATGAGCGCATCCGCCCTTTCAAGGTGGAAACATCAGACGAGGAGCTCAATGTAAGGCCCTTTTCCCAGCAGGGCTGAGCAGTGGGGAGGCAGGGAGCCCCTTCTGTGGCTTCCCTGAGGTTGGGGGCAGGCCTTAGACTGGGACTGGGGAGGGGATGGGGCTCGGGAAATGGTCCCTCCTTGGGAGTGCCCAGGTTGGGGAGGGGGTGACAGCTGGACCCAGTTTCATGCATCGAAGGTCACAGAAAGCAGCAGTTTCGCCTCCTTTGTGCCTCATCTGAAACCTGGGGACTGAGCGGATAGGAGAAAGTGAACAGGTTGTCATCATGTCCCCGGTGGAGATCTTAGTGACGAGCAGATTGTGGTGACAGAAAAATGCTGAAGCGCAGAGAACCTGCAGTGGGGCCAGCCTTGGTTAAGCACCTACTGCATGTCAGTCATGCGTGGTCCTGTTCAGGCCCTGCAGGAACCCCGCAGGGTCAGGTCTATTGCTCACATCTCCCAGTTGGAGAAACTGAAGCTCAGAGAAGTAAAGCAATTTATCTGAGGTGACGCAGATCATAAGGCAGATGTGGCTTCCGATTTGTCAGACTCCAAAGACTGTGTCTTCCTGCACACAGGGAGGATGTGACCTGTGGGTGGGCTGATCTGAGAGGTGGGCTTGAGCAGTGCCAGGAGGGTGGGTGGAGCCTGGAGTGTCCCCACCCATTCTTGCCTTCCTTCCATGGGTATCAGAACGCCTGCTATGTGCGGACGCTCTGCTGGGTGCTTGGAAGACAGAGCTTCTTCCCTCACGTAGCTCAGAGTTCAGTAGTTGAGAAAAGATATGTGCACAGAGAAACGGTGACTAACAGATTAACTAGGATAAATGCCGTAAGAACTGCCCAGAAAAATGTCCTGAGTGTTCTGGAAAGAAGGGATTACTGAAAAGTAGAACTGGGCTACACCCAAGAGAAAGCAGATGCAGCTCCCTTGGCGGGACTTCATAAGGCCTCGCTGCCTGGGACACAGGCTGAGCCCTGACGGCGGCGCTCCTCTAGTGGGTTCTGGGACTCAGCGCCTGATTTCCAAAGTATGTTTGGGCTGACTCAGATGCTCGGGGGGACACTCTGCGAAGGATCCAGGAGCTGACCTGACCTTTCTCCAGCTAGGGCTGGTCTCTCAGCCCGATGGATGCCCCCTGGACTTGTGCCCTCTCTCCAATCTGTAATTTGTATCCTCAGTGAGTTACAATGTATCATTCAATGCTGAATATCAGAATCAGCAAACCACACCTCATGGGACAAATCC
>PVJI01000849.1:0-94635 GCA_004026765.1 Micronycteris hirsuta
CTGGGTGCCCAGCTTCCAGCAGCTACTCTGCCCCCATGCTTCTGCTTTGCCAGCAGGGGACGCTGGAGGAAGCTGGATGCCTAAGGACGGGAGCCAGGCCTGTGACCCAGCGAACCATTAGCACTTCCTGAAACAGGACACAGAGTGTGAAATTCCGTGGCCAGGATCTGCCCAGGGTGTCCCACCATTTCCATGACACGTGGCTGGAAGTGAATTCGGGGGACCATGGTCAGCGAGAGAGCCACTCCTATGCAGATGTGCAGATGTCCCTGGGGGGGATTGCCTGTTCACCTGGGCCCTGCCCTGGCTGGGGAGCCCCTATCCACAGGTCCTGCCCACCTCCAGTGCCCCTGCTCTGGGAGCTGGCTGTCACCGCCTGTGGCTCAGCCCCACCTGTAGGGGAGGGCCATCTGCACTGTCCCAGCTTCCCCTGCGGGATGCTGGCTGCTGGTTCATCCAGTTTGCTGCCTCCTCAGTCCTGGAAAATACCTGCTGCCCACGCCCAGGAACACGGGGCGTCCCTGCACCCTGGCTTCTTGCTGCCCAGACAGGCTGGAACTGGAGCAGCCACCACCCCCACTCCGGGGACCCTGGGAAAATTATCCCTGCCCTCCTCCTCCCCCCAGTCCCTCCCTTTGAAGGAGCTGGTGAGGCTCCAGGGGGTCCAGCTGGACCCGACCGGGCAGGCAGCCCCAGTGTGGCTGTGGGCGCTCTGAGAGGCTGGCGCCCTCCCGCTGCAGGAGGATGGACGCGGAGCAGGCCAGGCCGAGGGCAGAGCAATGCAAGACAGTATTCGCAGTACAGGCCACTCTCGTCTCACCGCCCCACCCCGCCAGCAGCTGAGCCCCTCCCGCCAGGGCTTCTCTTGCTCCTCTCCTCTGGTCATGGGTCCAGCACTGGGACAGCGTCCTGCGCTCCAGGCTCTGCTCGGGCTCCACATGTGACCGGGGTCAGGGCTGAGTCCTCCGTGGTGTACGCAGGCACAGGAACGCCTTGTTCTGAGCCCCTGCCTCACAGCAAGGGGCCTGTGTACAAATTCTGGGTCCTCCGCCCCCACCAGCAGGCGCAATGCAGGAGGGAGGAAGGGCTGAGGCTGGGGAGGCAGGAGCAGGACCCGAGGTTCCCAGCTGGGGTCGAGGTCTCTCACTGGGGATGGGACGCAGCCCCTCTGAGCAGCAAGCAGCATCTCCCGGGCCTTACCGCCGCCTGGTCCGTTCACCTGCCCTGCCACCTGTGTGGTGGGGAGTCCCATCCACCCTCAGCCACTCTTCGGAGTGGAGTCCAGTGCTAGCCTGGGGTCTGGGCTAGTCTGGGCCTAAGCTGGAGAGCACCCTGTGTGTGAGGGGGAGCAGCAGACTCCGGATTAGTTTAGAGGGGCGGCTCCGCTCCCACCATCAGCCCAGCCATTGGCACTTGGGCTCCTCCTTCTGCTCTCCCCACTCAGCCAGGGGCCCTGCCCAGAAGGGCTGCAGAATCTTTCCTCCTACAAGGTTCTTCGAGATTCGCGAGGTTCGCACTGCTCAGATTGCCGTGTTAGAGGAAAGAGCTCTCACTGACCCTTCAAAATAGACTCAAATTTGAGAAACAATCCAGCTGACTTTGCCTGAGGGACCGTCTGGGGAACACTTCGTCTTCACTCCACCTACTCCTTTCCCTCGGCTGCTCCCCTGTCCTCAAGGGCTTCCCCTCCTCACCCCTACCAACATGCAGCCCACCTGGTAGGTTCTCCAGGCAGAGGCACTGGCTGCACACAGCGCCGTGGGGCGTTACCAGACCAGTCTCTGTAAATGTGGGTTCCCCCCACCCCCACCCTCAGCCCTTCATCCCTGCACCCCAGCACTAAGGGCTCAAGCTGGGCGCTGAGTAGGGATCAAGAACGTCTGGACAAAAACAGCTTGCTCATGACTGGCCTCCACCCGCAGCCTGTCTGCACACTCACAGAGGCCTGGCCTGGTCCCCTGGCCACGGGCCGTGGGTTTGGTGAGGGGCTGGTCACTTAGAACCACCCAAGATGGTGGGCGCCGCTCGGCATGCTGGGTGGAGGCTCCTCTTCCCGGGAACCCAGGCAGGGCCTTGCCCGGAGAGTAGGAGAGCGCTCCTGCCCAGGCAGCCGCGGGCCTCTCCCTGCAGGCCTCCGAGCTGGGCCTGGCCCGCGCCGGCCCTCCCCACATGGCCCTGGTCTCATGGCAGGGGTCTGGGCCAGCCCGCCCTTCCCAGCCACGTGTCCCTCGCAGTGGGGCCAGGAGCTTTCTGGGGCCTAGGCAGCGGGCTGAGGTAGAGTCTGGGAAGACATCTAGGCTCGAGTCTCGCCTCCGTCCCAGGGCGCTCCAGGCCAGGCTGGGCTTCGGGACAGGGCCCCCTCACGGTCAGAGCCCATGGCCACAGGAGGTCCCCGAGCTCGGATGGAGAGGCGGAGGGTATGGGAAGATTGAGTGGAGTCGAGTGCGTGGATTGGACGCAGTGGCTGAGATACGAGGCACAGAGTGCGTGGGTGGGGGGTGGAATGGAGTTAGTGTTGTGGGCGGTGGGGTGGAGGGCACGCAGGGCCCTGGGATGGCTCTGCGGCTCCCCGCCTCAGTGCACACTGGCGCCCAGCCCCAGCCCCTGGCCTCCCGCTGCCCTTCAGGGAGCCTGTACGTGGGCTCCTGACGGGGTCATCCACCTCTTTCTTCCTGGGGGTGGGGCAAATAGGGACCCACACAGTATTTGCCTAAACATTTACGTAAGTTCTAGAAGAAGCTAAAAAAACCCATTAAATAAAATGTTGACAAATATCCCATCAAAACGAACTAACCAGTCCGGAGTGACCCTTGGTTCCCAGCTCCTTGCCACTTGTGCTGGAGGGGACAGGGGCAGCCTGTCTTGAGCCTGACCCACCCTGCCCTGCAGGGTCCCCACACGCACGTGGGTGGCCCAGCCTGGGCCCCAGCCCGGCCTCCCACCCTCACCCAACCACTTTTGCTGCCCTGGAGCCTGGGGATGGGCACCTAGCAGCTCAGCCCCTCTTCCACAGATGGGTGGGCAGAGGCGCTCAGAGACTTCTGGACAGAGATGGCTCTTCGGGGGAGGGAAGGCGGGAGGTGTTTCCAGGGCTCAAGGGTCCATTGGAGGCCCAGGGGGTGGGGAGGCCAGCGGAGGCAAGTTATGCCCAGGGGGCGCCTTGGGCTTGCAGGACACTGTGGCGAGCGGAGCCGCGTCCAGAACGGCAGCTGTGGTCCCTGGGGAGGGGACTGCGGCCCCGAGGGGAGGCCCCTGGCACTGGAGAGGATGGAGTGGAGACACCAGGAGGTGTGAGCTGTCACCCCTCAGGTTCTGGAGCCCAAGCCACACCCCAAAACAACCACCGGGCTTGACCCACTGTGGGCAGTCCCTTTCTTGTGCCCCCCAGGACACCCTTGTCACCCAGGGTCCCCAGAGCCTGACCTGGAGGCTGGATAGCAGTGACTGAGTGCCACTGGGATGCCAGGGCCCCTCGGACTCTGCCCACCCCCACCCCCCGCCGGCTAGGTTGGCCCCTCAGCCCAGCAGCTCCAGCGACCCTAGGAGTTTGCTGGAATGCAGCGTCAGGTCACACCCAGGCCTCCAGGTCACAGCCAGGAGTCACCAGGGCCCCAGGCAACCTGTGTGCACAGTGAGGGTTGAGTCCCAGGTCCAAAGCCAGCTTTCAGTCAGTAGTGCCTCGGTTTCCCCATTAAGTGGATTCAGGACCTCCATGCCCGCCCTGGCCCAGAGGAGATGGCTGTGCCTACTTGGAAGAGCTCTGGGCAGGCTCTGCCCTCTAGACCAGAGCCCAGGGCACGGCTCTGCCCCCTGGGCCCCCAGAATGGGCTGCCACCCCTAGGCCACCGTACCTGTGCCTCCTTCTTGCTCCCCGGCCTAGCCTGGGGACTTGTGACAACCGCAGGGACAAGGAGGCCAAGGCTCTGGATGGAAGGACAGTCAGTGAGGGGCGCAGGAGACCTTCTGGGCACACCTGAGGGCGGGGCAAGGGGAAGTCAGGCACCTCGTCAGGTTGGCCTTGCTCCCCCGCGCTGGTCTCCAGCTAAATTACCAGGTCCGAGCCGGCAGGTGTATAAAGGCCCCCGCACCGCTGCGCCCAGACTCGCGGCGGACGCCCCACGATGAGGTCACTGCTGGTGTTTCTGCTCCTGGCTGCTCTGTGCACGGACCTGGGTAAGGGCCGCTGACCCTGGGGGCAGGGACAGGGACGGACAGGCACCAGGCAGGACTGGCTTCAGTCCGTGGGGTCAGTGACTGCGCGCTGCAGGGAGTGAGGGGGAGGCCGCACGGCTGCTCCCGCACCCACCACGTGTGGGGCCACTGTGCCCCTTTGGGCCCCCTTTCTGGCGCACCTGGCTCTGGTGTGTCCGGGCGAGAGGCCTGGTGACAGGCGGGGACTGCAGGGCTGGGGGCAGGGCAGTGGGACCTGGGCTTCGGCAGAGGCCCCAGTGGTCCTGTTTTCTGGGACAAAGGGAGTTCTGGAAGGTGGGACCCTCAGTGCTACAGCCAGGGAAGTGACTCGGTGGCACCCTTGCCACCCAGCTCTGCTCTTACCGGATGGTCTGGTCTCGAGACCTTGAGCGAGGGCACTTGGGCGAGGGAGGCCCCGGAAGTGGGGCCTGTGATTAGCAGCTGAGTAATTACCATCCAGGGTTAATGACCCCTGTCGGCCCCCCTGAAAGTGGGGTGTGGGAGGTGAGCCTCCCACTGTCTGCGGAAGCGCCAGGGGTGGGGGGGTGGAAGGGGGCCCAGAGGTGGAAGCTTGGGGAAGCTGGGAAGGCGGATGGAGGGAACTTCTGCTCAAGGGCACCAGGCGCCTCCTGGGAGGCTGACGCTGGAAGGGCCACAGCTCTGGGGACCTGCAGGGCTTCGCTCTCAACACAGCCCCAACCCCCCCGTGGGGGGGAAACTGAGGCACAGTCAGGGTTTTTTTTCTTTTTAGAAAGAGGAGAGGGGAGGAAGAAAGACAGAGAAACATGGATCAGTTGCCTGTGCACACCCCCAACTGGGGCCCTGGCCTGAAACCCAGGCAAGTGCGCTGACGGGTAATTGAACCAGCAAACTTTGGGTTCACCGGCTGGTGCTCAGTCCACTGAGCCACACCAGCCAGGGCCAGGTTCTTGTTCAGGGGGACCTAGGAGTGTCTCCCTGCCCACGTGAGCATAGATCTTGGGTCACCTCAGATAGAGGCCTCTTCTTGAGGATTCTAGAACCCAGACCTGGGACCACAGCCTCTGAGCTGGACTCCCTGCTTGCCCATGGTTCAACCACAAGTGCCCCTACTCTCCACGCAGGGAAAATGGCTCTGACATCCACCGGCCCACCTGGGGAAGGCGCTGCTCCCCCATTCCATAGATGCCAGCTCCCAGGTCCGCACGGGCGCACCTTGTCCTATAGGACAGCCCCACAGGGCACCCCTCTCAGGGCACCCAGTCCCCCAGAGCCCTGGCACAGAAAGGGTGCCCAGCTTTCCCGCCCGCTCACCTACCCTGTCACAGCAGGACACTTACAGCCAGGTCCCAGGGCGCCTGGCCTCTGCCACGCTGCACCTTCTGCCCGAGGGCCCTTTCCCGGGACAGGAAGTAGAAAGCCACCCATCAGCCCAGGCCCAGCTCTGGGCCACACACTCCAGGAAGCCTTCCCAAACGCTCTGCTCTCTATCAAGACCATGCTGTGTCCCGGGCAGGTGTCCTACAGTGTCAACCATGCCCTCCCCCACCTTCCACAGGGCACGTGCTGTGCACGGGCCGGCCACCCCCTCACGGCCTGTGGGGGCTCCAGCCCAGAAGACCTGTCCTGGGCTCCCTGTTGCTGGGACTGGGGGCTGGTGAGGGCAGGGCCGTCCCTTCCCGTGACCCTCCTGTGCGCACAGCCCTTCTCTGGGCCAGGCAGTGGGTTGGGGTGCCGAGCCCGGGGCTGCTCGCGTTGCGTCATTTCATCCTGGGCAAGACGGAACCCTGAAGGCTGCAGCCGGGCCCGTCTTACAGGGCATGACACTGCGGCTCAGAGGGAGACAGGGACAGTGAGAGGGGACCCAGCTGGCCCTGCATCCGGGGTGGCCTACAGACACCCACCCGCCACCGACACCCTAACTCCTGTCCTTGCACACACGGGGCCAGCCACCGCCACCATGTCGCTGGCCCCTTGACCCATCCCGGGGACCAGGACCTCCTCTGGAGGGCGGGAGAAGGCTCCGCGAGGCCCTGCGGCAGGCAGCCCGCACTGACAGGCCTGTGCCGCTTCCTCCTCCCAGCCCTGGCCCTGCACTGCCACGTGTGCTGCGGCCACGCCAACTGTGAGTCCCTGGTGGAGTGCTCCCCGACGGACAAGTACTGTGTGATCACGCGGGCCAGTGAGTACCCTCGCCCACCTGCGCCCCCTGCCCGGGCCAGGCCCTGGGGGCACCGCAGTCCTCCCGCAGGTGCCCGCCGCATGGCCCCTGTTTTCACAGCCCCGTGTCGATGCGAGGGTCAGAGCTGTGCTGGCACCCCAAGGCCCAAAAGTGAGCTTTGTGGCTGAAATCGAGGGAACCCATGTTCAGGAGGGCCCGAAGGTGACAGTGACAGGCAGGCAGGGTCCGCCGACTGCGGAAGGGGCCACGTGGAGGTCTGAGCCCGGCAGGAGGTGACGCTGGGAAGAAATGGTGCTGTCCGGTGTCCTGCCCGGTGCCACGCCCCGTCATCCCCAGACCTCTCCCAGCTGCCCCGCTGCACAGCCGAGAGGCTGGGACAGGTGAAGGCGGTAGCTAAGGCTTGGGCTCATGCCCCCGGGGCTCTGCTTCCTGGGACGGCGGCCCCACGCCCAGCCAGCCTCTGTCTCCCTCCTGGACTCGAACAGCTCCTTGTGGCTGCCTGTCCTCGTATCCCCTGCCCACCGTGTCCCGATTTCCAGTCCCAGAAAGGGATAGGGGAGACCCAGGACCCTGGTCCCAGAGCACAGAGGCCTCCCAGACACCGGTCAGAGGGAAAGGGGCAGAGACGCTGGCCATGGGAGCCTCTAAGCCCCTGCCTGGCCCCAGACGTCACGGAGGAGCTTGGTCTGAGGGGTGACAGGCCCCATGCCCTGGCCCAAAGGCACCGGGGAGGACCGTGCTCACACGCAGGGGTAGGCTCGGTGGGACTCCCACGCCAAGCTCCCAGGGGCCCCAGGAGCAGGCGCATCTGTGGGGCTGATGGGCTCCTGGGCTGGCCAGAAGGGCGGGCAGGCGGGCAGGCGGGCACTGGGCTGCTACCCATGGGCCTCGCCCGTGTCTCCACAGCCAACCCCGGCGGCATCCTGGTGATGAAGTCCTGCGCACCGACCTGCCCCAACAGCACCGTGTCCTCGGATGGCCGCGCCCTCTCCGTCTCCTGCTGCCAAAGCAGCCAGTGCAACCGCAGTGCGGCCCTGGGCCTGGCGGGGGGCCGGGGGGCCCTGCGGGTCTGCGCCTGGGCCAGCCTGCTGTGGGTGCTGCTCTGGGCGGCCTGGTGAGCCCAGCTCCCCAGGCCGGCCAGGGAGCGCGCATGTCCCTTCCCAGCCTGGATTCAGCCGGCCCAGCTCCCAGCACACCCTGGCAGGAAGAGCCCCGTCACCTGTCCCTTATCCCTGCTTCCCTAGGCCCAATCCTAGGGAAGGACACTCCCTCTGCCCCAGGGAACCCACCAACATGGGAAGCCCAGGCCTGCACCTCCGGCCTGCACTTCTGGGGGTCCCTCTGGTCCCTCTGAGGGTGGGCAGAGCACCTCTCTTCTCCTCAGCACCCTCTGCCCCGACACAGGGCTTTTGCCCCGAAGAGGCCACCAGGCCCGCCTGCCCCTCCTGTGCCCAGAGCTGCCTGGCAGGGGGCAGGCGGAATGGAGGTTTGGGTGCTGGGTCTCTGGGGCTCTCTTCTCACTCCTGTGCTCATCCATCCATTCGAGCACTCCGCCTGTGGGCATTGGGGCATCCACGCAGGCCCCCCCATTCCAGCCAGTGCATCTGCTCCTGACAACCCACTGGGGTCTCCTGGGAGCCAGGCACCCCAGGACAGCCTGCTGGGGGCCCACCTCCTGGGCTCTGTCTCAGGGGCTCACAGTCTCTGCCGCCTGGCCCACAGTCCTGCCAGCCCAGCCGCGTGAAGGCAGGGCTCTGCCACCGTCCCGGGGCTGCCTGCTTCGGGTCTGGGCCAGGTCACCAAGGGGACCAGGGTCGGTCTCAGGGTCCCTCCTCCCTGGGCATGGGGGCTGCCCTCTGCCCCAGAGGCACCGGGGTCTTGTGAGAAGAGAATAAAGCCGCCAACCCTGCTCTGTCCTCCTTGGTGGTGTTGAATTTGCCTTTGGTCTTGGGGGGAGCCTCCTGTACCTCGGAGGCGGATGGGGGCACCTGACAGAGGGACGGGTGGAATTCTCGGTGCACAGGCTCGGGGCGGGGGAAGAAGCCCACTTTCTTCGTCATCTAAGAACCAGCATCACTGCCGGCCTCGTGGCCATGAGGCAGAAACACACTTTCAATAAATCCCAGGTTGGGGGCTTGCGTGGGTTCTCTGGGGGACTCTCTGAGCCTCTGTGTCCCCCAGCATAGGGGTCGGCCCTGGCTGCCCCGCAGCCCTGGTTGGGGCACAGTCAGGCCCCACGGGCTCCGAGGCCCCTTCCAGGGCAGAGGTCCCTGGCTCTCCCAGGAGTTTGGTTCCTGCACCTCTGCCCAGGGCCCTTCCTTAGGAGCCTACCCAGGTCCTGGTGCCTGTGGCTCCCTCGCGTGTCCCTGCTGCTAGCCTGCCCCCTCCTGCAGGCTCAGGTCCTCTCCCTGCCTGCTTCTGTGTCTTACACAACCTTCCCTGGGTGACAGGCTTCCAGGCCAGGTGCCTGGGTCCTGCCTCCCCACTGACTGGCTCCCGCAGCCCAGGACCAGGAAAGTGGGGAGTCGTAATGGCCAGGAGCCTGCCCAGTAGGGCCTGTGCTTCAGTCCCAGCACCCAAGGCCCAGTCTCCCCCACTGCCCTCCCTTCAGCCTCTGCCCCTCCAAAAGCCCAGCCTGGTGGCAGCGTCCAGGCTGTCCCCGAACACTGCTCTAAGGGACGGAGGCCCTTTTTGCTCCCAGCAGCCACCTCTCTGGCCTTGCAGGGTCAGTGTCCCCCTAGCTCTTGGTCCCCTGTGCCCATGCAGCGCTGCGGTGACCCTTCTGTGGGGGGTACAGGGCTCCCGGGGCCGTGGGGAGGCAGAGGCCCAGGCAGGCAGGAGGGCCTGGCTTCTGGCGGGTTCTGCCCTCCATGTAGGTGCCTTGGGCTTTCTGGGGACACGGAGGGCTGGGGGGCCCTGCCTTGAAACCAGATGTCCGGATTCCCTTAGGGCCTCCCAACGCCCCAGCACAGTCTCCCTGCACAGCCAGGCTGTGGGATCTGGGGATCCAGGGAGAGGTTGGCATTGGGTCTGGGCGGGGCTGCCATCCCAGGAGAAAAGCTGGGGCCCAGAGTTGGGTCTCCCTGCCCAGTCTTGTGGTAGGAACATCGTCTCCTGACTCCTTCGCTCTGGGGCAGGCCCCACCCCTACAAGTCTCAACGGAAAACCGCCCAGGCCACCCCACGACAGCCCGGGACGGCCTCCTCCCGGTGGCCGAGTTCTGCAGTCCGGGTGGGGTGGGGCACGGAGACTGTTCCCACAGGAAGACAGTGGCTCCCCTCACTGCAGGTGAGGGGGCCGAGGCACAGGGACCGCTGGGCGTGCAGAGGGGTCCGCGATGCAGCCTGCGTTCCCTCCACACCCTCCCGCTCCTGACGTCCACAGGCACTCAGAGGACGCCTGCCGCAGACCAGGCTCCTGTGGGTGCTCACGGGGGCGCCATGGGGACAGAACAGACAGGGGCCACGGCCAGCAAACCGACCGACTGCATGGGATGCAGCTCCCGACAGGGCTCTGGGGGAGGGTGGCAGGGGTGGGCACCATCCTCTGGGAGGCAGAGGGTGTGGCTGCTGCCTGACCGCAAAGGCTGGGGCTGCAGGGGCCGGAGGCACCCCAAGGAGCGCCCACAAAGCAGCAGCAGCGAGGGCGCAGCAGGACAAGGAGGCTGGCGGCAGCCCGACGACCCCTGCACCGACAGTGCTGCTGTGGGCACACTTGAGGGCATGTGGCATGTGTCACACGTGGGGCCCAGGCTGCCACTCGCCACTCCTGAAATGCCCGATGGAGACCTGGGCGGACGGGGCGCAGAGAGCTGGGCTGAGAGGCAGCATGCGCAGGGGCTATGGGGGTGACGACAGCCCACGGGAGGCCTCCCCCACGGCTGCCGCCCCCACCCCCGGCTTCACGGGACCCAGGGTTGGCCGTTGGGCCCGCTGTTCTGTCCCAGGCCTCCATGGGTCACTGTCCCTCCACCCAGCGTCCCCTGCTGCCCTCGGCTCCGCCCATGCTCCAGCTTACATAACGTCCCAGGCTCAGATGACAGGAACATGTATTCCCCTAAGCCCTGGGATTGTGGTGACAAGCTCCCTGGCAGGCCCAGCATGGGGCCCACCGCCCTGCCCTGGGGGCCCGTCCCACACCCAGAGCAAGCTGCAACAACTCACAAACCCCCGGACCAGGAATGGCTGCCAAAGCCGGGCCCTGGGCTCCACCAGGCTGAATTGAGCGTGGCTGCGTGTGGCCATCCCAGGCTTGAGGCTCTGCAGCCGCCTGGGCCCAGGAAGAGCTGAGTCGGAGCCTGCTCAGGTCCCCGGCCACATGAGGACAGTGTTTGCGGCCACTGGCTGGTGCAGGCGGGGCTCTGGGGGCTCCCTCATCCTGCCCCTGGACCAGCTTCAGGACCCATACCTGCCAAACCCAGGGTTTGGGCCGAGGCTGCCCGTGCCTGAAGTTGGCGCAGCACACGGTTTCAGAGCGCAGCCATCCCATCCTAGTGCGCCGTCAGCTGTTTCTGGAAATCATTGTAAAAATTCCATGCAGCCCTGGTGCTGTTTTGGTGGGGTTTGAAGGGTGACAGCACTCAGCAAAGAGACTTGTCCTGTTCCCAAGGGACAGAGGGCAAAGTGACAGGGTGGCAGGTTTTCCAGGAAAGGAATTCACACTCTCTGTGTTTAAGAGGTACTGCAGCCAAAGACAGATGGACAGACCGATGGAGCGCTTACATACGAGGTCTGTCCAGAAGGTGTCCAGCCAGATAAAATGAAAAGTAGGGACATTTGTTGAAGGAGATACAAGATACAAGAAACACTGTACACAGGGCAATGACACCTCAGTCCCCTTTAAGGTAGATACCGGGGACCTCACACAGTTCTCCCAGTCGCCATCAGCTGCCCCGTCGTATTTTCCTGAATCTCATTGACGGTCTGAAATCTCTTCCCCTTTCAAAGTTGATTTTAGTTTTGGAAAAAGCCAGAAGTCGTAGGGTGCCAAATCTGGGCTGTAGCAGGGCTGAGTCACCTGGATGATTTGATGTTTTGCCAAAAAAACTCTGCACGAGACGCGATGCAGGAACGGGCGTGTTCTTGATGAAGCTGCCAATCACCAGTTCATAGCTGCAGCCTTCTGAGTCATCAAAATAGCTTCTGAGGAGGACTGTTCAAGCTTAACGCAAAATTGGGTGCCGATTCGTTGCTCTGCTCGCTCAGTCATTTGGAATGTGACGGCCACTCAGTGCACATGCTCACTCAACAGCTACCGCCCCCACTGACTAGTACAGTGAGGTCATCATTGCTCACATGTGAGCATTCCAGTCCACTCTCCTTGGCTGCCGGGTTACATCGATGTCACGCAAACTGTTCTCGTTATGTTAACAATGGCTGGACTTTTTGTGGACAGGCCTCATATGTAAGATCTTTATTTCCCTCCTAAGGGTCAGCAGTGTCCTCCAGAGTCCCCCTGGTGCCCCCCCACCGCCATTTATCATGTAACCTTAAGTGACTGTATGCCGTGTGCCGCAAGCCCCAGAGCTGCCCGCCAGCCACCTGCAGACCTGTGCTCCCAGAGTCCCGACTGGGCGCCACTGAGAACGACTATGTTCTGTCGTCAGGGGCCGGGATGCAAATGAGAAAGGGGAGAGGGCGGAGGAGACCAAGACACCACTGTAGCTGTGTAGGACACGCAGGTGTGTGAGCGGGTGCACAGGTGGGTAGGTGGGTGACCGCACAGACAGGGGGATGGATTGATGGCTGGAGGGAGGGAGGGAGGACAGATAGGCGGATGGGTGGGTGAATGGTTGGGTGGTGAGTGGATGGATGGGTGGGAGGACGGGTGAACAGGTGTTGTAGCAAATGGGGTGGAGGAGTGTGGAAGGAAAGAGAGAAGGACTGTGTCCACCGCCCTGGAACCCACAGCTGCAGCGCCGTGGAGCTCATGGTTTACAGCCCCAGCTGCAGGCTACGCAGGAGGCACCTCGAGGAGGGGCAGAGCAGAGAACGGGGGCGGGGCATAAGCACACCCACTCTGTCCTGGAAGGAGAGTGCATGTGCTGGTGCAGGAAGAACGAGCCCTCCGGTCACCTGGTGGTCAGGGGGTCTGGGCTCTGAGGTTCGATGGTCGCCCATTCTGCAGCCTGCACTGCTGAGGACTTGCAGCCCAGTGGCCCGGTGCCCCAGCCCTTTTGTGGGCTGTCTCCCCCTTCGCAGGTCCCAGCTCATACCCTGTGGTTCTTTTCCTCATCCCCCAGTCCCTGAGTCCCAGGGCCTCTCAGGGACACAGCCAGAGGAGATGACCACCTGCACCCATGTCAGGCTCTGTGGAGGGTGTCCCAGTGCTGGTCCTGGGTGCCGGTGTGGGCAGGGATCCGGGGGGCCAAGCTCAGGGCATCTCCTGCCAGGCCCGAGGACTGGTGTGTCTCTCTTGGCCCCCAGGAACCTAAGGCTGCCGTCCAGCCAAGCCTGGGAACAGGCTGCACCTTAGGCAGGGAAGTGCTGCTCTGTGCTGAGCACTCAGGCTGGCAGGGCAGGAGAGAGGGGCCCTGCCTGGCTGAGGGGCCAGCCTTGAATCCCAGCCCTGACCTAGCCCAAGTGCTGAACTGCACCCAGAAGCCCCCAAGAGTAGGGGCAAGGTATCTCTAGAGAAGGGCTGCTGGCGGCCAGGGTGGCAAGGGATGATCTAGGACAGTGGCGGGCCCTGGAAGCAGGTGAGAGGGACTTTCTAGGCCCGTGGGCCTGTGTATGAAGGTGCCCCTTGGGCCAGGAGGGAGGAGGGGAGCCCTGGGTGGGAAGAGCCCCGGCTGCAGCTCCCACTCAGTGGCTGGGTGACCCTGCCCTCTGTGTGCCATCCAGGGGGGGCCCATCCGTGTGTGCAAGCATGTGACTGAAAGGGACAGTGCGGGATGGACAGAAAGGGACAGGAGTGCCGCCTGACTCACCTGCTGCCCCTGGCCCTGCTGGGAGAGCGTTGCGGGGGGGGGGGCGGAGTGCTGCGGGGAAGGAATGGCACACACCCTGGCCTCTGCCACATCCTCACGCCAGTGGTCTGTGGGTACAGTCAGGCCTGGGGACAGGGCTGGCTCCAGGGCCGGGGGAGAGGACTTGGGTTCTGGAAAGTGGTCACTCTCTCTAGGGAGAAGTGGGGGAGGGGCCGGTGGTGACAGAGAAGTGCTGGGTTCGGCCCCACTTCCCAGGGACCTGGCACCAGCCCAGCCCTGTCTGGCCTTCGGTCCCTAACTGGTAAAAATGTGTCAGAAATGGGTCACAACAGCTCCTCTGCCCTCTGAACCCTAAATCTTCTGAATTCTGCCTCCAGGACCGTAGCCAGGTCACCACCTACAGGAAGCCCTCCTGGCTGCACTCCAGATCTCCGAGAGTGCCTGCTGCTGCTGGATTCACCCACTTTGTCCCACAAGTAAACTGTGTCTGGGGCTGCTGTTGGCGTTTCTGCTACGAAGCCCCCAGGATGGGCAGTCACGCCCCCGGGGCAGCCAGAACACAGCTGCCACCTCCGCTCCTGTGCCTCCCGCCCAGACCTCTACTCCTGCCTTGCACCCCTGGACCCTGCGGCTCCACCATCCCCCAAACCTGTTATTCCAGCAGCTTCCCTGCCCCTTGGCCCCAGTGAGTCACCCTCCCCACCTGCACCCCCCACCTGGGCCAGTCAGCACCCCATCACTGAGCCCTGAGCCCTGCTTTCCCAGACTCCTGCCCTGCCCCTGCGTGGCTGTGCCTGATGAACACAGGAGGCCTCAGAACTTGGGGTGACTTTCTCTGTCTGGGTGAGGACATAGGAACCCCTGCAATATCTGCCTTATTAAGCAAGACCCCAGCTGCCTTAAACAAGCCTCTAGGAGTCTAGGGCCAGCAGTACCGGCTCCCTTCCCAGGCCCCTGCCTGCACCCCACCAGCTCCCCACTCCGGGTCCTGAAAGGCACCCCCACTCCACCCTGCACCTTTGCAGGGCTGCCTCTGAACCCCCTCCTGGGAGGACAACATAAAGTGTCCGGGTGGCACCCTCTGACGATGCGGCCCAGACAACCCCTCACAGCTCCGACGGTCCTTGCTGGAACGCGCCAGGACACTAACCTGGTCCCGCTAGGTGCAGCAGGGCAACTGTGACCCCAGGCCCAGCAGCAGCAGGAAGCCCCAGGGGAGGGAGTGAGAGGGGCCAGGGCAGGGGGCTTGTGCTCCAAGGCTGGGCCTCCTGTTCTGTCCCATGGTTTCATAGGGTGGGCTGGGAGCCGGGGCCCCACACCAGGACTCTGGCACCAGCCTGGAGGGGCACTGTTCCCAGAGCGAAGACCAGAGCACAATTGCCCCAAGGCTAGCAAAGGCAGCTGCTCGTGACGGCCAGGGCCTCCAAGGGGCAGAGGGAGCCCTGAGCGGAGGGTCCCCGGCCCTGGTGGGGGGCAAGGTGGTGGAGACAGGAGGGCCCACTGCTTCCCCGACATTGAGGGGTCAACTCCGTGCCCCCATCCTGCCACCTCCATCCCCCTGACTCCCCCACCAATGCCAGATCCCCATGGCTCAGCTCTCTGCGGGCACACCCAGCAGCCACACCTTGCCTACCTGCCCCTCACCACCCCAAGTTCTGGCACCTCAGCAGGACACAGGGCTTCCCTGGGGTTCTTTGCCAGGGTTGACCCAGTGACCCTGGGCCGAGTCCGGAAGGCAAGGCCAGCAGCCTCCTGCTGCCAGCCCTGGGTGTCCCCCAGGCACCTGCCCAGACCCTACTCCTGACCCTGCCTGAGGGTGGGGCAGGCCAGGGAGCCAGAGGACAAAGTGACCCAGGGACGGACAGAGGGCTGGAGGACGCGAGCCGTGGCTTGGAGCTGCAGGGCCAGCACCGTGGCCTGGCAGACCCCTGCCTGAGGAGAGGGGCCAGGGGGATGGGATAAGTCCCACTGGAAAGTCCCTGCCTGGCTGGCTGCCCACCCAGCCGGCCCCTCCCACCAGCCTCCGCTGAAGCTATAAGGTCTCCAGGAGGAGGGGCCTGGTTCCGAAGCCTACCGGCAGCAGCAAGATGAAGAAGGCCCTGCTGCTCCTGCTCCTGCTGGCCGCGGCCGCTGGCCCAGGTGAGGGCTGGCCGCAGGGCTGGGGCACGGGCGGCACTGGGAGCCTGGAGTTCGGGACCCTGAGACTCAGAGAACCCTGGGACTGCAGGGTGCTAGACTAAGAACTTAAAACCACCCCGCACCCTAACTCACTGGAATCAGGCCCCAGTGTTTAGAACCAGAGGACCCCAGACCGCCCCAAGGGCTTGGCGCTCTGCGAGGCCCCCCAGGGAAAGACAGAGACCAGGGTCATCCGGCCCCTGCCCCTCCCGGTCCTCAGGCCCCCCAGGACAGCCATTCTCCCCACAGGCTCAGCATGGCCAAGCAGGCAGCCCCCAGGGGCCCTGGCTCACTCTCAGGTCTTCGGAGGGGCCCAGCCCCTGAGGTGGGGTCCTCTGCGAACCCCCAGCACGCTCGCCGTCTGGGATGCCTGTGGAGAAGGGTCTCCGAGGCATCCTCTATGGGCTGCCTCCTCATTGGTCTTCTACCATGCCCTGCCCCGGTCCCAGCGCCCCAGCGGACAGGGCCTGTCCCCTCCGTCCTGCTGAGGCGGCGCGGGACAGGGGCCCTGGCAGGCCCGCAGGGGGCCGCGGAGGGCACTGTCCTAAGGAATGGGCGGTAGACTGCTCTTGTCCACCTGGGGACCCCGGCCTCCCTCGGGGGGGGGTGCCGAGCCCTGATGCCCCTCCCCCACAGCCCGGGCTCTCCAGTGCCATGTGTGCTCCAGTGCTGCCAACTGTCAGAAGCCTCAGGACTGCTCGTCCTCCTCGCGCTACTGCAGGACCCGACTCACCGGTGCGTGACCTGGGGCGCCCCCAGGGTTGGGGGGCCGTCCCGGGGAGGCGGGGGCAGTGAGGCCAGCGATGGTTCAGTCACGGTGGCAATAGGGGCCGGGAGCCAGGACGGGTGCTGTGGGTGCCAGCAGGGTGGGGCGCGGGGCCCAGCGGTGGCTGGGCCTGACCTCGCTCACTGCCCTCAGTGGACGCTCTGAAAGGGAACCTGGTGGAGAAGGGGTGCGTGGAGTCGTGCACGCCGAACGCCTACTCGCCCAGCCAGGTCACCAGCGGCGCCTTCATCACCCAGTGCTGCCAGGAGGACCTGTGCAACGCCCAGAGGCCATCCGGCCGCCTGCCCAGCCGCGCGCCCGCCCGCGCCCTGCTCGCTGGCAGTGCCCTGCCCCTGGCGCTGGCCCTGGGCCTCCTTGCCCTCCTCTGGGTCCCCGGCCTGTGAACCCGGGAGAGCCTTTCCTGGGACTTCCACGGCCCTCCCCAGCCGTGATGGGGGCCCGGGAACCAGGGGCTGGCAGCTTCCTCGGGAGGTCTGGGCCAGATACTGCGGACACCGAGAGCCGGAAAGCCCTCTCATCTCTCCCAGAAGGGGAGAACACAGCTCCTTGGGCAGAGGGGGGTGGGGCCCCTTCCAATTTTATATCCATTCTTGTTGGATTCCTATTTTTTTTACTCGAAACTCCAGAGGAATAAATGATTAAGAACCAGTGTGGTGGTGTCTGTGCTGTTCCAGGAGTGGGGGGTGGGGGAAATATGGCCACACAGGACTTCACATCCCAGTGCCACTTGTGCCTGAAATGCCACCGTCACTACCTCCCTCAGAGGGGACATGGCCCTCCCTCCAATGCCCCAGGAGGAGGAGGCACTGCCTGGGGCACTGCCTCCAATGCCCCAGGAGAAGGAGGAGGAGGAGGAGGGCACACCTGGGGGAAGTCTGAGGAGGACCATAGGGCGAGGTCAGGCCCCTTCCACACGGAGAGGTCAGGGAGGACGGGCTACCCCTCTGTCCCCGAACATCCTCCAGACCTCGATCCACGAGTCTCCGGAGAGGTTGCCTTGGGACACCCTAGGCTCAGCTGCATCTCGGAGCTGTGCAGACACTGCCTAGCACGGCCAGGGTGGGTCCAGCACCGTGGGTCATCCCCGCAGGCGCCCCCAGCAGCCCCCTTGACCACCTTCACCCCAGAGGAGAGAGGGGTGTGTCTGTGTGAGTGTGAGTGAGTTGAGTGTCAGTGAGTGTGAGACCATTTGGGCTGGGAGCCAAGCAAGAGCCCAGCCTCTGAGGACCAATATCTGGGCCCTCTGCCTGGGTTCTGGGCCCTCTGCCTACATTCCCAGCACCCTGAATCACTGTACCTCTGTGAGCACCCAGTATCCCACAGATGCCCGAGCAAGTGGCCTTTCTCTCCCAGCAGGACTCAGGGTGAGCGGTGGCCCCACTTCGTGAGCAGCTGCCACACTCTCCCCTCTCCCTGTGGTCAGAGCCCGGACTCCCTCCCACCCGCTGGCACCCTTGGCCTGAGAAGCCTGTGGTGCCCCCACCCCTGTGGACAGTGGAGGGGTGGCAGCTGGTATGAAGGGGTTGGTGGCCTTTGCTGACCCTGGGACAAGTGCTCACCTCTTAGTTCCCACGCTTGGTGAGCGGAGTCACTCCCCACAGTCCCAGCGGGACGACCTGCAGCTCCGGACGTTTGTGAGCGCAGCGGTGCTGTGAGGCCTTCGCTGCCACCGTGGAACCCCAGCCCTGCGTGCTGCTCCCCCCACTGCTCTACCTCTGAGCTCCACCTGCCCAGGGCCGCCTTGCTCCCACCTCGTTCTTACAGGCGAACTTGAACCCGGCACTACATTCCCAGAGCCTCAGGTTCCTACCTGTGCCTTTGGTACCCACCTGGAAACCAGCGCCCCTCAGAGTCACCTGTGCCTGAACTCGGTGCCCCAGAACCCTCTGCAGGGCCGCCAGTCTCTCCCCTTGGTGCTCCCAGGGGCTGTGAGCTCTTGCCCCACGCCCGCGCTGCCACAGGAACATTCTGAGGGGCAGGGCCTGGGCCAGCATGCCCCTCCGCGGGCCCTGCAGAGCCAGGCATTGGGAAGAGCCCGCCAACAGGGAGTGGCTGCTCTCCCGGAGGCCCCTCTGTGCTCTCTGGGCCCACTGCCCAGAAGTGGGTCTGAGAGGCCAGCAGCCCAGCAACGCACAGGCCACAGATGTCCTCATTTCTGCCAGTGGGGAGAGGGCAGGGGCAGCACCTCAGGGGAAGGGAGGGTGCTCCGTGCTGGTCCAGCTCAAGACAGGGCAGCAAGTGCATCCAGGGTGCCAAGTGGGTCCCCCTACCTTAAGCAGCAGGCTGGGGACTGGGTGCATGAAGATGAGGGGTGGGCTAGCCGACCCCGCGCTGGACAGGGCGGGGTGGGGGGTGCTGGCCAGAGGGGCCACTTCGTTTGGCATGTTTCCATCTGTGTTTCGGAGGGACGCTGGTCTGCAGTTGCTCCCCGGGGATGTCTGAGCCTGGATCGGGGACCGGGGGCCGGGGTCCCAGCCACACAGGCCACATTCCGTAGCTGCTGGGTGGGTTCGCATGACATCGTACCCTCTTTCTTTAACTGCTTTGCAGAATTTGCTGGAGCACTTTTTGGGAAGATTGTTAACTATGATTTCAAGTACTTCAAAAGACAGGGATAATCAGCTTATAATCAGGGTCGGGGAAAAGTAAGTCTGCAGTTGTTCGTATGAAAAATAATACAATAATTTGTTAATAAAACCTACTTTGGTCCCACCCTTTATTGCTAGCTGTGTCTTTGAAGGAGTTCACCCATGCCGTCTCAGTCACAGTGTTGATTGGCCTAATGGCAATGATGGTCCTTGCCACACTCTCTTTTTCTTTTCTTTTCCTGTTTCCCCCCCTTGTTATCCGTTTAACATCACGACGACCCATCGGAATGTCCTCTTTCTCCTTCTAATGCTGACATCTCTCTTCTTTCCCGTCATGCTGGTGTGGAGTTTCAAAATCCTAGTATTCTCAGAGAATCAACTTTTGGTTTGAATGATCTTTATTGTTTTTATTTCATTGAATTTTTTTGGCCCTATTTTATTTTATTTATTTTGCTCACTTTGGGTTTGATTGCCTTTTTTGTTCTCATTGCGGAAGTTGTTGATACTGAAAATGACTAAAAGGCACCTTATTAGCCCTGGCTGGTGTGGCTCAGTGGATTGAGCACTGGCCTGTGACCCCAAGGGTACCTGGTTCGATTCCCAGTCAGGTCCCCAGCTGGGGGCGTGCGAGAGGCAACCACACATTGATGTTTCTCTCCCTCTCTTTCTCTCTCCTTTCCCCTCTCTCTAAAAATAAATAAATAAATATTCTTTTAAAAAAAAAAGAAACCTTACTAAAATGTCTTCGGGGGCCAGAAGGGGGCGCTCTCACACCTACGCGCGGGTCCGTTCCAGGCGACGCGTCAATCACAGCCCGAGTGAGGAAACGTCAGCTGGAAAGAACCTTCAGTGACAGGTCCGACCGGAAGATACGCAGCGGCATCCCCTCCGGGAAACCGGCCGCCCAGCAACTCAGCCAATGACGAACCGGCACGCACGCTTTCCTCCCATGGACTTTCATGCAAACCAATCTCTCTCAATTGCCCCCTTTTTCTCCGTAAAATATTTTTCCTCTCCTTTTTTGGACCTGCCATGTCTTGCAAGTGACCCTTGAGCAACACGTGTGTGAACCCTGCCGTCCTCCCATGCAGAGAGCTGACCGGGAGTTATACTTAGATTCTCGACTGCCCAGGCGGTCGGCGCCCCCATCCCCCCATGTTGTTCCAGGGTCAGCAGTACCCCAACAGAGAAGGTTAAGGTGAGTGAGTTAGTGTCCTCACGGCTCCTTTATCCTTTCTGATGTCCTGTGCATGCGCTTCTATGGGCTCCTCGAAAGCAGTGTGGAGATGTCTGCCTGTAACCCCAAATTTTATTTTTCTCCTTCCCGCCCTAGCACGTTTTCTGGCTTTGTGTGTTTCGAAGCTCCGTTGGGGGCATAGACATTGAGGATGGTTATGGCCATGAGAACGGAGCCTTATGGTTGCGGATCGCTCCTCATTGTTCCTGGCCGTGTTCTTTGCTAAAAACCCACTTCGCTTCTTGTTCACCTAGTCACTCCTGCTTTCTTTCAATGGGTGTTAACGCGAGAATCTTTCTCCACCCTTTGGCTTTTAACCCATTTGTGTTTTGTGAGTGCAGTGGCTTGTTTGTGTTTAAACACAGCATACACTTGGCTCTTTCTCTCTTCAGCCAACCTGACGGTGCGAACGATTCAGTGTGGTTCGGTGGGGTTGGCTTCGGCTGTGTGCGTGGGGCCAGGTGAGGGCTGAAGCGCTGAGCTGGTCACAGGACGGAGGCCATTGCCCTCTGAGTGCTCTGCCCGTGGCCCCCTAAGTCAGGTTTCTCCTCCCCTCAGGAGGGCTGACTCCTCCCAGGCCGGTGTGAGCTCTGAAACTGTCTGCCTCCACCTCCCCACTGCTGGGTGGGCTCCACAGGGGCAAGCAAGCACCGATGGGCACTCAGCTGGAGACGTGGGGACCCTCTGCTTGCCCCCAGCTCTCTCGCTGGCAGCTTTCTGTTCTGTGCCGCGCCCCGTAAATTCCAGCAGCCGAGACCTCCCTGAAGCCCCCAGTCTGACTCCTCCCCCACCCCCACCCCCACCTCACTGCGGCCCGTGGCTCCATCACCTGGCTCCCTTCCTTCCAGGGTCGCTGCCCTAGTGCCTGGGCGCGTTTGCCCCATTTGTAGTGTTCATGGTGGAGCGGTCAGTCCACTTCCCACCAATTCCTCGAGGGCTGATGCTGAAGCCCTGGGCATGCTCTGGGCTTGACCTGCGGGCTTGTTTGGTGCCCCATTCGGTGCGAGCTCGTTATACGAGGGCAAGAATGGTGGGGAGCCTGCCTGCTGTGGTGCCGACTGCATCCGCAGCGGGACCGGTGGCCTCTCCGGGACTGTTTGGCAAACAGAGACCCCAGTCTATCCAGAGAGATTGCTTGCTCAGCTCTGGAGGCTCAGTGCCTAGGGCCTCCAAATGGTACATCTCTTTCAAATTAAAAAAAAAAAAGGGACATTTAGGGTCCTTTTTTTCTTTGAAAGGACCCTAAATTTTTATTGATTTAATTTTTTATTGATTTATTTTTATTTTTTCAGAGAGAGAGGAAGGGAGAGATAGAGAGACAGAGAGAAATGTTGATTTGGTGTTCCACTGGTTTGTGCATTCATTGGTTGATTCTTGTGTGTGCCCTGACCTGGGATCGAACCTGCAACTTGGTGCGTCAGGACGACACTTGAACCAGCTGAGTTCCCAGTCAGGGTCTATATTTTATTTCTCACATTAAAACAGGAGAAAGTTTGCCTTGGCTGGTGTGGCTCAGTGGATTGAGCGCCGGCCTGCAAACCAAACGGTCACCGGTTGGATTCCCAGTCAGGGAATCTGGGTTGTGGGCCAGGGTTGCAGGCCAGGTCCCCAGTAGGGGGCACGCCAGAGGCAACCACACATTGATGTTTCTCTCCCTGTCTTCCTCCCTTCCCCTCTCTAAAAATAAATAAATAAGCTCTTTGTATATAAATAAATAAATAAATAAGTAGAAAGTTTCGAGGCTCGTGAAAATCTTAGTTTGTCTAAAACAGAACAAAAGCTAAATGTCAGTGCAGCTATGTAACACATTATTTGATACTGATATTGCCAGGGTGGGAAGGGTCCCAGGCTTGCTTTGGCTCTTTCTCAGCTCGGAACAGGTGTGCGGACTGAGGCCCAGAGGTACTGGGTGACTTGCAGGTAAGGCGGGGCGCGGTGGGGGGCCGGGAAGGCTGAATGCGGAGCCTGCTGCAGGAGTCACTGCGCCCTGTCGCAGCGCGGGGAGCTGGGATGGAGGGATGACGGGCGGAGCGGCTGGTGGGAGTGGGGCCCACTCAGGGCGGCGGCGTGGGTGAGTGGGCGAGGCGCCCGCGGCAGCACCCAGGCAAGCAGAGGGCGGGGCCAGAGCCCGAGCAGCTGGCCCGGGACGCGTCAGGGCGCTGCGAGTGCGCCCGAGGGTCGAGTGGGTGTCCCTGCGGTGCCGCGAACAAGCCTGGCAGGGGCTGGCTGTCCGCGATGTCACAGCGTCCTGACGCCAGGGCTGGGGTCCGAGTCCCCGCGGGGAAGAAGAGCCCCAAGGCGGGCGAGGGCGGCGGACCCCGCAGAGCGGGAGGCGGGGCTGGGGCTGGGGGTGGGACTGGGGGTGGGGCGGGGGCGCGGCCGAAGGTAGGTCTGAGCTGGGGCCCGGCCTGGCCCGGGGGCGGGTCCAGCAGCGGGGCGGGCCCGGGGCGGGGCCTGTGCGAGCTCACCCGCGGCGGGCCAGCTGCTGCGGCGCGGGGGCCGGCTAGGGCTGGAGCGGACTTCTTCGGGCGTACGGACGCCCGCACTGTCAGACCCACGGAGGGGCCGGCGAGCGGCCGCGGGTGAGTCCGGTGCGCAGCGGGGTCTCCGCGCGCTGAAGGTCACGATGGAGGTCACCCGGACACCCACCAGCTTGGCACCTGTCTTCGGGGTGGGGTCTCCGGGAGAGGGCGGGAAGCGCGGAGTGCAGGCCGGGCCTTGCGCAGGCCTTAGTGATCCCGAGTTGACACCCGGGAAATGGGTCACGGAAGCTGGGGTTGTTCTCGGGAACGGGAGTCTGATTGAATCCCGGGGGCTGCGACCTGGGGCCGGAATATCCCCGCGGGGGGCGGGGAATCGTAGTACAGACCCCCCTCCGTAACCCAGAAGGGGGACATCTGCTCTGTCCCCAGCAGCACACCCAGACTGGGCGGTTCATCCCGCTGTCTTGCCAAGTGCCCTCCTGGAATGAATTCAAAATGCATCCCGCAGGCCGGATGTAGCTCATGGCGGCTGGAAGCTCCCGCAGTGGCCCGTTCTCAGGCCTGAGAGCCAGCGCAGGGCTCCGGAGGTCTTCTGGGAGAGGGGGCCCCTGTTGGGCCCGAAAGTAGCAGGAAGTGGGGGCCGCATGCAGGGGCAGCCCTGGAGCAAAGGAGAATGGGGAGCACTGAGGAAAAACCCACTCACAGGCCCTGAGTGGGAGCAGGCTGAGTGCCAGGCTCCCGTGGGACCCCTGCATGAACAGGCCCTGGGTAAAGTATGGGCTTTAACCTGGCACCCAGGGCCCCTCCAGCCTCCCCTTGCCCTGCCGGCTCCTCAGTCTGCACCGCTCCTCTGAGCTGCAGGCACGGGGCTCTCTGGTTCCCTGTCCCAGCCCTGCTCCCTTCTCTTCTGCGACTCCTCCCGCAGGAGACCTCCCCTGGTGCCCCCACAGAGTAGGTGGCTCCTTTGCCCACTGGCACCCCGGCCCAGGCCCTTCTCCTTGTCCCCCTCTGTGCAGGGCCGCAGTGCCACCAGGAGACTAGGGACTCCCGGAGGGGAGGTGGTCTGTGCCCTGCCCCGGCCTCACCTGCACTGAAGGGAGGACCAGCTGCTGCCCGCTCCCTACACCCAGTGTGCTCTCCGGCCTCCAGCCATGGCGCCCCTGCTCGCCCTGGTCCTGGTAGCCCTACCTCTGGGTGAGATGGATGGAGGAGGGAGGGATGGACAGACCACGTTTGCGGAGAGGCGGGCTGACAGTGGGGAGGAGGCCAGAATTCCCACTGACCTCCTCTCCTTCCGCTCTTCTGCCCTGCGGAAGGTGATGGGACCAGGGGGTTCGACGGGTCTCAGGACAGGCCTCTCCCTGTCCTGTGACCCCTGTGCCCCCCTCACTCCCTCCCGGATGCCCAGCCCAGGCTCTGGACTGCCACGTGTGCACCTACAACGGGGAGAACTGCTTCAACCCCATGCGCTGCCCAGCCATGGTTAGCTACTGCATGACCACACGCACCTGTGAGTTGATGGGATGGCCTCACGGGCCTTCCTGGGGAGCCTGAGGGGAAGGCTCCCACCTGCCCCAGGATCCTTTCTGGGAGCCCCCAGCCGAGGGGGAGCTGCCCTAATGGCCCTGCATGTGGGGGTTGGGCCATCCTGGGGTGGTGGCCCCTCTCAGGTCCCAGCCTGCCCCCTGCTCTCTGCAGACTACACGCCGACCAGGCTGAAGGTCAGCAAGTCCTGTGTGACCAGCTGCTTTGAGACCGTGTACGATGGCTACTCCAAGCACGCCTCCACCACCGCCTGCTGCCAGTACGACCTGTGCAATGGGGCCGGCCTGGCCGCACCGGGGACCCTGGCCCTGGCCCTGGCCCCCACACTCCTGGCCGCCTTCTGGGGTCTGCTCTGAAGCCCTGCCTGCCTGCCCTCCCACCAGGACCTGCTCGAGGACAAAGCTTTGAGAGGCACACCCCCACCCTCTCACCCTGCCCACCCTGCCCACCCTCTGCCCTCCTGAGACTCCCTCAGCCACAGCCAGGACTGTCTGCAAGAGGAACCTTGACCTCTCTGAGCCACCAAGAGGCCTCTGTCCCAGGCTGTGACCTTTCCATTTCAAAAGGTTGACATGGGACTGGCCTTGGTGGGAGAGTTTGGTCCTCCTCTGCCTCGCCCGGCGGGAAAGGGCTATCTGGGGGGTGTCCTCGGTCAGCCAAGGAGCACTGTCTGGGGGAGATGTGCCCCACCTCCCCGGCAGCCCTGGGAGCAGTTGTGACGTGAGGGCCAGGTGAGGGAGGCCTTTGTCCCCCCACCCGGTGGACCCAGGAAAGAGTGCCAGACTTGGTGTCACGTAGGAACGGGGGCTCGAGCTCTGGGGCTTCTTCCTGAGTGCTGTTCTTCCTCAGTGTACGAGGCAGCGGGTGTTTCACAGACGAGCTACCCCCGCCCCCGCAGCGCCCCCCCCAGCCACAACTGAGTAGCGCAGCCCACGCAGAGGAAGTCCAGGTGTCATTAGCCAGACGGAGCAGGCAGGCCGTGGCTATGCCTCCCTCAGGGAAGGGGGCTTTGGGTGCGAAGCGCATCTCCTTTACTTGTAAGTAAATAAACCAGTGGACAAACAGGTCTCAGGCTGGAACGGAGCACTCCGCCGGTGCTTTGAGTTCCCTAATGGGAGGGGCGGGGGCCGGTGCTCCGTCTTCCAGGCCCCTCCAGCCCCGAAGGCTGTGTCCTGGTCTGGGGAGGAATCCGACCCTGCCTGCTCAGCCAAACCCTGGAGCTGCCCCACACCGCCCCGCAGAGCCTCCCCTGACGCAGTGGGCGGGGCCGGGCAGGCGAGCGGGACTATATTTGCTTGGGCCTGAGAGCTGACACCGGGGCTATTTTGGGCTGAGAGGGCGGGGAGCAGGGTGATGGGCCACCTCAGGTCTGGTGTCCAGGCCCCACCGAGCCACGCAGAGCGCAGTCACCGACGAGGGGGCTGAACTGCGACCCTGCTGCAGAGCAGATGTGGTCAGAGAGCCTCGGCCCAGGGCGCGCGTCCTGGGGGACAGAGGGGACGGCCTGTCGGAGGAGAGGAGTCCCGGAGGGTCGTGTCCCCGCCAGCAGGGCGCTGCCCAGACTGCATTTCTGCAACATCACTGGGGTGACAGCTGTCCTAGCTGGCTCGCTGCGTGAGGCCAGCAGAACAAGGGGGCCGTCATCTGGCCATGGCCTTGAACGCTGCCCTGGCCATCCCGAGGGTCCCGTGGGCCCGACTCCGCCCCCAGCTGGAGGAGACAGTCAGCGCTCCCAAGGTTGGAGATCCGGTGGAAGGCCGGTCTCCCACTTCGGGGCTTGGTGAGGACTGGGGAAGGACCCTGATCAAGTAGTTTAGGGTTCTGAGTTGTGGGGTAAACTGTCCCGGATGGCTCCCATTGAAGAGCCGGTGGGTCTTGCGTGAAGTTCCTGCCTGCAAGATAGTCTTCCCCAGTATGCTCTGGGAACAGAGCGGAGGGGTGGAGCCTAGGGGAAGGGGGCGCGGGCAGAAGCCCCGAGGACGGGAACACGGGCCCCCGCAGCGCGCTGGCTCCCCCTTGTGGCGAAGGGTGTGCCGACGGGACCCTCAGGCAGCATGATTTCAGCACAAATTGTGAGTTCCCAAGCGCCGGCTAGTGCAGAGGGGCTCGTCCGCGCGGGCGCAGCCTAACTGGGAGGAAATGGGTTTAGCAGCTGCCTTCCGAGGGAGGCCTTCGTGACCGCAAACATTGGCATAAGACCCATTCTGTCCGGTGCCCCCCCAAAGGGCGACAGTGAGCAGGGCTCAGGCTGGACACCTCGCGCCTACTTGGGGTTCCCCAGAGGCTGCTCCAGACCACCCCACAGGCAGGCTGGGTCGGAGGCCATGCTGGGCGGATGGAGCGACACAGGCTGAACCCCGACCCTGGTCACACTCAGAGCCCTGACAGTGGTCACTCACATGTGGAAGAACAGGGGCCACACATTGACCTGACCAGCTCAGGGGGGCCTTACACACCGAAAGTAACCTCACAGGATGGTCTGCGGTTAAAACGCGCTAACTGAAAGCAGTCCACGCGGCTAGTCACGTCCCACGCCTGCACCTTCCCTAACAAAGGGCCGTCTTCACCTCGATCTGCACCTTGGCAGACCTGCCTGCTGTCTTCCTGCATCTGTGCCAACACGACTTGGGGATGGGCGCAACCGCCGCACCAGGGCTGAGACCACAGATCCCCTCGTTGTTGTTATGCTGTTTTTTATTTAAGATTTTATTTATTTATATTTAGAGAGAGGGGAAGGGAAGGAGAAAGAGGGAGAGAAACATCAATCGGTTGCCCCCAACTAGGCACCTGGACTGCAACCCAGGTGTGTGCACTGACCGGGAATCGAACCAGTGACCTTTTGGTTTGTAGGCCCGAGCCCAACCCACTGAGTCACACCAGTCAGGGCGGTATCATGTTAACTGTTAACTATGCTTCACCCACCTACATCAAAGGACTGTGTCTTACCTTTCACCCCACCCCAGAGCCCCCCCGCCCCCGCTTTCTCCCGCCTCCCGAATGTGTCCCCAGTGGGTTTCGTGAAACCCTCGTTTCCTCCTTTGACTGTGACGTAGAAAATAAGGTGGTGAAAGAACAGAAAATAAGGTGCAAAGTTGCCCTTCTCTGCAGTATTGCTCAGTCTGTTGAGATACTGCTTCCCAAACATTGTGGTTAGTTTGGTTCAAATAAATTCACCAAAAATTCTCCACAGGATCGAATGTCTTTTACACTGACGCCCAGGAGCCCTGACCACGGTCTCTCATGGACACCTGGCCCTGGGCGCAAGCTGAACACCGAGCCTGAGGACGGTGGAGGAGCCGAGGGAAGGCAGCATGGGGTGGGGGGCGCTCTTGGCACACAGGTACCCCCTAGACAGAGCCGGCCCAGGCCCTGGCTGGGCCACATCTCCCCACCCAAAGTAGACCACTGAACTGTGCAGAAAGGGTCAGCCCAGGGGTGTGCTCTGGGTGGAAAGCACAGGAGGGGCCCCTGCAAGCATGGGCTAGGCTGGGCCAGGCCTCGACAAAGGACCGGAGGAGGGACCCGGGCGTGTGCGGCCGTGTCTAACCCGGTTAGCTTGCCTGCAGCAGTACCTGATTGCGGCCAGCACGGGGAAGTGTGAAGTCAGGCAGGCTGGCCGCCCCAGGACCCCCAAGCTGTGAAGCAGGGCGGCGGGAACCTAGGTGCCCCACCAGTGCCCACGAGGCATGGGACTCCAAGTCTTGGGTGAAGAACAGATCCCAAATGAGCTGACCCCTGACCCCCCAGGGAAGGCCTGGGGTGTCCCTGGAGAGATGGAGTTCCGCACCCAGCAAGGTTGTGGTGGGGCCCCCTGTGAGTGGGCCCAGCCCAGAGAGACCATGGCCTTGACCACTCTGCTCAGGGCCCGAGGCTGCATTTGAAACCCTGCCCTGGGATTAGCTCCAGCGTCCTTGGGGCTTGGATTGGGTGGGACAGGGCCTCAGGCAGGCACAGTTTGGGGACGGTGCTGTGCGGGCACCCTGGGGGTGGGGAAGCAATGGCTGGAGCCACGCCCAGCTCTGGACTCAGATTCACTCTCTCCTGTCTGAGCCTTGGCCAAAGGCCTCCCCAGCCACTTCCCCACCTGCAGGGGGGCCAGCTGAACCCCGCGGGAGGGGTGGCTCCCTTAGAGATCAAGGCTGACACCAGATTAGTGTCCCCAAGTGGACCCAGGCCCCTCCCCACCCCTCCTGGACTTTTTATTGACCCAGAGCTTTTCCTTTGTCTCTTTAAGCCTCTGAGCGCGGGTTGTCCGGGCAGCCACCTGCCCCATCACTGCAAACCGCCCCCTTCAACCACTGCAAAGGAGCTGGGAGGCGGGCCAGCCCTGGGGAAACTTGGACCCAGAGCCACTGGACCAGGAATCTGCCCTGGAGATAGAAGTGGGGACCCAAGGAATGAATCACGGGGTGGGAGAGCCCCCACCCTTGCCACTCTCCCGGGCAGCCTGCGGGGAGGGCTTCCAGGCACAGGCTGTGTACGGTTGGGGCAGAAGGTGAAGGGCCCCAGGGGAAGTTTCTGAGGGAACAAAAACTCCAGACACTAAGAGTGGGGTCAGAGAGGGGTGGGGAGGGGGAGGAACTGGAAGGGTGTGGAGAAGTCCCCACAGAGGAGTTGGACGTCCAGGTGGAGGTGGGAGGGGCCCAGTGGGCGGGGTGGGGGCACACTCTCCATAGGTCTGCCACCCGCAGGAAACCAGATCGTGAGAATCTGCTTGGCTGAACGGTCTGGCTGCTGCGCTGGGCTTCCACTACCAGTCAGGCAGGCCAAGGATGGGCATGGAGTGGCAGTGCAGGGGTCGGACCGTGTGGGGGACACGGCTAGCACTGCTGGTGCTGCTGCTGGCTTCCCGCAGTGAGCTTGGTGAGAGGCGAGGGACGGTGGGTGGGGGACAGCCGGCAGGACAGGGAGAGGAAGAAAGCAGGGAGGCGAGAAGTAGTGGGGTCTCCCTGGCCCAAGGAAAGGGAAGAGGGGGAGGGAGTGGGGAAGCACAGAGGGGCCAGGGGCTGTGCCACGAGGGTCGCGGTGCAGGGCAGGTGCCATCAGGGAGTTGCTGGGGGTCGGGGTGGCAGGGGACGGGCAGAGGGAAGCAAACATAGATGTGTGCAAGAGGTGGGGGTCTGAGAAAACAGCTGGGGAGGCACCCCAGCCCCTCAGGGCCCCTTGCCCAGCCAGGTGAGAGGGGAGTGGAGGTTGGCCAGAGGTCCAGGGGGGTGGAGGAGCCTCACTGTGTGGGTGGGCCGCTTGGGCGAGTTGGGGCCTGAAGGGCCACCAGGGGCCCTGTGGGGGTGGGCCCTGCAGCAGCAGCCTGCCTGCTGGGGTCCCTGCCCTTGTTAGGACAGGTCCTGCAGGTACGCCCGGCCCCCAACACTTTCAAAGCCGATTCGTCCCCACCTTGGGCACACACTGCCCCGGGACATCCATGGTTTTGTCCGGTGGGCACCTGGGCTCTGGGGGGTCTTGCCCCACCTCAAACCTGGGCCTCCAGGACAGAGGGCTTGGGAGGGGCAGGGCCCGCCTGACTGGCTCCTTGTCACCTCCCACCCAGCAGCGGCCCTGCATTGCTACAGCTGCCCGGAGCCCACAGGGGTGTCCAGCTGTGTCACCATCACCACCTGCAGTGCCAACGAAACTGTGTGCAAGACCACACTCTACTCCCTGGAGCTCGGTCAGTGGGCGGGGCTGCCTCCAGGGGCCAGTTTGGTGCCTGCTCCCCCATGCCCTCCTGTGAGGGATCCCCGTGCTGGTTGCCCGTGTGCCCTGGCGCATAGTAGGCACTCAGCTGGTGTTGGGGAAGGAAAGGGGGCCAGTCACAGAGGGACTGAGATGGGGTGGTGACCCCACAGTGGGTCCTGCAGAGGCACGGAGGCCAGCCTGATGCTGGTGCTCCATGCCCACAGTGTATCCCTTCCTGGGGGACCCCACCGTGACCAAGTCCTGTGCCAGCAAGTGCGTGCCCTCGGACGCGGATGGCATCGGCCTGACACGGCCCGTGTCCTGCTGCAACACGGAGCTGTGCAACGGGGCGCCTGCCCTGGGCTGCTGGGCGGGCCTGGCCCTCGCCCTCCCCGCCCTCCTGAGCCTGCGGCTCTAGAGCCCCTCCAGCCCCAGTGCCTGAAGAAGCCCACCCACCTGCACCTGGCTCCTGGGTCTCCTTTCTGGGCTTGGACTGCCTGCCGGGGCGGGAGGGTCTCTGGGGCCACTAGGCCTGTGCTCCCCGCTGCCCAGCCTCCGCAGTTGTCTCTCCCGACCCATATCCCTGTCCCCACCTGCCTCCCTGTGGCAGTGAGGACGGTCACCGGGCCTGAGACACGCACACAGACCCGGCAGGACTCTACCCTCTGGGGCTGCGGAGGCCTGGCTGGAAAGTGGGTCCCCACAGGCAGGGGTGACTTCTTGGATGTGGGGCACTGGGGCAGGGCTGTGGATGGCGGAGAGATTGGCTGGGTAGAGGGAGCACACCAGGCCAGGCGGGGGGACAGTCTAGGCCAGCAGAAGTGGCCCAGGAACTCGGACGGCTCCATGAAGCACCCCACTGCCCGCCCTCCAGCCAGTCAGGCCTGCGGTGCTGGGTTCCCTGCGTCATGTAACAGAGGGTGCAGAGGAGGTGGCTGGCAGGGGGGGTCCCTGAGCACCCACCACCTGTGCCCCACTCCCTAGGTGTCTGGGGAAACCCAAGCTCCAGTGTGGAGGAGACCCTCAACTCACCTTGGACTTGGGCCAGCGCTAACCCCTCCAGACCATCTCCCCTGTCACCTGCCCAGCAGGCCCCTTGTCCCCCATCCTGGATTGATACTCAGCACTCGCATGCACAGAGAGGCGGCTGTGCGCCCCCTCCTGGCTGCCTACTCCGTCTCTCCCCTCGAAACCACCTTCCTCTGGTCGTCTTGCAACCCTCCCTCGGTCCCACACAGCCAGCCCCAGCCCACAAGGCCGGGTCGTTGCTCAGGCCATCGGGGAGGTGGGCAGCCTTGGCTGCTGCCAATGTCCTGGCTGCAAACCACCACTGGCCATGGCCGGGACACCTCCACTGCTGAGTGCCTGCTGCCACTCTGACCGTCTCTAGCCACCTGTCCTGCCCAGGTCTGCAGAGCCTGGGGAGGTGACCGGAGCAGGGACATTGCCCACACCACTCACCTGCTTCATGTCCTGGGGGTCCCACTTCCAGGCCCCTCCCAGGGGCCTGCAGAGCAGCCCTCCTCCTGTCGTGGCCCCACCCCCACCAGGAGCCTGGGGGTGCAGGCCAAGTCTGGGGTATGACCGCCCAAGCCCCTCAGGACTTGACCCTGGGAACACACTAGAAACCTGGCCAAGGTGTCCCCAGATGGGACCGAAAGGTGCCAGGGCAGGGCACACGAAGGCCAGCAGCTGGATAGGGGCTGGGGCAATGCCTTCCCAGTCTTAGTCTCGTGTTCTGGGCAATGGGGACAAGTCCTGCTTTGCCAGTGGCCCTTGGATTCACAGGAGCCCCCAAGCCCGGACAGCACCCCACACCAGAACACAGCCCAGTGAGTGTCTGCGGTGTCACTGGGAGGGTCAAGGCTTCCGAATGAGGACACCCCCAGGACGCTCACAGTTCAGGCCCTTTAATTGTGGGCTTTCTGAATAAAACAGACAGTGCAGCTTCCCAGTGGCGGCTGTAAGGCAGGCAGTGCGGGGGAAGGTGGAGCCAGGTGCTGCTGTGCTCCTGGCTCTAGCTAGTGGAGGGCTTCCTGGATGAGGCGGCAAGGAGGCGGTTCTGGGAGCAGCAGTTGCAGGTCCAGGGCCCTGACCCCTGTCGCCAGCCAGCCAGGGAGCTGCGATGGTGAGGCAGAGCCTGGCCTGGGGCTTCCCTGCTCGGTGCCGGAGGCTCTCAGCCAGTTCCTACCTCTTTCCAGGCCTCCCTGTTCCTGGCTGACAGGTGAGGTGCCAGGCTGGAGCAGGTGGCCTTGGCCAGTGTCCCAACCCTGAGAGCAGCTGCCAGGATGGGCCACTGGATCAAGGCCAAGAAGACCCCTCCCCGGGCCCAGACCATCTAGAGAGGCAGCGCCCCCCAAATCAGCAGCAGGACAGGATGGGAGGCAAGCACAGGCCAGCGGCAGGGCCAGAGAGGGCAGGGCCCACCCGGGGTCACACAGCACACCCCTGTGGGTGTGCAGACAGAGGAGGGCAGGGTGCCAAGGGCACCCAGGCAGGACCCCACGCCCTGCCTTGTCACAAGGCTACTCCAGCTCAGAGAGAGCCATCCTGGCCAGCCACCCTGCACTCTCGGACCCCGGCAGGCGGGGATGAGCGGGCACTTGCCCCAGGCAGAGGCTGGGGGGGGCTGGTCACTGGTCCTTGACAGTGTCGCTGAGCCCGCTCTCGGCCCGGAGCTGCTGGCTGCTGGCCTGGTTGTAGGCAATCCAGTGTCGCAGGTCTTCCGGCAGCTCAGGAGGCTCCACCTGCGGCAGGGAGGAGGGTGAGGCTCCCGGGCCTCCGCTGGCTGCCATGGCAACGAGCAGGCTGCTGCCTTGGCACCTCTGCGCCGCTGTCCCCAGCCTCCCCTCTCCCAGGCACCCCCATCCTGGGGGGCCCTCAGTGTTTAAACTGCCTTCATCCTAGTTTTCCTTTATCAGGCCCATGTCCCACCCAGATCCCTGCCGGAGCCCCCCACGTGTCCCCAGAGCTCAGAGAGAGCCCTCTGAGGCCCACTGGCTGCAGAGGGTGACAGGAACCAGGAAGAGCAGAGAAGCCAGAGGCTTTGGAGTCAGACAGAGTGGGGCTGGGGGTGGGGGAGGGCTTGGCCACCGTTGTGTGACGGGGCTTCAGGTGAGGCGCTGGGCCAGGCCGGGGGTGGTGGTGTCAGGGTTGAGGCGACAGCCCCCCAGGCAAACGCCTGCCAGAGTCAGTGCATCCAGGAGGCTGGGTGAGGGGTTCGGAGATACTGCCCCTGCCTCCCCTGCAGACAGGGCAAGCCTAGGCTTGGGCTCTGCTTCAGGTCCCGGCCAGGCTCTCAGGAGCACTCCCTCCCAGACCAGCTGTCTCCCCAAGGCCTCGCCAGCCTCTCAGCATGCAGGAGCCCTGGGCACTGGGCTCAGCCTGCCCCACACTAAGCCTGAGATTCCATATGGGACTCCCCGGGGCTCCAGATGGAGACCAAGCAACTCCTGCCCACCCCTTGGCCCTCCTGTCCCTGGTTGGGTGTCCTCGGGTGTCCCTGTCATGCTGTGCTGTCAGCACCCTCACTGCTCACATGGACGTCACCCATCAGCCCAAGGGACCCTGCAGCCCGCGCCTGACCACACTGCAGCCTCCCGTCCAGGAAAGCCACCTCTCCTCTCCTCTCCGCTCTCAGCCCATCGACTTACAGCCTCGATGGCCACTCCCTCCCAGCCTCCTGACACATGAAGGGACACACGGAGCATCTCTGTCCCCATGGGCCTTTGGTTGTGTCCCTGGCTCACCAGAAACTGAACACTGGGGAGCTGCGTGGAGGCCCATGCGTGGCCTTGAGCAGCCCCACCCCTCTGAGCCTGTCCCTTCCTCTGATGTGGGGAGGGCAGGCCTCCCCCAGATGAGGGGGGTCTGTGTCCCTCCTCTTCCCAAAGAGGGCAGTGTCCAGGGCACCCAGCAGTCAGCACAGGCCCCAGCTTGGACACAGGGGCTCCATGCCAGTTTTCAGGAAGCGCCTGAAGCAGGAGCCTGCCTTGCAATCACCGCTTTGGTGGCACTGGCCCGTCCCCAGGGCCTGGCTCAACTCTGCAGCAGCCACTGTGCTGTGCTGGGAAAAGCAGGCCCTGGGGAGGGGCCTTGCGCCCCAGGCAGCACTTCGGCTTCTGTCTCCAACTGGAAAAAGCAGAAGGGCCAAGAGCTCTCCAGGGTTGTCTCCCCCTCCCCCCCAACACCAAACCCAGGTGACAATGACCCAACCTCTCAGCTCTAAGCTGTGTGAAAGGGGGTCTCAGTTTCTTGAAAACTCCGAGCAACTTCCTCTCACTGGCATCCCACCCCCGCAAAACACACACACTATGTTCAGAACCAAGGACCAGAGCAGGTGGTTCCCCAGTCCAAGACACACAGCACTCAGTCTGCTGGGAGAGAGCTGTTCTGGGCTTCCCTGCTCTGGAAAAGGTGGAGAATGGGCAGGGAGCCTTGAGGGGCCGGATTAAGAGGTGGCAGGAGGGGAGCAAGCACAGATCAATTATGAATAGTTGATTCGGGGACCCTGGGAGCCACTAGGGACAACGGCATCTATGAAGGAGACCCTGGGCCCAGAGGAAAGAGCCGGAACAGTATGCAGAAAGGCAGTGGCATCCCAAGGGACTGGACCTTCACCAGGGGAGTGGGCAAGGACTAGGAGCCCTCAGGGCCCCGCGGGCTTGTGTACGGGGAGTGGGGAATCTCACCTTGCGTTTGCACAGGTGCTGTACAACACGCTCCGGAGAGGTGCCCAGCACGTGCTGTCGGGAGCGCAACAGCGCGCACACGAAGCCGTCGCGCAGGCTGATGAAGCGCGCCTCCAGGTAGAAGGCGCGGTCGTCCCACCCCAGCAGGCGGGTGCGCACCTCGAAGGGCTCCAGCAAGCGCAGCGAGCGGCGGTAGCGCGCGCAGGAAGCAGCCAGCACGGTGCGCGCCCCGAGCGCGCGCAGCGCCTGGAGCACGCCGCAGCGGACGAGGTGCGCGGCAAGGGCCATATCAGCCTCCCTCAGGTAGCGCGCGTTGTTCATGTGCAGCAGCAGGTCCAAGTCCGAGGGCAGAACGCGCCCCGCATAGCGCTGCTCCGCCAGCAGGTCGCGGACGCGCGGCTGCAGCAGGCGAGCATGAAGCACGGCGCACGGCAGACGCACCAGGTACCATCCGTCCAGTAGCGCGAAGTAGGCGAGCGCCAGGGCCAGCAACGGCACGAGCAGTCCCAGCATCGCGAAAGAGCCCGCGACGCCGGTGCTTGCCGGTGCTTGCTCCACTGCTGCCTGCGCCTGCTAGCCCCGGAACCGGTGAGCGCCCGCAAGGCAGGACCGAACCATCTCACGTAGCCGACTGAGGGGAGAACGCGCCTGAGGCCGCCAGTATCATAGGCCTCGGCCCCGCCCCCTGCCGCGGGCTTCCCCCGTGGCCTCCGTGGTCCGTTCCTCCCCGCCGCGGGCGCCTTCCAGAAGCGGGCGGAGCGCAGGGCCGCGCGCGAGGCGCCACAGCGGCATCTGGCGGCCGCACTCCGCGTTGCAGGCGCCGTAGCGCCCGAGGTCGCCGCAGGGTCTCTACCGCGCAGGCAGCGCAAGCCCGGGAGTCTCTCCGGGCCCTTGTAGACTACGACTGGCCCCAGAGATTCGACCCCTGATCTAAGCAGAGTCAAAGGGTCCAGGTCTCATCCAGTCCTGTCTGCCGGACTTTGCAGGAGAAATGATCACAGCCAGTCTCCAGGGAGGCTAATTGGAGACTCTACTGGAAGCTGACCCTCCTCTGCTCCCGGGGCTCCCCATTTCCCCAGGGCGACACCCTTAATGTGTATGCGGGGGATTTAGGGCGCCTCACAGTCTGACCCCAGTCACCTTTTCAGTCCCAGCCTGTAGCCTCATTACCCCTCCCCTCCCACATCCATCCCCACCCCTGGAGATCCTGACAATCCTCAGCTCTTTCCCAAGCACTCCCACCCTTTGCTCCCTTACAAACAGCAGCAAGTAACGTCCGGGGTGGGAGGAGAGGAGGCAATGGATGGAAATGACTCAGCAATGGCTTCACAGGTGTCTTGCACTTGGGAATCAGCCCAGCAGACTGTGCACATGCTCCAGGGCCTGTCCCTCTTCTCTGCGAGGAATGGAGGGAAAGCCCAGAGCAGGCCAGGCCAGCTGGCTGGCCCCCAGGGCTCTCAAGTCACAGTGATTGCCAGTGGCCTGGCCGGGTGCTGGAGTCCGTGGGGGGGAGGGCGGTCATGAAGGAGCTCCTGGGGCCTTCACAACCGACAAAAGTGACTCGGAGGTTTTGCCACCTCCCTGTGTGGAAATCTCCCTGAGGTTTTGACACCTCCGAGTGAGTGGGAAGCCTGGGCAGCACTACAAGTGCTTGGTGTCTTTCAAAAGCTCCCTGGAGGTGGGCATGAAACCTAGGGGTCAGAGTTCGAGGCAGGAGGCATGAACTGCGGAGCCGTCAGCCCTTGCTGGTGTGTAAAGCCAGGAGGAGAAGGGAGGGGCCGCCCAGGGAGTGGGTGCAGACAGGCAGGAAAGAGCCAAGTCCTGACCCCGGCCAGCTGGGCATCAGCAGAAAAAAGTGCCCGGCTGGTGTAGCTCAGTGGATTGAGCATGGGCTGGGAGCCAGAGGGTCCCGGTTCGATTCCCGGTCGGGGCGCATGCCTGGGTTGTGGGCCAGGTCCCCAGTGAGGGCCATGTGAGAGGCAACCATACATTGCTCTTTCTCCCTCCCTTCTCCTCTCTCTGAAAATAAATAAATAAAATATTTAAAAAAAAAAAAAGTGAGGAAGGAGGACCAGGGGGTGGGGGGCCAGGGGAGGAAGCAAAGAAGGAGGGAGGGATGGAAGCCGTCTTAGTTCCCTGCTGCTGCTGTGACAAATGACCATGAACTAGGTGGGTTCAAACAACAGACATTTATGAACTTGCAGTTCTGGGGGCTCCCAGTCTGAGATGGGGGCTCCCAGTATAAAACCAAGGTGTCAGCTGGGTTCGTTTCTCCTAGAGGCTCCAGGGCAACTCTGCTCCCTGTATTTTGCGTTTTCCTGTTTTGGGAGGCGCCTGCGCACCTTGGCTCGTGGCCCTGCCCTCCACCGCGAAGCTCACTCTGCACCACGTGTCTGCTGTCCCATCGGCTTCCGTGGTCACTTTGTTTTCTCTGACTCGCCCTCCGTCCTCCTTCTTATAAGACCCTGGGATGACCTGGGCCTTCCCCGATTATCAGGATACTGTCCCCCAGTCCAGGGCCTTAACTTAATAGTATGTGCAAAGTTCCGGTTGCTACGTGAGGTGACACATTCACAGCTTCTGGGAATTAGGACGCGGGACAGTGTGTGTGGGGGGGTGGGGGGCGGGGCATTGTTTAGCTCACCGCAGTCTACCCTCTGGTTCCCAGGTTCCCATTAGTCCCACGTGCCAAATATTCACCCCAATTCAAGGTTGTCCAAGGTCTCAACTCATTACAGCATCAACTCAAGTCCAAATCTCCTCCCAGTCTCAGCAGCTCAGACCTATCAAATCTCATCACAGAAATCACCACAATTAGGTACGGGCAAGGCTCCTGCTAAGGAGGGGGCTGGGTGGAACGACAAAGGCGCGGGCGCTGGACGTCCCTAGGAGAGGGCGGGGGGCTTGGAGACTCCACAGCAAAGGCCGTCCTCCCGCAGCCCCTTGCCGCGGACTGCCAGGGTCCCAACAGCTTCGGCACAGGGCGCTCCCATCACAAAAGCCGAGACGCCAGCCACCCCGCGCCCATGCTACAGACAGACAAGTCGAGGCGCACGGCGCGCCCGGGGCCAAGACCGTCGGGGCCGACCCCTGGCTGCCCCGCTTTCTCCAACCCGCACCCCTGCGGCCTCCTGCGCTGCCACTGAGAAAAAGAGAGCTCCGGGATGCCTAGAGCGTCCCGGAAGTGATGGGGTGTTGGAGGGGCGTGGCCCGGCGCGGGCTGAGCGCCGGGACTTCCGGTGGCGGTGGCGCCTCCGGCCCGCAGGTGAGTGGCGGCCGGGCCTGGGGAACGCGCGGGTGTTGTGCAGTCCTCTGTCCACTCGGGCGAGCAGTGCTGCCGGAAGCCGCACTCCGGGCCGAGCTCTCCGCCTGCCGCCCCGCAGGGACCCGGGCCGAGTCGCCAGCCCCGAGCATTCCCTGTAGCCCTCGCTCGGAGCCGGGCGGTGGCGCCCGGTCCCGACCCCGGGGTTCCGCCTGCCGAAGCCACCAGCCACCGAGGCACCTCCCTTCCCGGGGAGAAACCACCGCAGACTTGACTTTCCGATTTTCCTTTTTGGTTTGCCCTGGCCCCGGAATAGAAACGCTTTCCAGAGCAACCTCCCACCGCGTGCGCGCGCCCTGCCCGGGACCCCCCCCCCCCCGGCCCTTACTCTGCGGAGACGGGCCCCGGGTTTGTACTCACCGGCCCCTCGAGGTCGCTTCCCAGCTCCAGGCGCCCTCCCTGCAGGATGCGCACCCGCTGTCTTGGTCCCTTACTGTCCCGCCCCCCCCATCCTTCTTGCCCCCAAGACCACCTCTTCCTCTATCTCCCAGAAAACTTATTTCTTGAGTGTTTCTCGCCGATAGTTCCCTCTGCCCCTACAGACCACCTCCCCTAACGCCCGCGGGCTCTTCGAAGGACTGGCAAGGTCTACTTGTGCATGCCGCGCTCCCTCCCTCCCTCCTGCCCCAGCTCTCTCCCCTTTTGCCCTCCTTTTTTTTTGTCTTCCTTGGGCACAAGAGGGTAACATGTTTACGGCTGGCTGTGCCCACCTGCCTGGGCGTCAGTGCCTCCCCCGAAGCAGCAAGGCTGGGCCCTCTGTGGTTTCTCTTGCTGTGTTGTGGTGCTATTAGGTGGAAGAAATGGCTTCAGAAGTAACATCTGAATTTCATCTTTAGAGGAGGTTTTTGCCTCACAAGCCAGATCACTGTGTTTTCGGCTGTCCGGTGTCACCCCACACACACCTGCATGTCCACCCTGAGGCATTGTCCGTCATGAGTGCATCCCTGGTGCCGAGCCCCCAGGAAACCTCTTCCGGCCGTTCCAGCCCTTCCTCCAGGGTCTGGTGTCCTCCTGGTTTCTAAGACGGTTACATATTAAACACCTCCCTAAAAGTGGATAATGCCTTTACTTCCCTGCGTTCCCCACAGGGCCAGCTGGCACAGCCCGCCATCCCCGGTAGATAGGGTGTAAGCAGCATCCCTCTGTGCAGCGCCTTCCCCCGCTGCGCAAACCGGTGGCCGTTAGGAAGGGTTCCCGTGCATGCTCAGAGCCAGCTGGTGACAGGCCCGGATTTGTGTTTGGGGTTCCTGCTACATGTGAAGAAATTCTCGAGCTGTGGTCTCAAAGGCCCCATTTTTGTGCTCCACATGTGACTTGTTCTCTGACCTCACCAGCTGCTCCAAGTTGGAGGCAGCAGCCTAAACGAGGGTTTGGAAGGGAGGTGGGGTGGGAGCCAGGCTAGAAGTGCGTTTGTGAGCCCTTGCCCGCCTTTCACTGTGTATGTGTATGGGGGGTGGGGCATGGGTGGCTGGAAGGCTGCTGCAGAGAGAAGTGAGGGCCTGGGGACGAGACTGTCCAAGCAGGCCCCCTGCTCTGAGCAGCCCAGCTGGGCGGTCATGTCGGGGCCACAGCTCCTCAGTCCTCCCTGGCTGGAGGGTGTTGGCGCCTTAGGGGCTCTGACTCAGGCTGCCCTGTGGCCTGCTCAGTGGTGCAGGGAGGGCTGTGGGAGGTTCGAGGAATTCTTGTGATAGGATGGAACTGTCCAGCTGGAAGGGACCATGGCAGCTCAGGTGGCTTGGTAGAAGCTGGAAAGAGCCAGCATGCCTAGCATGCCCAGGGCCAGGCCGAGAGCTAGGCAGCCCGGGCTGTGGGGTCAGTTGCTGGGCAGCTTGTGTGCTGGTCATTTCCCATCACTTGTTTTGGCTGTAGCTGCCCGGCGTGTGCAGTTACAAGGATGCGCTTACGGGTAGCCCGGACCGCGCTCTGTGACATTGTTCTTTGTCGCCCTCTGCCTTCCAGTTCCTACTCGGGATGTGAGTGAGGCAGCGCTTCGAGCCCTGGAAAGCGGCACCCTGGCTCCGACAGTGCAGCCGGCTCGCCGGAGCCAGCTCCCGGGGCCCCGCCACTCCGGTCTGTGGTTGAGGAGAGAAGCCACCACCGTCCCGCAGAGAAGGCCACAGGTCTCGATGGCGTGGGGAAGTGTGGGGGCGGCGTGACTCGAGAGGGGTCCGGGAGCTGGCCACACTGCCAGGAGCGGAAGACGGCTGAGGCGAGAGGTTTCCAGGCCCAGAGAGAGGCACAGAGAAGGGTCAGCAGACCGGCAGGCCGAGGGGAGACCCGGGAAAGTGAGGGGAGTGGGAGGAGTGGAAGGGGAGGCAGGAGGCTCCCAGCTCAGGTGCGTGTCCCCTGTCCGCCCGCCCGCCTGTGCGGGTCAAGCCTCCTTCCTCCACATGGCCTCCAAGCAGGCCGCTGGGAGGGGCCCGGGGGTGAAACGCAAGAGGGTGGTGCTGACGCTGAGGGAGAAGATGGACGTCTGCGCCCGCCTGGAAAAGGGCGAGAGCAGGAGGGCGCTCATGCAGGAGTACAACGTGGGCATGTCCACGCTCTATGACATCAAGGCCCACAAGGCGCAGCTGCTGCGCTTCTTCGCCAGCTCCGACGGCGGCCGGGCCCTGGAGCGGCGGCGCACGCTGCACACGCCCAAGCTCGAGCGCCTGGACCGCATGCTGTACGAGTGGTTCCTGGGCCGGCGCGCTGAGGGCGTGCCCGTCTCGGGCCCCATGCTCATCGAGAAAGCCAAGGACTTCTACGAGCAGATGCAGCTCACCGAGCCCTGTGTGTTTTCTGGCGGGTGGCTGTGGCGTTTTAAGGCCAGACATGGCATTAAGAAGCTGGACACATCCGGCGAAAAGCAGGTGGCGGACCACCAAGCAGCCGAGCAGTTCTGTGGGTTTTTCCGGAGCCTGACTGCGGAGCATGGCCTGACGCCGGAGCAGGTGTACAACGCTGACGAGACCGGCCTCTCCTGGCAGTGCTCGCCCGGCCCCGAGGGTGGACCGGTGCCCGGGGGCAGGCAGAGCAGGGACAGACTGACTGTCCTCATGTGTGCCAATGCCACAGGCTCCCACAGAATCAAGCCCTTGGTGATCGGGAAATGTAGCGGCCCCCGGGCTTCCAAGAGCATCCAGCACCTGCCCGTGGCCTACCGGGCTCACAGGGACGCGTGGGTGGGCAGGGCGGTTTTCTCCAATTGGTTCCATCACATCTTCGCCCCCTCAGTGAGAGAGCACTTCCGAGCCCTGGGCCTGCCGGAAGGCAGCAAAGCCGTCCTCCTGCTGGACAGCTCCCGGGCTCCCCCGCAGGAGTCTGAACTGACCTCTGAGAACATCTGCACCATCTTCCTGCCCGCTGGCACTGCCTCCTTAATCCAGCCCATGGACCAGGGCATCCGTCGGGACTTCATGAGGAATTTCGTCAGCCCCCCTGCCACGCTGCAAGGCTCCCACCCGCGCCACACCGTGAACGATGCCCTCTGCAGTGTGGCCTGCGCCTGGGACGCCGTGCCCGGCGCCGTCTTCAGCCGGGCCTGGAGGAAGCTGTGGCCCGAGGCCACGCTGGCCGAAGGCTCGTCTTCCGAGGAGGAGCCCGAGCGCCTCGGAGCCAGGCCACACGACCAGACCTTCGCGCACGTCCTGGCACTCGGGAGAGAGGTCCCGGCCCGGCCCAGCAGCAGGCTCCACGGGAGCGTGGCTGCGGAGCGGGCTGGGCCGGGGGCGGGGGCTGGAGGGGTGCCCCCGGCCCAGGGTCAGCCAGTGCAGGCTGAGAAGAACGGCCAGGCTGAAGCCTCCGGGGAGGGCGAGGAGGCGGCCTGGGAGCAGGCGGCCGTGGCCTTCGACACGGTGCTCCGCTTTGCCGAGGGGCAGCCGTGCTTCACGGCGCAGGAGCGGGGGCAGCTGCGGGCGCTGCGCGCCGTCTTCCTGCGGAAACGGCAGGGGTGGCGGCAGCATCCTGCCCTCAGGGCCGTGGTCAAGCTCGAAGCCCCCCAGGAGCGTGGGGGGGGCTGCACCACCATGGGCCCTACCCTGTCCACTGAGGGCGAGGACTGATAGTACCCCGTAGGGTGGCCCAGTGGTGCCGGCTGGCAGGAGCTGCCCTGGGGAGTGGGTGCTGAGACGCGCACAGCCTCCCCCCCCACCCCACCCCGCATCCCAGTTAACCCGTTACCTGTCCTGTCACGTGGCCTGAGGAGATGCTCTGAAAGGGCCACACAACCGAAAACATTCCAGAGCCTCCTTGACGGAGCCCAAGACTGGCGGGTGGCTGGTGGTTGGTGGCTGCTGGCCGAACCTTGCCCTGACCGAGCACACAGATGTCTCTGTCCCGGAGGACAAAAGCCGGCACTCCGGCTGGCTGATGGCAGCAGCTGCTGCCATGTGACAGGCTGGCCGGCCCAAGGCCCCCCTCCCACCCCATGGGGTTTGGGCTCCTGGTCTGGTGGCTAGGCCTGTGTTAGGTGAGCCCCAAGGGCAGGTCCCCGGGGGTGGGGACTCAGTGTGTGACCTCAAGTCAGTAGAGTTCCTGCTTGTGTCTGTACAGGCAGCCTGTCCCCAGCCTGTTTCCAAGTCCCCACATTTGGTGTGGTCTCACTGAGCGGCGTGAAACTTTTCTGAAAGTCCCTCCGTGTTTCCAGAACCCCATCTGCCTTTGGGTTCGGACCAGGGTGTGGGCTGCACGCTGGTGACCTGGTTGAACTGCTTCGCCAAGAGCAGGGGTGCGGTTGCCTGATGGAGAACCTCAGGCCCCGTGCCGTCCCCAGCGTTTCGGCTCAGAGTCCAAGCCCAGTCCCGCATTCCCCCGAATTCCACAGTTCACGGCCTTCAGAAGGGGGTCCGGGGCTTACACACACACCAGAGACAGCAGACGTGCTGCTCCGGCCTCCTGTAGGAGCGGGACTTCTGTCTGGGCCGTTCATGCCCGAGTAAGACTTGGGGGGCAGCTGGCGTCCTGGCTGGTGGCTTCTCCATCGGCGCTGCCGGGCCTGTGACCCCCGGAGGGCGGGTGGCACGGCTCGCCCTCCCGCGCAGGTGACGGGGTGCTTTTCTGTGTCCCTTCGAGGCTCTGCCCTGGAACTCCACCTCCTTGAAGTCGTGCATGGCAGCGGAAGGGACCCACCGCTGTCATTGTTTGCCGTCCCCCCCTCCGGGAGACTGGTTCTGTGAGAGCTGAGGGAGCGCGCATTTCAGCGGCGGTGGCGCAGCTGCTGGCCGTGCGTCCTGCCCGAGTGGGGGTGCGAGGACCGGACGAGAGCACGTGGCCTGAGTGTGCTCGCCACCTCCTGCTCTTGGCGCGTCCTTCGCCCGCCGGGTCCCCCGACCCCAGCACTTCTGTGTCATCTTGTGTCACTTCCAGACTTGTGCCCCATCCCACTGAGCTGCAGCCTGAGGTACGGTGGGAGGTTGGGGTGCAGTGGGGCAAAGCTGCCTGCGCTAGCTGCAGTGGCCGGCAGGAGATGGACGGGTATGCCCGGCAGCTCTTCTCCCGCTGGCCTGGGCTGGGCGGGCAGGGTCCCCTCAGTCTGGACTCGAGGCTGTGGGCACAGGTCATACCCTCCCGAACTGCCCTGGTCCTGGCGTGTTGTGACCGATCAATAAATGCTGTCAGTGGGCTGGCTGAGCAGTGTCTGTCCTTCGGGCTGCTTCCAGGGCCAGCTGCAGTGTGCGGCCCCAGCTCACACCCCAGCTGCTGCTGCTGGAGTGCTTCAGGGTGAAGGGCTCCCTGCTGGTGCTCCCAGGCGGAGGGCCAGGCCAGCGAGGTGGTCCTGTGAGCCGTGCCCCGACTTCGGGGAGCGCCTCCGCCCGCCCAGCCCCCTGGGACTTCGTTCGGGGAGCACTGCAGCCCCTGAACGCCTGCCCCCCGGTGCTCTGCCCACTGCTGCCCGTGTCTTGGGGCTTCCGGGCTGTTGAAGCCTCAGACCCTTCCCAAACAGTCTTAGGTTGGGCCCACGGGACCAGACGACCTCAAGAGGTATGGGACTGGGCCTCTTGGTCACCCTGCCAGCCAGATGGTGGCTGGAGACCCAGGATGGGTGCTGGAGCCTGTGCTGGTCGGGGAGCAGGGGCCTCTTGCACCTCAAGGAAGAGAGCTCCGTCAGGCACCCTCCTGGGCTGGGACTGGCCGGCATGGAGGGGCTACCCCCGTCACACAGCCTCACAGTAGTCTGGACAGTCATGGTGTGAGCTTGGGCAGAGGTCAGGGTCTAGTGCGGGCGTGGGTGTCACCCCAGGGCCTTCTCCCGGAGGAGGGGGCCCTTCCTGACTGTTCCCCACGGGCCGCCTCCCTCCCGTCCCCCTCTCTGGCTCCCGCTCCCGGGGTCTCAGCCTGAGCCTGTGGCGGGACCAGGCTGGGCCCCCTGCCAGGCTGCGCTCCATCCTCCCTTCTGAGTCAGTTGCCCTGCTGGAGTTACGGGCTGTAACTTGTAGTAACAGCCAGCCTGTCCCCAGCCACTCTGATGAGGACACCGAAAATCTTGTTTGTGGCTCTGGAAACAGGCCACTGGTTCTCATTGCACCTCATCATTTAATTAAACAGCCACTTAAAACAGCGGGGTGGGGGTGGGGGCCAGCAGGGCGCCAGGTCAGGCCTGTGGCCGCTTGGTGGAGGGAGGAGCAGGGAGGGGGGAGGGGTGGAGATATGGGGCCCCACTCCACTCTGCCGACCCTGGGCGGGGCCGTGCTGCTCAGCCCGCCCCTCGGGCACCAGCCTCAGCTCATTTATCCCTGAGAAGGAAGAGACCGCTGCACTGCTCCCTCACCCTGGGAGCCCCCAAAGCACGCTCTAGGTGTCCTGTCCGTCTAGGGGCCACTGGCACCGCTACAAAGTCTCCCACTCACCAAGGGTCTTGCCACCAGGGGGTGCTGGCCGAGAAGGGGGCTGTGGACCCCGCTCTCCAAGGACAGAGGTTCGAAACAAGCACCACACACTGCCCTGCAGCCGAACCACCGAGTCAACACCGCAGCCGTCTGGGGGCAGCCCAGAGAGGTCAAGGAATCGCCTCCTCCAACCTGCACCTGCCAGGCGTGATGTCGCCTCAGCCCCTGAAGTCCGTGTTCACGGCTGTGTCCCGCTCAGGGACAGAGCCGAGGACGGGGCTGCCTGCAGGCGCAGAGCTGGGGTTCTGTGCCGGCGCAGGGGACAGGCGTGTGACGGGGGTGCTGAGGCCCTTGCTTCGGGGCTGGGGGTGGACGCTGGCTCAGAGCCCTGTCTGGAGTGAAGAAGACAAGTTCTGGAATCAGACAAGGGTGACAGTGACACTGAGCTGTCCACGCGAGGTGGAGGATGCTGTGAATTTTATGGTACGGGTGATTACTCCACATGCAAAATCCCAGGGCTGGATGATTGCGGCCTAGGGACGGCAGAGCCCCGCAGAGACCAGCTCCAGCAGGAGGGACAGACGGGGTCAATGTCACCCTGGCCTGTGTGCACCCACCTCCCCACTCCCCTCCAGTGGCCCCAGCAGACCCGGCTGCCTGGGAAGTTCAAGGAGGAAGGGCCAGTGGGGCAGGGAGGGGCCGAGGGATCAGCTCCACCATCGGCCAGGTTTTCCTGAGTGCCTGCTAGGGGCCAGGCATCACTGGACTCCCTGCCCAGGCCATGGCGCACCCAGGCTGGTCGACTCTGATGGAGCCGGCCCTGGCCTCTGGGGGGGGCGGCTGGCATGCAGACCCCAGGCCGTGGGAAGCCATCTGGGCTGGGTCCACCTCAGACCCCACCACCCTCCCTCCTGGTCCCTTTTGCCACATGTATTGAGGTCCCCTCCTCAATATAGGTCCCCTCAGGTGCCTCCCTGACCACCCCACAGTGGAGGTCCCGGCTGTCTGCACCCCAGGCCAGCAGCTTGTTGACTCCAGTGTGCTCACAGCCACCTGCTGGTGACGGGTGTCCTGTGTCACTGAGAGCTGCAGGCACCGAGGGCCTCCTGGGCCCCCCTCTAGGCCCCGGGCCCGGGACAGGCCTGCCAGGATCAGCCGAGACAGTGTGGGGCCTGTCCGCCCTTGATTTGAAAAGACGAATGGTTAAAACACACGCACACCCCTACAAGGGTAAAAGGACGGTTTTTAGTCACTTGGGAAAATGGACCCCAGTTGGGCCATGGCTCCATCAGACTTGTGGAGATGCTGCTGGAGTGAGGAGGGTGTGTGGTCACGTTTCCCAAAGCCTCTGTCTCACAGACAGGCCACCCAGTCTGTCCAGGTGACACACGCCTGTGCGGGACTGGAGCTCATTGTTCCGGGGCCAGGGGCTGCTGGGAACAGGGGGGCCCTTCCTCAGTCCCCTCCTTGCGTGTGTCCCACGTTCCCACCGCGAGACGCTTGTCCGGGAGCCTGGAGGAGGGGCTGCAGCCCGGGCTGCCGCTGGGCAGGTGCGTCAGGGCTGTGGTGCCAGTGACGTGCTTAGCAAGGAGACACAAAAGCCTCTTTCCGCTGCAGAGGAGGCCCGGCTGGTACCTGGGAGGTGAGTCAGAGGCCCCCAGCGAGTGGTGAGTAACGGTAATGAGTTGTGTGACAGGTAACCAGGCTGGCAGTCACTGCTGTCACTCTGGGCAGCCCTTCGGAGGGAGGGAGGGAGGGGGCGGAGGAGAGGGAGAGGGAGGGGAGGGCTGGGCCAGGCCCCCAGGACTAATGCCGGTCCCTGAGTCACGCTGCGGGGGTCGCACCCTGCCAGGCTCTGGCGGAGGGGGGCTGTGTGAATGGCTTGGGCGGGGGCAGGGCCCTCAGACCAGAGCCCGACTCTCTCTGACTAGGAGAAGAGCTCCGTGTCCTTGGGAAGCTCACAGGCAGAGTGTGTCAGCCCTGGGTGGCCGCCATCCACTACCCTGGTGGGGGGCCCAGCCAGGGGGAGCGGGTGACTTTGGTTCTGTGGCTCAGGCCGGCCATCCTAGGTGCCCCGGAGAGACACAGGTGGCACGAGGCGGTCAGAGCAGCTGGTGTGGGGGGGCCAGCTGCCACTGTGCCTGGACAGAGGTGGGGGCATGACCCCACGATGCCTGGGGGAGGGGGCTGTGGTGGCCACTTCCACATCCTCTGGGAGGCTCTTCCCCCAGGGCAGCCAGGTAGGAGCAGCTTTGAGGACAGCGGAGAACACCTGGCACGATGGGCGTCCCAGCGCACCTGGGGGAGGGGACATCTCTTGGAGTTGGAGCATGTCCTGGGTCTGGCGACCCGGAGCCACCCTGGGTGGGCAGGAGGTGGAGGGATGGCTTGTGGGCAGGTGTGGCCCACAGCACCCCTAAGTGTCCCCCAGGGCCCCTTGCCCTTGGGCCAGCTGCCCGTTCTCCACAGGGGCCCCAGTCCCGGCCGGTGCGCCCACACCTGTTGATGATCCCTGTGGCAACAGCCGCTTCCTGAGCCCCCTCGTGCCGAGCCCGTGGGTTTGGCCCCCGCCTCCTCACAGACGGGCACCCTTGTCCTCGTGCCCACACAGAGGCGGCAGGTCCTCATTGCTGCCCGGAGGTGTCACGTTGAGAGGGTGGAAGGTGGGACGTTGGAGCACAGAGCGGGCCCTTGGGCAAGTGCCTCCAATTTCACCGTACCCCCCCAGCCCCCTGGTTCTCCCAGGAACAGGAACTTCCCTTCTAGTGACAGAAATGTCTTGGCAGGAAGGCTGGGTAGGTTCCTACCCAGTGACATGGCACTGCCCCCGCCCCACCCTGCCGCCCAGCTGTGGGGTCTGGGAGCTGCTCGCTGGCTGCCATGGTGTCTGATGGCTCCAGTGGAGTGGAGTCTTCGAGAGACTCGAGGACGGGGGCTGTCCTGCCCACTGGGTCAGCCAGGCCGTCACCCAGGAGGCCCGCACTTCTCAGAGCTCCCCTGCAGGGCTGAGCACGGGGCTGGGGCCACCTGGAGGGCCAGGTGAGCAGTGTGACGCCTTCAAAGCTGTCAGGTGTTCTCTGGTTAGGAGTGTGGGTCCCACAAGTGGGTGGCAGAGGCCATGGCCTCGAGGTCATGGATGGTGGTGGTGACGGCGGGCATGGTGGAGGTGACAGTTGTGGCAGTAGTGGACGGAGCTGCGGGTGACAGGTCTGCTGTGTCTGAATACTTGTCTCCCCCCACAAATTCTATGCTGAAACCCTTACCCCATGGCGATGGATGGATCAGGAGGTGGGGCCTTTGGGTAAGTAGGTCGAGAGGGCGGGGACCTCAGGAATGGAATTAGTGCCCTTGGAGAAGACCCCACAGAGCTCCCTGGACTGCTCAGCCAGCGGCCTGCAGTCTGCACCCCGACCTCGGACACCCAGCCTCCAGCTCTGCAAGGAGTGAGTGCCAGCTGCCGCAGCCCTGAGTGCCCAAGCTTGCTTGAGGGACACTTGGAATTCAGGTCAAGCCTGAACCGTGGACCGCAGATCTCATGTCGGTGCCTCCTGCTGGGGGTACGATGGGTTAGGGGCCCACGGCTCCCCACACGGGGCAGGGGAGTGGCAGGCCTGCTGGGAACCCCTGTCTAGGGCCCGCCTCCTGCATCCCCCAGCTCCCTGCCCGCTCACCAATGGAGACACTGGGCTCCCGAGGGCTCCTGACGTGGCCTTTCCTTTGTGTTTAGAATGAGGTCGCATCCACGGGGCCCGGGGACGTGGCCTCACCGTGCGGTGGACGGGCTGTGGACCGAGGGCCTGTCCCCACCTGGCTCCCTGGCGGGGGCTGCAGTGTTGTCCAGGAGGTGGGCAGCTCCCCAAGCTGCTGCCGCCGCTGCTGCCACAAGTCTCTCAGGTGATTAGCGTGCTCTGGTGGCACGCCCACCTATCTGCAGGACAGTCAGGGGCCGGGGTCAGGACGCAGGTCGGGTTCGCCAACTTCAGCTGGAGGGTCTGCCCAGCCCACCTCGCAGTGCCAGTGGGCAGTGCTGGCCTCCGCCCTTCCCTTCTCTGGGCCTGACCCAGCCTGAGCCCCCAGACCCCTGCCCGCATGCCTCCACCCTCCCCTCGAGGCCTCCCTCTGAGGTTGCCCCACTCCTTGGCCTGATCTCCAGTCTGTTTGGCCTGGGAGGAGCAAACATGCATCTAGAAGGACCCATGGAGGGAGACCCCTGACACCCACTGCGGTCTGGGCTCCTCTCTGTGGTCTCGGGCAATTCTTGACCCTCAGAGGGCCGGGGTCTCCTCTGCAGTCCGGGGGCCAATGGCCCCCTGGAGGCTTTGCCAGGGAGAGAGAGGGGGGACGGGGGAAGGCTGGGCCCCGAGCGGGGAGAAGCCCACTGGCCTGAGCTGTCCTACCACCCAGACCTTGTAGTCCCTGCTGGCTTGTTGGGGACAGACAGGTGTCCCCAACCCAGGAGGAGGCACAGGGCCAGCACACAGTAGGGCAGGCGAGTATCCGAGAAGTCAGGGCCTCATCTCTGAGCTCCTGCAGGGTCCCCACCCCAGGGGTCGCCGCCACCCCCAGCTCCTCTGGTGGGGCACCTGCCCCAGACAGGGGTCTTGGACCAAGAACGCAGAAGGGACGTGGTTTGTGGTTTGGGAACAAACATGCCACTCACGTGTCCTGCCAGCACAGCCCACCCTGGGGCCGGCCAGCCACCCTGAGCCTCCGAGGAGCAGCCCTGGCAGCTGAAGAAGCCGAGACTCTGGGCCTGGAGCAGCCGGGCCAGGCCTGACGGTGGCAGCGGCCGTGGGCAGTAGGACAGGATGGCCTCGGGGCCAGGGGTTGGGATGCAGACCTCGGCTCGGCCACCCCTCACTGGCCGTTTCCCGGGAGATGTGCTTGTGGCCTGGGGACAGAGGCTCTGCTGTCCAGCTGTGGAGACCTGCGCGGAGACCTAGGTGACCACGGGGCTGTGGCAGGGCAGCTGGGCCCCCGAGGGTCAAGGATTGTGGGGGCTTGTGTCTGGCTCCCGAGAGGCCAGCAGAAGACAGGGAGGTGCCCGTGTCCCTGAACCAGGGGCTGGGCAGGGTGTCACCAGCCTGGGGCTACTGGACAGGGTATCTGGGCTGGCAGTCATGGGACGCGCAGGTCAGGGGCCCGGGAAAGAGGCGGCAGCTGGGTGGTGGCAGGAGCAGTGAAGGGCAGGTCACCCAGCCCCAGCCCCAAGGGTGGGGAGGCAGTGGCCAGCAGTCCAGGGAAAGGAGGAGGGCCAGCAGTCAGACCGATGGCCGGGCTGAAAGCCTGGAGGGGCTGGGGAACGAGGGACTGGCTGCCCTGGCCCTGGGGGGCCTCCACTCCAGCCCCGTGCCCTTCTGAGCCCCCCGCCGCCAGCCCCCAGGGCTGCGCTCCCTCGCCCAGACCAGCCCCCACCACTCCTGGCACCCATTTTGCTGGCTCTGCATTGTGTCCATGACCCCTCAGTGCTGGGGATTTGGGGGTTGCCAGGGGGCTGCTGGGCAGGGCTGCTCGGCTCCAGGAGGACTATCCCAGGCGGCACGGCAGCCCCTCTGGGCGAAGTGCTCCGGGAGCCGAGGACAGGGAAGGTGGCACTGTGCCAAGGTCAGGCCGCAGTCAGCAGCCGGGGCAGAGGGCCTGGGCCTCCGGCCAAGCCGGTTGCCACCATTTCCGGCAGAGGGGTGCTGGGCAGGGTCCCTCTGGGCGGGTCCCTCACGGGCGCGGAGCTGCATGCGTGGGGAAGCTCCGGGCGCGTCACACTGAGCTATTCTCAGCCTCTCTCCATTTATGGCTCCGGAAGCGGGTGCTGTGCTGTGGAGAGGCTTCACCGGAGGTGTGGGGACAGCAGGAAGACACCACCTCCTCCCTGGCGCTATGTCCCAAATCCCCAGTTCCGGGGTGTCTGGCTAGGGCCAGCTGGCGGCGAATCCCCACCCTGGCTGAGGGGCCGGCCACCTGGCCTGGGTGGGGCCCAGTGGGGCAGAGAGGAGGGGGCATCTGAGGCTCCAAGCCCCCAGGGGGCTCCCAGCAGGTGCTGGGGGGTCCTCACTGCCTCCCAGGCCTCACTGCCAGGGCCTCTGCACAATGCCCTCAGCCCCAAGTCCTGAACAGCCCTCAGCTGGCCCTGCTTCTGCTGCCGCAGTGGGTCCTCCAGGGGGTGCACGGGCCTGAGCATCACCCCGCCTGCCTACACCTGAAGCCAGCTGTCCTTCCTCCAGGCCACAGACCCGGTGCTGGAGGCCAGCATCCCAGCTGCTGTGAGGAGGGCCTCCCGACCACTTCCCACTGCCCCCTCCCCTCCAGGCTCTGCCGCTGGAGAAAGATAGAACCCAGCTGCCCCCATCCCCACCCTGCTGCACACCTGCACCCAGCTCACCCCTGCTCGACCTCCAGCTGTCCCTGCCCATCAGGGTCCCCTGGGCTGCTGGCCCCAGCACTCTGGAGTAGTGGGGCATTTCTGGACCGGAAGGAGTCTCCTTGGGGCAGGGCCCAGGCGGGTCTTGCCCAGCTCAAGGCACCGTGCACACACACACACACACACACACACACACACGTGTGCCCAGGAGCAAGCACGTTCAATGGAGGACAAGGCTCCCAGAAGACTGCTCACCCTGCCCCGGGAGGCTGGGGAGGCTTCCTGGAGGCAGTGACGCTGGACTCAGCTTTGGATGACACTTAAAGCCACGCTTGGGTTTTAAAACAGGGCAGCTCAGGGTGGCGGGTGGGGACGTGGATGGGGTGTTTCTGGGGGAGGATCGAGACATCCACAGATGCGGCCCACTCCTCACCACGCACCTACGCCATCAGCCCCCAAGCCGCCTGGGCTGAGAAGGACCCCAGCCACCATTAGCGCAGCCTGCCCCTGGCATGTGGGCGACAACAGGAGGCGATCTGCCGGCGGCCACACGGCACCTCCAGGAGAAGCAGGAGGGAAGGCAGGCACCGGCTCCTGTCCGGTGGTCTGCGGACCCTCAGCCCCGGCCCGAGGCAGCTGCGGACCCGAGGGCACATTTTAGACCCCCCAACCCCTCAGTGGAGCTGAGCTCGGCAGCCCCAGCCTGACTTGTGACCCCCCACCCCCAGCCCACACCGGGGTGGGGCCCCCACCACGATGCAGCAGTGGTCCCCTCCCTGCCTGGGACCCAGCTGGGACTTGGGCCAGCGGGGACCTGCTGGATCCCCGAAGCTCTGGGCAGTGCTGTGCTGAGCCCGAGGCTCCGTGCAGGGGCTGGACCCGTTGCCGCCGCACGGCCCGGCTCCCTCCAGGGCCTGTGGGGTGGTGACGGTGCCCCTGTTGTATGGGGTGATCTGTACCTCCCTGCACCCCGCCTGGCGCAGTGCCTGCCAAGTTGGGCTTGGGAACTGTTTGTTAATTGAATGACTGACCCACTGCAGGGCCGAGCAGGGCACAGATGGTCGTGTGCGCTGTACCCGTGAGGAAGCTGAGGACAGGGCAGGGCAAGGCCACTCGCCTGGGGGAGCTGGCGGGCCTCTCCCCACACCCCTCACCCTCCCACCCTGGCTCTGGCTTCCTTGAGGCGAGGCCTGGACGAGTCCCTGGCCCTGTCTCAGCCTCACTTCCCTCCACCATAATGGCTGGGGCGTGGTGAGGCTGGGTGACCCTCCCCCCAGGCCTTTAGCTCCTGGACTCAGCCTCCTGGTCCTGGGTTCGGGGGATGCCTGCTGGGCATGAGGAGAATCCGGCTGAGGCACTGCTGTGCCAGGATCATCGGAAAAATACCGAACTTTTCTCAGAGGCTGGGCCGGAAGGTGCTGAGGCAGGAAGGAGGGAGGGGGCTCTGCCATGCTGGGCTTGGAAGGAACAGGCCGCCTGTTCCGGGGACAGGAGGCAGCACATACCCTGCCAAACTGGAGAACGGGGGGCGGGGAGGGGGATAGGGTGGGGGGGATCGGAAAGAAAACGTTCCCCGGCTCCGTGATGCCTCCCCGAGCCCCAGGCCGCGCCCAGCCCCTGCCCTTGTCCCCTCCTCGACCCGCAGTCAAGGTGTGCCCTGCACTGAGCAGCCTCTGAGACCCCTGCCCCGTCCTGACACAAGCTGCCCTGCTGCAGAGGGGACGCCACCAGCTGCCACTCCCTGAACCTCTGTGGCGACGGGGGTGGGGGAGGACGTCTCTGTGAGAAATGACAGGACAACACGCCACCCGCATCCTTTTCTCTCTTTGTTGGTGTCTCTGAGTCTCTCTCTTCCTCACCTCAGCCCGTCTCTCCTCCTTGGCCTTCGCCCTCCGCCCTGTCTCAGCTCTGGGCTGCGGTGTCCGGTGCCCTCACCCCCCGCCGTCCCCTGGAGGGGAGGGGCGTGCTGGCTGGGGCAGGGCCAGCAGGTGCCCTCCCAGCGGCCTGGCTCAGTCCGCAGGCCAGGCCGTCAGCCAGCTGCTTGCCCACACCGCCGCCCCAGCGCTGCCTCGGAGGCAGACGGAGCAGCAGCAGAGAGGGCCACAGGCGGGGGCCATCACAGGCGGGGGCGCCTCGTCCACCTGCCAGGTCCCAGAAGTGACAGTGTCGGGAGGCTCGGGCTGGGAACGGGCAGGGCAGGAGGAGGGCCCTCGGCCTCAGGGACCCCTGACCTCAGGGGCTCCAGCCCTGTCACCCCATCTCCCAGGGAGAATTGAGGCCGGGGGGAGCCTGACGTCTCACCAGAAACAGACGAAGGGCTGGGCCTCCCCTGTTTGTGACCCTCCGAAGGCTGAGCCCACAGACGCCCTGCCCTGTACGCAGCGGCGGCAAGAGGAGTGGCCTGGGGCGGGGGCCCGGGCCCAGAGTGGGGAGGCCAGTGTCACAGGCTCTGCTGCTCGGGGACCCCGGGGCCGGGGTGGGGAGAGGCTGGCCGCCAGGAAGGGCGGTTCGGAAGCCGGGCCTGCTGCGGGCTCCCTGCGGTGGGCACAGGGCCAGCCTGGTCCCTCTCCCCTGCTCCCGCAGGCGTGGTGGCCAGGGAATGAGGCCATGTGACTTGACGGCCCCGCAGGGCGGCAGTTCCCTTGAAGGGTGGGCACCCAGACCATGAGCCAAGGCCCGGCAGGAAGGGACAGGGGAGAGAGGCAGGTGGACAGCCCCGCCCACGCCCAGCACCTGGCTTTTCCTCCACAAGGACAGGGCTGGGCACGGCTGTTGGCCTCCGTTGGAGCATGTGTGTGTGTGTGCGTGTATGTGGATGCGTGCACGCGTGTGTACACATCACAGTGCGAGTGCACCCCCTGTGTGCGTGTGTGCACAGGTCAGGTGTGTGGGTGGGGGCCTGAGGGGCCGAGAGCGCGCCCCCACCTCCACCAGGCGTGGGCGCTCAGGGCCAGGCCCTGGCTGCGGCACCACCTCTGAGTCGGGGAGGCCGAGCGGTGGGGCTGGGAGCTGGCGCTGAGGGGCCCCAAAGGCGCGTGTGGGGCTGTGGGCGGCGCTGGGCGGGCGGGAACTGTCAGGAGGCTGGAAGGGGGTTTGAGAGGCACAAGGGTCCACGTGGGGGGGTGCTCCCTGAGGCTTTGGATTTGGGGAAGACCCATCTTGAGATTAGCACCTGGAGCCCTAGAGGCAGAAGTCAGAACCCCAGAGGGGCTTGAATGGGGGCTGCCTGGATTCGAGCTGGGGCACACCACCCTCCCCCGCCCCGCCGTGGTGGCCAAGCCTGCCCTCCCCCGCGCCCCCTCCGAGGGCAGGTAAGGCCTCTGAAGGTGCCAGGCCCTCCCCCTCCCCGCCCTGAGCATCCTGCCCTGGGCGAGGCTGGGGGTGGAGGTCTGCCCTGTGTGGGGGAAGGTGGTGCGGAGGGGCCGGCAGGGGCAGGCACCCCACCCGGGCGGGGGAGCAGCGGCCTCTTTTCCTGAGGGGGAAGAATGGAGCCGGGGCTCCAGTGCGGAGGTTTGCCGAGGCCTCTGGGGTGATAATTAGGCAGCGATTATGTGTTCCCAAGCAAGCAGCGCTGCAGCTTGTTGCGACCTGTCGCCATGGCCCCGAGAGCGCGGCCTCCGTGCGGTCCCGCCCGCCCCGGTGTTTCCCTTCCCCCGGACTCCAGCTGTACTGGCACCCAGCGCCTGGGTCAAGCCCAACTCAACCTTGAGACCCCAGCCTCGGCCAGCTCCCCCACAAAGGCGAAGCCTCACCCCTGCCTTCCGATCCCCTGCCTTCGCTCACCCCTCCCCCAGCCCCTCTGAACCCCCAGCTTCTCTCCTCCCGGTCAAGTCCTCCCGGCCCCCGGGCCCTGGCTGGGCTCCCCTTCCCCCTGGAAGCCCTGCCAGACCACAGCTGCCTCGGGTGGGGAGGGGTGGAGGCTGGAGACCACTGTGGGCCCCAGGGCAGCAGAGCCAGGCCCTGGCCCGGCGTCCCGCTGGTCAGGGGACCTGGGCCTGGGTGCCACCCACAGGGGCCTCAGGGGCTTTATAAACTGTGGGGGGACGAGGGGCAGCTCCTGGTCACTCAGGTGCACAGGGGCGGTGAGTGAGGTCCCTGGCCAGCTGGCTCAGGGGCACCCCCCACCAAGGGCCCTCAGACGGGGGCGGGGGCCCGAGCTCACCTCAGACACGGGGACAGGCTCCTGGTCATGCACACCCTGCAGACGACTAGCACCAGGCCTGCAGCTCCCCGGCTCGGGGACGCCCGGCCGGAGACTCCGGGATTCCTGCCTGCTCTGGAAGCTTCCCTGCCGCCGCCCCCTCCCTGCACCGTGCGCCCCCACCCCTGCTGCCCACCCACTCGCCTTTAATTAGAAATGCCAGGAGAGCGATTTTTGGAGAGTTTGTGCCAGAAAGACTTTCCCGTCCACTGCAGGGGTGGAAGCTCAGAGAAAAGGAGGAGACAGATTGGCTCTGGGCGGGGAGGGGGCTCCGAGAGCGGGGGAGAGGGCGGGGGGCATGGGGATCCCAGAGTGTGGGCACCTGAGCTGTGTGTCATGGGGTGAGCCAGAGCAAGTGGGGTGTGTGGGGGCGTGGGGTGAGCATGTGTGTGTGGGGGATGCGTGTGTCGGGGGGATGAGTGTGCCTGTGGGGGGATGCGAGTGTGGGGAGCTGTGACTGGGACATGAGTGTGCAGTGTGTGTGTGTGTGTGTGAGAAGGGAGAGGGAAGGGGAAGTGGGCTCCGGCGTCTTGACCAGCACTGGCCGTGTCTGGGCACCTCTGGTGGTGGGCAGTGGTGTTTGTTACCTGCGCCCAGGTAACATCAGAGGACCTGGGACCCACGCCCATCCTCCTGGGGTAACCCGGGAAGGACGTCCTTCCCACCACTGTTGCCAAGGCGGCGGAGGGAAATCTCAGCTTCCGGAGCCCTACTCCTTATATGGTGTCTCCTCGCCTCAGCCTCCCCGCCCACTGCGGAGGCTCCCGCACCGCCCGCCCCCCTCCCTCTCCCTCTGCCCACCTCCTAGAAGTCTGCAGCTTCTGACCAGGTGCCCCCAGTGGCCTGGGGGGCTCAGGGCCCAGCCCCCTGCAGGGCCCCTCCACCTCCTCCCCACCCCATCCCAGGGAGAAGCTTCCAGATTCCCCTGGGGCACTAAGTGGAGAAGTCTTGGGCCTCAAGGAAGCCCTGAGCGTGGGGCAGTCCTGGCAGCCATGGCAGAGGCAGGCACATCCACACCAGTGCCTGGGACCGGCGGAGCCAGGACCTGGGGCCCGTCCTTCACACACAGCAGGAAGGGCCAGCCCAGGGCAGGGGCGGGCAGAGGCTCAGGGCCACACCTGGGACTCCCACCTGACACCTGGAAGTGTGCCGGTGCCTTACGCCGCAGGGAAGCTCCCTGAAACCTCTAGATCACAGGAAGGAGGGTCTAAGTGTGCAGGCGCCTGTCAGGGTTAACCTGTGGCTGGAGGTCTGCTGCTGGACTGGGCAGGGTCCCTGCCAAGGTCGGGAGCAATGAGGACCTGGGACAGCAGAGCACCCCTTCTGCCAATAAAGAGGGAAAGAAGAGAGGAGGAGGCCCGCCCTGAGGCCCTGGGGGAGGGGCTTCCTGCTTACCCTCGGGTGGGGGTGGCCTCTCCAGGCACACGCTGCACCTCCCCGCCCAGCGCCTGTGGGGGTGGTCGCTGGTCCCCAGAGCGTCCTGCAGACTTTGCAAGCTGAGTGACCCTGGGGAGGGGGCGGCGGATTCAGCGGATTAGTCACCCGGGGCCAGCGTGTGTGCAGGGGGTGGGTCCTACCTCTGTGTCAAGCTCGAGTGGGCGCGGAGGCGGGCCCGCAGGGTGGGCGCGCGGGCCAATGGGAGCCGGGATTCGGCGCGGGGGCCGCCCACGGCCGCGCTGGCAGCATAAAGAGCCGGCGCGCGGCGGCTGGCTGCAGAGCTCGGCGCTGCTGCTCCCGCACTGCCTTCCTGCGCTGCCGTCTTCCTGAGCTTCTGCTGCCGCCTTCCTGAGCTGCTGCTGCCACCGCGGCACCAGACCCAGAGGGACCCAGCCTCTGCCGCCCCGCTGGACCCGTCGCCGCCAGCGCGCCTGCATCTGCGCACCGCCAACCCCGAAGTCCCACCGGCCCAAGAGGACTTCGCAGCCCTCTGCCTCCCTCTAGTCCCAGCACCTGCGCGCAAATGGAGCTGGACCACAGGACGAGCGGCGGCCTTCATGCCTACCCCGGGCCTCGAGGCGGGCAGGTGGCCAAGCCCAACGTGATCCTGCAGATCGGGAAGTGCCGGACTGAGATGCTGGAGCACGTGCGGAGGACCCACCGGCACCTGCTGGCGGAGGTGTCCAAGCAGGTGGAGCGTGAGCTGAAGGGGCTGCACAGGTCGGTGGGCAAGCTGGAGAGCAACCTGGACGGCTATGTGCCCACCAGCGACTCCCAGCGCTGGAAGAAGTCCATCAAGGCCTGCCTGTGCCGCTGCCAGGAGACCATTGCCAACCTGGAGCGCTGGGTCAAGCGCGAGATGCACGTGTGGCGGGAGATCTTCTACCGGCTGGAGAGGTGGGCCGACCGCCTGGAGGCCATGGGCAGCAAGTACCAGGTGGGCAGCGACCCGGCCCGCCGCACGGTCTCCGTGGGCGTCGGGGGTCCCGAGGGCTGCGACCAGGAGGCCGACGGCCAGGACTTCCCGGTCAGCCCCTACGCCATCACCCCGCCGCCGGCTGCCGGCGCACTGCCGGGGCAGGAGCTGGAGGAGGCCCAGGAGTACTCGCCCTGGGGGCCTGGTGAGGATGGGCAGCCCAGCCCCGGCGTGGACACGCAGATCTTCGAGGACCCGCACGAGTTCCTCAGCCACCTGGAGGAGTACCTGCGGCAGGTGGGCGGTTCCGAGGAGTACTGGCTGTCGCAGATCCAGAACCACATGAACGGGCCGGCCAAGAAGTGGTGGGAGTTCAAGCAGGGCTCAGTGCGGAACTGGGTGGAGTTCAAGAAGGAGTTCCTGCAGTACAGCGAGGGCACGCTGTCCCGCGAGGCCCTGCAGCGTGAGCTGGACCTGCCGCAGAAGCAGGGCGAGCCGCTGGACCAGTTCCTGTGGCGCAAGCGGGACCTGTACCAGACGCTGTATGTGGACGCCGAGGAGGAGGAGATCATCCAGTATGTGGTGGGCACCCTGCAGCCCAAGCTCAAGCGCTTCCTGCGCCACCCGCTGCCCAAGACCCTGGAGCAGCTCATCCAGAGGGGCCTGGAGGTGCAGGATGGCCTGGACCAGGCGGCCGAGCCCGCCAGCCCCCCGCTCCCCGCCGAGGAGGAGGCCGAGGCTGAGAACGAGGCGCTCACACCGGCCCTCACCAACGAATCTGTGGCCAGCGACCGGACCCAGCCCGAGTAGAGGGCCTCGTGGCCCCCGCCTGCCTGCCATGTCCACCTGTGGCCTTTGCCAACCAGGACTTTTGAGCCGGGCTGACCCCCGCAGGGGAAGCCCTCGTCCCCATCCGGCGGGCGCTCCAGCTCGCCTCCCAGCCTGGTTCACACAGCACACACCACCCAGTTCTGGACAGAGTCCCCCACACAGTGAAGGAGCCCCTGTCCCCTGCAGGACCCGCCCCATCCCTTCCCTCCGTCTTCCAGGGCCTGGGCCTGCCTGGGCCACCAGCCCCCCCACCCCCGCCCAGTACATACACACTCTCAGGCCATGACAGCGGTCCCTGCCTCCTCATCCTGCTCTGTGCCTGGGCCCTCTGGGCACTCAGAAACCACTAGCCCAAGTGGCTCAGGCCAGCAGGTACCCTGCTCGGGGGACACCCCAGAGCAGAAGCAAAGCACAACCGGTGCCCAGTGCCGTGGGACCTCAGCTCCAGGCCGGCGCCCCCTCCTGGCAGTCGCCGCACAGGCCAGCCAGCCGGCCTTGGACAGCGCAGTGTGGCTCCGAGTCCTAGAGGACACCTGAAGCGCAGGTGCAGCTGCAGTCGCAGGCGCAGCTGCAGCAGCAGCAGCAGCGGCAGCAGCAGCAGTAGCGGACCTGGCCTCCCCGTTTCCTGGCCCCTCAGGTGAGCCCCTGCATCAGGGCACTACCACTAGGGGTTGCCATAGAGCTGGGAGGGCCCAGGGCCAAGTCCCTGTTCCAGGCCAGCCCACAGCCTCAGAGGGGCTGGGGTGGGGGCGGCACCGTGGTGAGGCGGGAAGGAGCAGAGCCCACAGGGCCAGGGAGAGGGGCCGGGTGGGAGGCGGGCTGGGGAGGCTACTGAGCCAGCTCTCACAGTGCCCGTGTTTCTCTCCCTCAGTGGTGTCCGTGACTCACGCCAGCTCAGTGGGTGACTCAGCCGTTGCAGGCAGAGGGTCCCCAGGGGCCTGAGTCCTCAAACTGGCTGAGGCAGCAGCCGGTGTCCCCGGAGCCAGGAGAGTGACAACAGGTAATGGAGCCCCAACCGCCCCCCCCATGGAGACCCTGACCCTCAGCTGTCCTCCCCAGGGGTCTTTGGGTCCCTCCCCAGGCCCAGGCCCCAACCCCACCCTGCCCCAGGCCTCTGTGCAAGCTGGGGGGCAGCCCACCAGGGTGCCTGGGGCTCTGGCCCCAGGGAACAACCCTGTTCTGCCCTTCTCATTGGCACCCCGGCATCCTGCCCTGTGCCTGACCGTCCTGTGTCTTCCTTTCAGGTCCCACAGCTCGCCCAGAGCCCTGCTGCCGTGCCTGGCACTGCCCGCTGCCCTCTCCTCCTGCCAGCTGCCTGCACAGGAGGAGATGTCTGAGGCCAGCGAGGGAGTGCTGCAGAGGGGAGGGGCCCGAGAGAGCCGGTGCTGAAGATGCCTGAAGGCCAGGGCCTGCCGCTCTGCCCGCCTGCAGGCTGCCATGCCCGCCGCCCCCGGAGCTCTGGGGCTGGGGTCGCGGTTCGACACCCCGGGCCCCACCTTGCTCCAGCCCAGCAGCCCTGCGCACTGCGCGCTGCGCGGCCTCCTCTCCCGCCAGAGCTCCCTGAGAGCCCTGGCCCCAAGGCCACAAGGCCAGCCCCAGGACACCCCAAAGCCTCACTCCTGGGGCTCCAGCTGGCTGTCTGCCAGGCCGCTGCTGCCCAGGCCTGGACCATCCCTCCCAGCACCAGCACCCTGGTGCTGCAGAGCAGGGCCTATTTAGGGGTCCCCATTCTGCCTGCCCCCTGGAGGTTCCCAGATTTGGGGACAACATCTGCAGATGACTGTCGGCTCCTTCATTCCGTACCCCTGCTGACCCCCAAATTTTATTTTTACACATGAGCCATAACCCATTTTCACAGTCTGTGGAGGACCCTGGGTCCCCTGCCCCCACAGACCAAGCCTAGAGGGCCCGGCCAGGCTGGGGCCCCCTCCCTGAAGATAGACCCTTTTGTAAGACTTTGTTAATAAAACACTGAGACCTGGTCGATGGTGTGTGCTTGTCTTTGCCTACGGGGGTGCTGGGTGGAGCCTCGGGAGGAAGAGGCTGGGGTCGGCGGGCCCCTGAGCTCAGACTGAGGAGACTCTGGGGAGCACGGCCCACTGCCCCCCAGGGCAGCTGGGTTGGGTCCTGGCTGCTCAGGTGGCAGGGGCCTTAGGGGTTCCCCAGAGAAGCGGGTCAGGGCAGCTCCCCGCGCCCCAGGGCAGGCCACAGGCCAGTGGGGCTGGAAGGAGGCTAAGGCTGCCCCCTCCCCTTGCCTGGTGCCTACCCGGTAGGGGCCCTGGGAACTCTTCTCCAGGGCCCAGCGCCCACAGAAGCCTGCAGCCCAGGGGGACTTCTCAGGCCCTGGAGCCCCAGGGACCGGCAAGGCAAGTCCCTGAGGGGGGCGGGGAGGGCCCTGGCGGGTTCTGGCTGCAGAATCATGCATTCAGTCTCTCTAAGCCTCAGCTTCCTCGTCCTCAGAATGGGGGACCCTCACAGACACTGTCCGCATGTGGGCTTGTGAGCTCAGGAGTGAGGGCGCTGGGGCTCTGCGGGACGCTGGTGTCACCTGCCTCTGAGGGGCATGTGGGCCCCAGGGGGAGGGAGAGGTGGTCTGGAGAGGGTGCATTCCCACCGGTGTTTCCCGAGAAGCAGGGCGGGTGGAGGCAGGTGGGGACAGGTCTGTGACGAGGGGCTGGCACTCTGCCGTGGGGCTGGCCCGGCCGCCCGCCCGTCCGTGGGAGCCCCCTCTCCCAAGCGAGGGCCCCGCTCTGCTGGGCCTCTGAGAGGACGAACGGAGCCGGGCCCAGCAGGACCACCAAAGCGTCGCCCCATCCACACAAGACCTCGTGACAGCTGGGTGGGGGTGTGACACAATGCCCGGGGCCAGCGCCCTAGCCAAGTGTCATCACCGCCCAGCTCAGTCCCTGCCCCTCAGGGGTGCTGCCCTGCTGGGGGCGTGCTGGGCCAGCTGGGGGGGAGCGAAGGTGGCCATGCGGACGCCGCCCAGGCTGGGCAGGGCTGCCCTTCTGAGAGCCTGGCCCCAGGGCCAGGGACCAGAGTCTGCTGGGCCCGAGAGGGGAGCACCTGCAGCCAGGACTTTCTGTCACCCTCTGTCCAAGGGGAAAGGGCCACCGCCTCCCTACTCTTCCCTTTTCTTTGTTTCACATGACGACAACTCTGAGAAGAGGGGACAGGAAGTTGAGCGAACAGGAGGAGGGCACCATGGGGGTGCCCCAGCCGGGATTTTTCTCCGATGCCGCCCCAGGCTGCCAGTGGCAGATGCCCTCTCCCCTGCCCACCCCGGAAGCGCCTCCCCGTCACGGAGGGCAGAGCAGGCTGTTCTGACCTTTCCTGTGCTTCCACAGGCAGCCTCAGTCTCCGTACCTCTGCTCTCCCTGTCTGTGCGTCTGTCCGTGCCTGTCTGTCTCTGTCTCTCCTCCTCTGCCCCCTCCCTCAGCAGAGCGGGGAAGGAGCTGGGGTCCCAGTGGGGGGATTCCTGCAGGCACTGGGGGTGAGGGGTGGAGGGGCAGGGAGGGCGCGTGTAGACAACAAGGAGGGAGAAGGGGAACAGCCTAGCCCCAGGCAGGAGCCCTCGGGCAGGAGCCCTCGGACGCTAGGCTGGCAGCCCCAGCCCTGCCCCCGGCAGCCGCCCCTCAGACAGGCTGAACCAGCAGTCTCCCCGCCATGCTCCTCGCCTCTTGCTGCCCCCCAGGCTGCCCAGCACCGCCGGGCCCTTCCCCGCTGAGACGCCCAGCATTCGCTCTGGCCTCTGGGAGCCAGGGTGCGGGGCCGCAGCTACAGGGGTCCTCTGGCCCTCGGCCACCGCTGGTGTCTGAGGGGGAGCCTCAGAGAGGGATGGGGAAACTGAGGCCTGGGAGGGCAGGGAGTCCCCAGGCGAACCCCACGGTCTCCTTCACATCTCTGTCGGCCTCAGGCTGACCTGCGGGCAGGGGCCAGGCGGCAAGTGTCCCTTCCTCGGCCCGCACCAGGGGTCCCACCGGTCATCTGTGGCCTGTCCTGCCCTATGTAGCCCAAATGGGCATTGCTCTGCCCGGCCAGCCCGTCCCCCTCTGTTAGCCTCTCTGAGCCTCACCCCGATACCAGAAACTCAAGCCACCCCCGGAGACTGCGTGGCCTGCGGGCCGGACCCGGAGCCCCCGCCCGTGGGCCAGTCCTGCTCTTCTCTGCGCCCCCATGTCCAGTTCCAGCAGGGAAGGGGCCTAGAGAGGCCTGACCACCCCCCACCCCCTCACCCTCCCCTCTCTGCCCCATCCCCAGAGCAGGCCAGCTAGAGGCTCCCTGTTTTTCTGTAACAGCACAGGGCACCCCTAAATGCTGCTGATTGTCCCTTCCCCAGCCCCACACGGCGTCAGGGCGGCCCCAGCGGGGAGCCGGCCTTCTTCCCTGCCTGTCCCTGAAGCCAGGGTACCTGCTCCATCAGCTCGCCCTTCACTGCTCAGTTGTCACGGACCTGGACATCCTCCAGGGAAGTGGCCAGGGAGGAGGTCTCCTTTCACGCAGTTTGTCTTCTCCCGGGATTTCAGATTCCCGGGGTCTAGGTACCGCCTCCCTCCCCATCCTGACCAGGAATCGAACCGGCAACCTTTCAATTTGCAGGACGGTGCCCAACCCACGGAGACACGCCAGCCAGGGGTCTGTCTGTACTACTGTCTCTTTCCCTCTCAGCCTCATCCTGCCAGCACTGTCCTCCCGGAACCCCACCTCCGCCCACCGCCTTCCTCCCTCTGCCTCCTCCCTCTGACCTGCCCTCTGCCTGCCCTCTGCCTGCCCTCTGACTCGCCCTCCTTGCTGGAGCCCAGGACCTCAGACCTCAGGCACAGGCCCCGAAGGGGCTGGGGCTGCCACACGTCCCTCCCCAGCCCTTCCCCATGTCCTTGATGGAGCCCCAAGCGGGAGCCGCAGAGGCTGCTGGGGGCTCGACTGGAAAGGGCGGGACCCAGCTCCGGCCTCTGTGCTGTGTCTGAGTCTCAGGCCCACACAGAGCACGCCAAGGGCGCCCAAGGTAGGCAGGTCCCCAAAGATGGCAGCCACCTGAAGAGGGAGTGAACCCCTCACCCTGAGGGCAACCAACGGGTCTGGAGAGATGGTCAGACCAGGGACCTTGGAGGTCCGCCTGGATTCCACCCTCAGCTGCCTCTGGGAGTCCCGCTGGGAGCCACAAAGCTGCCTGCGACCCTTCCACCTCCTCCCCTCTCCACAGAGAACGGCCAGTCCGCCGAACTTCCCACACAGCCGCTCCGGTTCTCTCCTCCCCGACAGCCCTGTGTCCCACCCTCGGGGTCCTCCTCTGATCCTCCTCTCCCCGCCCCGTCCTGGCACCTGCCTGCTGCTTCCGAGGACACAGCCCCCCATGCCCGCTCGTCACCCCTCCTCCACCCCGGGCGCCTCCTCGGGGGGCCCTGGGTATCCCGCTCCTGCTGCCGGCTTGTCTGGCGTCTTCCGTGCCAGGAGTCTGAGTGTGAAGGGGCTATTTTTAGCCTCTGTTTTCCCCGGAATTATCTCGTCTCTGTTTGGCCCTGGTGCTTGGTTCTGCCGGAAAATGTCGATCTGTCTCTTCACACTCAGGGGAAGCCGGGAAAGGGGGACCCCGTGGAACCTCCTCTCTGCGCACACCGCCGGGGACCTCTGCCTGTCCACTGCACAAGGGCCGGGAGAGCCTCACAGGAAGTCCTGGCACCTCCCAGCCAGAGGGGCCTGGGCCTGGGAGGGAGGCTGGGGGTTCCCGCTGGGCCCCTTGCCTGCCTGCACAGCCCTCGCGTCGGGGCCTGGCTGGGGGGCCACTAGAGCCAGCCGTGCAACGCACTCACCCCGATCTGTGACACCTCAGACCTGGCCTGGGAGCAGAGACACTGCTTTCCTCTGGTCTCTGGGGGAAGCAGGCACTTGTGGTCCCACTCAGGCCCCCACCTCTGCTGGGGCCCGGTCCTCCCTCAGGAGGGGCCGGTGTGGGAACTGCGAGGACACTCTAGCTGCAGGCTGCTGTGGTCAGCACGGCCTGGGAACCCGTTGCCAGGGAGCCCCACCAGGGACAAGGCAGTGAGGGGGCGTGGGGGTCTGCACTGTGGGCTGGGTTTCAGTCTGTCCTCTGTTGGAGGCAGGTGGGGGGTGGGCAGGAATGAGGCTTCTCAGTCAGGGCGGACAGGTGACGTGCCTGAGGGTCTGAGGCCAGGGCCTTCCCAGGACTTCAGTTCCAGGCTCCCAGACCACCGCACCGCCCCTCCAATCTGCCTCCTGAGGTTGTCCAGCCCCCTGCTTCCCAGCCTCCTTTGGCTCCCCTAAGCCCGGCCTTCCAGTTGGTTGGTGGTCTGCCTCCTCCAGGAAGTCCCCCATGATTTTGCTCTCATCCCAGTGAGCTCTAGCAAGTAAGTCAGCCTGGACACATTGCCTGCATCATAGCTCTGCTTTGATCCCTGTAAGTCTCCCCACCCTAAGAATAGGAGAAGGCCCCCCGAGCTGGCATTTATCTCCTTGGGGCACTCCTCCCACACACTGGCCTGGCCACCTCGACAGTGGACTCAGTTACGCTGCAGAGGCCTGGTCTCAGCCAGCAGTGCCCTCCTGCCGCCGGCGCTGGCCAGGGTGTGGCTCCCTCAGCCCCGAGCCGCGCCTCCCCTCCATCTTCATGGCTCCCTGGATGCCTGTTCTCGAACTGGCTGGTCTCTCTTAGTGCCTCTTGCACGTTCAGTCTTCTTCCTCCCCCCACCATCTAAGTGTTGCTATGGGAACCAGGCTGTGGCACCCACAGCACCCCAGATGGGCACATTTCAGGGGCACCTGTGTGTCTGTGCGGGACATGTATGTTTGGACGGCAGGACCTCTGGGGGCTCTGGGGCTTCTCAGTGGCGACCAGGGGGCAGGTGGCCATCAGAAAGCACATTCCAGCACCCCCACCAGCAGCAGAGCCCGGCCACTGCCGCCCCCCTCTCTGCACGGCCACCCCCTCCTGGGCTGTCACCATCCTACCCCGTTGACATCAGCCTGGTCCTTGCTGTCCAGGAACGGCGCTGGGAGGAGGGCTCAGCATCAGTGGGCGGCAGCCCCGCCTGTGTCCCGAGTCCACCCAGCCTGGAGCCTGGAGTCCCAGCGAGCAGCGTGGGTGGGAGGAAAGGGGACCTCTGGGACGGGGAGGCCGGAGGCCCCTCCTCCCTTCCCGCCCCCCCCCGCCCCTCCCCTCCTGGATGCAGGCCAGCGGGCTGGGGGACTCTGAGGAGCCCAAGGGAGCCCTGGGCTCCGCCAGGCCAGACTTGCCGGGCCTGCCCCTCAGCCCGGCAGCCCCATTTCTCCCCGGCCCTGCTCCACACACCTGCCAAGAGACCGTCCCGACCCCCGCCCTGCCCCAAGGCTGGCATTCTTCCTGCACTGGGTCCGATTTTGCGTGTATTTGGTAAAAATCAAATATGTGATTAAAATCCATTTCATTTCTACTTTTTCACTGTGGCCACTAGGGAACCTCACCACACTCATTTCATTTCCATCGTGTGGCGCTCCCTGCCTTGTCCACGGGAGGGAGGGCAGGCTGCCTCCTGGCTGCGTCTCCCCCCCACCCCAGGGCACACAGTGTGGGGCAGGGGTGGGCTTGCTGACCATGGCCGCCCGAGAGGGCTCTGGAGCCCTGGGGGCTCCGAGGCTGGGACAGGCTCCGCCCAGCGTCTGAGATGGCTCCTGTCACCTAGGAGGTGCAGGCTCAGAGCCCTGAGTCCGAGGCAGCAGTTACCACAGAGCGATTGAGGACACGGGTGAGGGCAGCCTGCCACCCAGGCCACCCGCTCCTGGCAGTGGTGGCTTCCAACACCTGAGGCCAGTTCCACGCTTGTCCCCAGAGGTGTCCCTCCCAAAGGATGACTGCACCTGTGCCCTGGTTGGCCTGCCGGGGACACAGACCAGAGGTTGGGACTTCCTCTTAAAGAGGCAGCAGGATGAGAGGGTCATCCCCGGGGAGAGCAGCGACCCCCAGGCAGGATGAGCCCTGGAGGCTGTGTACTCGCCACACTTGCAGCCTCTGCCCTGCCCACGTGGTCAGAGGAGCTCGGGCTCTCACAGAGCAACTCCACGTGTGACTCAGGCCCGCCGCTTGCTTGCCCACCCAGGCCTGCCAGGCAGCGTGGCTGCCGGCCCCTCGGCTGTGGCCAAGGGCACTGCCTCAAAGGGCAGCTCCTATTCTGCCCCCCGCCGTGCGCCCCCAAGAGCCGCTCTTCTCCATCATCACAGGGAGGAGGGACCTGGCAACTCCCTGGCTGCGGCAAGACAAGCTGGCCTGGCTTGCTTGGAGGTCTCCCCGCCCAGCCTGGGCCCCCAGGAGGGCTGAGAGGGGCCTGCCCTCCAAGTCCAGCCCCCGGAGCCAAACTTGCTGCAGACCCTGAGCTTCCTCGCAGCCAGGAGGCCCGACCTGCACCGGCCGCGCACAGACCAGCTCCAGCCGCCCACACCCTCGCTGGCTCGTCCGAGAGACACTTGTGGAGCCCCTCAGAGCACCAGAGGGCGAAGCCCGGGTGTCCCGGTGAAAGCCGCTGACAGTTGGGGTGGGGCTGGAGCAGAAGACATGCCACGGCCACATGGGCAGAGGAAGAAGCCGGGTGCCTGGTGCATCTGCACCAGGGAAGCCTTCGGAGAGGCTGTGCTGGGGAGCCACGAGGTCCAGGGGTTGGTGAGGGGCACCCGCGAGGCTGCGGTGGTCAGGCAAGGGGCCCGAGTGGGCAGTGCTCTTTTCCACCTGCTGCCCACTCCCCACCCCCAGACCTTGGCCGAGGTCCCCTCTTTTTCCACGAGGCTCCAGTCTCCTGGTGGGGCTGGTGGAGGGACTCACTGGGGCCCCGTAGGAGGAGGGGGCAATGCTGTGGTTCGCCCTTGGGGTGGACGTCCTAGACCAGCCAGAGGTGACAACAGGTAAGGCCCAGCCGCTGTCACCAGGAGGTGCCTGACCACTTGAGTCAGCTGTGATGACCTGTTGTGGGGAGCCCTGGGCTGCAGCGGGACCCGTCTTTGGGGCACTGCAACAGCCAAGGTGGACCCCCTGCCTGGAGACCATCTGGCCTCCGAGAAGGGAGCCCCTAACTGCCGGCCTGTCAGTTGGAGGACGGAATTCTGTGGCTGGGTGACTGCTGAGGACAAGGCAGCCCAAGGTTTTCGGACTCGCTTTCTCAGCGCCCAGGTGCCCAGGGAGGGGGCCCCGGGGACAGGACTCACTCGCAGAGGGTCTCTCAGGAGGTATGTCCCCCCACCCCCCGTTCAGCACCAGGGGGTGCCTCCCGCCAACTGCCCACCACCCAGCCTGGGCTGAGGGCTGCGCCCTGAGCCAGCATGGCTCTCCCCAGTGTCTGGCCTGCCCGCCTCCTCCCCAGACTCCCCAAGGCCATGGCACACCGGGCTGGCCGGGGTCATCTGGGCCCTGCCAGGCTCCCAGCCCTGGGAGCTCATCCATGTCCTCCAAGCCCCTCTGGCGGTGGCTCTTCATCAGCGGGGCTCGGAGAACAAACTCTTCACTGTCTAGGGCCAGTGGGACCTGACCGTCCTGCGGAACGACTGAGTGACCTTGGGCCGCCCTGCTTCCCTGACCTCAGAGGTCGAAAGGACACCCTCAGGTTTGCCCGCAGGCCAGAGGGCTGGTGTCCCCAGCCCCACCCCCAGCCCCCCACAGCTGGGCCAGAGACCCACACCCGTGGTAGGCTCCAGGCCCTGAGGCCTGATTCCTTCCTTCCTCTCCTAAGGTCCCCAAGGCCACCACCAGGCCCTCTGGACAGGGAGCTGGGCAGGGCCCCTCCCCCACCGCAGCCGGGAGCCTAAGGTGACGCTGCTGAGCCGTGTTCCTCTCACCTTCTTTCCGCCTCGCAGCACGTCTGCTTTTAAATAAGGTCCTCCCCCCGCCTCCCCACCCCCGCCCAAATAAGAGCAACTCCTGCTCACTGCAGACAGGCTGGGAATTCTGGAAAAGGGTGCAGAGAAAATGTTCCAATGCCTGGAGATAAGTCCTAACTTTAAATTAGAATCACATGACTTTTTCACTCCCTGTGGGATCCTGAGCAATTTCCGCATCATTAAATAGTCTTCAAAAACAGGATATTTACCCGTTCTTCCTCTATTTTTCGAACATGCTTGGCTATTTTAAAGCCGTGAAGATTCTTTGTGGATTTTTAATGCAGTTCTCGTTTGTTCTATGAATCAAACTTCCGGAAGTGGGATTCTTAGCCAGCTAGTGTGCTGGCTAAGCGTCCCCGTCTTGGGGCTGGCGTCTTTACGACCTTCTCGAGCTCTCCCCAGGGACCCCGTGCTCTGGGCAGGGCTCCTCCGCGTGTCCGGGGCCCCTTTCTGAGCTGATGCAAGGTACACCCGTGTCGTTCTCCAGGCCCTGGGCCATCATTAGGGCTCCCTCTTCCCTGCTGGAGCTCACAACCCAGGGGGCAGAGCGCAGGCACCCCTGACACTGGGGTGCAGTAAAGGGAGCCTCGGGCAGGGGTGGATGGGGAGGCCGAGTGAGGGCCAGCAGGTTGGGGTGAGGGAATGCCGGGGTGCGGGGGCATCGGGGGAGGGGTGCTCCAGGCAGCAGGGCAACCTGTCAAGTGTGGCTGCTGGGCAGTGGGGTGGGGTGGGGTGGGCCAGAGGAACCGGAGAGCCTCGTACCCTGGGGGATGGGTGGCACTGGGCGAGTCTGCAGGGTCCTCTGGGCTGCGGCCGGGAGGGTGGGTGCTCACCTGGTGGTGGTGGCAGATGAGGAAGGTGGCAGCTGGGGAGGGACTGAGCATGTGAGCTTATGCTCTCTGCTCCCCCAGCTGCTCCCCCAGCCGCTCCCCCAGCCGCTCCCCCAGCTGACTCCTTCCTCCTCTGGGCAGACTGTCCTACGTGGGGCCACACTGATGTCACCTCCTGGGGTTTTCTGTCCCCTCCACTGACTTTGGATTCCCTGGGGTCTCACCTCACCTCCTCCAGGAAGGCCCCCTTGGCTTGCTCCCACAGTCTTTTCCACCAGCCTGCCCCCCCCCCACCAGGCTTAGAATGGATGACAATGGCCTTTGCTGCCTTCATACAAAGGGTTTTGGGGACCAGTTTGCAGAAGGAGGTTCAACCTTCAGAGAAAGCTCTTCTCCAAACACCCCACATACCCCAGCCGATGCCAAAATAGCTAGAGTGCAGGTCATGAGGGTCTTTGTGGGGACGAGTGCCCCTGTAGCTGTGGGGACACTCTCAGGGAAGTGCCACCAAGAGTCCCAAGGCTGGGAGTGCTGGGTGGGCGACAGGGCCCAGGAAGGAGCTGGGGCGGCGCTGAGTGAGGGGACGACCAGCCGGGCCAGGGAGGGGGAGTGTGTCAGGGGAGAGAGGAGGGTGGGCAACACTGGCACATGGCGGGGTGACCCTGAAGGGACCAGGTGCTGGCGGGAAGAGGGGGGCATTGGGGCAGGCCCAGATGGCAGCTTTGGGGAGTCACTGGGCCTTGGGTTTCGGGGGGCAGGGAACAGGAGGGGTCAAAGGGATGGAAGGGCTCTGCAGCCGACAGTCGAGGGGACGCAGTGCCCCAGGCAAGGAGTGTGGGCTGGTAACCCTGGAGAGGTACCTCTGCAAGTGCCTGGAGGTACCTGGAAGCGCACGTCCACTGGGGCATGGCTCTGTCGTGTGGGCAGGATGGACGGGCCGGGGGGCCCCGGGTGGAGGAGGCCTCAGGGACCGCTCGGCCAGTCCACTCCCCGACTGGTGCTTAGGGTCTCCTGTGGCCGTCCCTTGTGCTGGCCTTGCCCGAGCTGTGGATAAACTGGCCACGAGAGGACCCTGGACACGGAGAGCTTCTGGGGGGCAAGCCGGGGGAGGGGGACAGGCTGGGGCCAAGGGGACTGGGAGGATGGGCAGCAACTGGGGACCTTGACCATCAGCTCATCAGGAACCTCCTCCTCTCCCACCCTCCCCAGGCCCCACAGGGAGTCCTCGGAACTGGGACAACTGAGACTGACCGACTGACCACAGGGCCTGGGGAGGTTTGGGGTGTGTGACAGAGGCGGGGCCTGGTGTGCTCTGGCTACGTCTGAGCAGCCAGTGATGCAGCCCTGGCCCTGTCCCAGGAGGCGCCGCGCTTGGGATGGCTTCCACTGTCCCTGCCAGAGGTGTCCCTGCCGGAGGTGCCCCTGCCTGCCCCGCACAGGAGGAGGGGGAGAACCAGGAGGAGGTGGAGGAGGAGCTGGACCCCGGTGAGTGTGCCTGGCGGGCCTCCTCGCAGCCCCCAAGCCGTCCTGGGCTGCCCTGGTTCCCGGCTCTGAGCAGACCCCTCTCTGGTGCCTTTGTTTCCCTGGGTGCGAGGGGGGCAGAGGGGCAACCATTCCCTGACTCCCCTCTGGGGTTTTCCCTGACCCTGAATGGGGCAGTGAGAGACGGAAACTTCTGGAAGGGCTGCAGTGAGAGAGAGAGGGGGAGAGCTGTCCTCGGCAGCCTCACAGGGCAGGCCAGGTCACTGCGTAGGCCTCTTTCAGCAGGGCCCGAGGACTCGGGGCCCACAGCCGCCGTGGCCACTCCCGCCTCACCTTGGCCCGCCCTGCTCGGGGGGGGGGCGCAGACCCCCCAAGAGCATTAACAACACAGGCCTTTGTAGCTCCAGTGCCTGGCGCGCAGTAGGTTCTCTCAGTTTTTACTGAGGGAGAGAGGGAGGGAGGGAGGGGACGGCCCCAGCTGGTGACAGACCAGTCAGTGTCTCCGGTGAGGTGGCCCCGGCTGTGGGTGTCAGCTGGGGGCTGTCCCTGGCCCACGCTGGGGCACACAGGCCCAAGGAGAGGGGCTGGACAGGGCGGGGCGGCAGCCTGTCCGGAGGCAGGGTGACGGGGAGGGGCCCCTCTGGGACCTGGCCCCATGGAAGCTGCCCGCAGAGCCTTTTTTCCTGATCAAAGTTTTATCGATGATTTCTGCGGAAGTTTTAGCTCAGAAGCCTGTCCTCACCATTCTCCTAAAGTTCCTGGCTGGCTGCCACGCCCCGAGTCCGCGCTGCCAACCCGGACGTATCTTCTCTGGCACTGCCTCTGTGCCGCGCTCAGAGAGCCCTCCCTGCCCAGGTCCCTGGAGAGCAGACCCCCAGCCGGCTGGGTGCTCAGAGGATGTGGGCTGGGGGCCCAGGAGGACCTTTTGTGTCCGACGGTCAGCCACTCCTCTGGCAGCCGTCTCCGGAGCCGAGGCTTCGAGCTGCTTGTCCCGACTGGGCTCTGGCTAGTCACCACGCCTCTGGACTGTGTCCAGGCCCAGTGAGGCATCTGCCCTCTGCATTTGTGGTTTCCTGGCTGCTTTTCCACTGCTTTCCCTGCATATGCTTTGTAAGGAAAGCAGCTGGGCTGGTGTGAATCAGGGGTCTAGCCGGACCGGGAGCTGGGAGGCCCAGGGCTTCCCCTGGGCACCCCGGCACGGGCTGCAGGGAGGGCCTGCCTCTCTGCTTCTCTGCCCAGCAGACCTCCAGGGCAGTGTGACAATGGGCCAGCCCCTGAGTGGCAGCCCGCCCTGGGAGTCGGCACTTGTCAGCAAAATCCGAGCCCTGTCAGTCCCTGAGAGACACTTGGTGCTGGAGACCCTCCGCCGGTGCATCCAGGAGCAGAACCAGGTGGGATCCTGGGGACCCTCGGGCTCTCCGGCCTCTGCGCGCTCCCTGCAGCCTCTGCTGTCCCTGGGCCCCCGACCTCCCGGTGTGCGTGAGCAGGGGCTGGGGGCACGCAGAGCCCGCCACGTGGTGCTAAGACCCCACAGTTGGTGTGCGTCAGCCAGGTGTGGGCCTGGGGGCCACACGGAGCCAGACACGCCCCGCCCCGCCCACGAGGCCTGGGGGGCTCTGGAGGACTGGTGGTGCCCCGACCACCGCTGCGCCCCAGGAAGCTTTGCTCTGCGAGGGGCGTCCTAAGATTGCTCTCCAGCCAGTGTGGGGCTGGCCCAGCTGCTCCCTGGTGCCCCCTGTAGGTCGTCCTGGTCCTCTGCGCAGTGTGAAGGGGGTCGAATTCCTGGTGTGGCAGGGGCTGTCCTGGCCCCTCTCCCCCACATCCCTGCTTCAGGTTCTCTGGGCATCCGGGCTGACAGACAGGCCAAGGGGAGACACCCCGGCAGAGCATGTGTGCTCACAGGTGGGGCCGAAAACCCAGCCTACCGCCAACTGGGCACGGGCAGGGAGAGCTGTCCTGATGGTGGGGACAGTCTGGGGCAAAGGCCCTGAGGTGGCAGCAGGAAAGGGTGGGAGAGCTCTCAGGAGATGCCCCAGGGCCAGGGGCCACAGGCTCACCAGCTAGGTTGAGGGATTCAGTCTGTGTCCTGTGGGTAGGGGCCTGCCCCATCCCAGCAGAGGTGGGTGTGGCCAGAAGCAAAGGGCGGGGCGGGGGAGGGGAGTAAGCCCCTCCAGGCCTGTGGGCTCTGCCCCAGTGGCCTGGGGAGCCCTGGGCTCGAGCACACACTCTGCTTGCCCACAGCGCATCATGAAGGAGGAGGTGCCGGATGCCAGCATCCAGGGGCTCCTGGCGTCCTTGAACCTGGACCTCAAGCAGCCTCTGGAGAAGGTCAGTACCTGGGTGGGGCTGCCCGGGCTGCTGGCTGGAGAGCCCCGGAGGCTCCAGCTGCTCGGGCCCCACCCCGTCCCAGTGACTGACTGGGCCCGAAGCTCCCCTGGCACAGAAAGTTCCAGAAAGGCCATGAGGAGGCTCTGCTCCTACCGTGGCTGCTACAGCACTCAGACCCGATTAGACATGGGCCATGCCCAGAGGGGATGGCGTGGGGACAGCAGCCTCGGGGGCACCATCTCCCCGTTCATACACTCAGCCCGGGTGTCCTGAGCACTGGCCACCGGCCAGTGGGCCTGTGCTGGGCCCCAGGGACGTGTCTGTGACAGTGGCCAGGACAGCCCCCAGCATGGGAGACACCCAGACGGTGGTGGCAGTGACGAGACTGGGGAGTGTGCTCCGCTCCAGCTGTGGCACCCGGTGTGGAAGCTGCACCTTTCATGAAGAGGAAAGAAAGGGGCATTCTAGAAGATCCTGAGTTGGCCTCCTGTTCCCATGTAGAGTGTGGGGGGTGCAGAGGGTCACAGTACTGCCCCGGGGGGCCGGAGGGGGCCAGGCGAGCAGTCTGGTGTGGCCAGAGGGCGTGGGCATGCCTGGCCACAGGCAGCACTTGGGTGTCTCGATATCCCTGGGGGAGCCACGGGAGCAAGGTGGGCTCAGCCCCGGGGGCTGGAGGACTCTGGTGGGGGGGTGGTGCTGAGGCCCTGGACTGGGGTCTGGGCACCACCTTACAGAAGCCACAAAACTTGGAGCCCCGGGACCAGCGGGGAAGCCAGGCAGGGTTGGCAGGGGCTGTGGCATCCTCCACACGCCTCGGCCTCACAGACAGTGGGCCTGGGTGGGGTCCCCGAGTCTACTCCCCCATCATCCAGCAGTGACACGACCCCCTTCCCATGCCCTGTGGGCCTGACAGCTGCTCCATCCTGCCTGCAGTCCTTCTTCTTCCGCTTCTGCGGGCTGGTCCTCAGAGAGTGCGCCAGTGTGGGCCTGGTGAGGGAGCACGTGGCCAGCCTCCTCCAGCTGTCCCACCAATCCTCCAGCCAGCGGGCGGTGCGTCGCAGCCCTGAGCCCCTGCTCCCCCGCTCTCTGGGGCTCACACAGCCCCGAGGGAGCAGCCGGCCACTCTACTTCTTGGCCACGCCCCCCCATGTCATGACCTGTGGGACCCTCTCATTAGCACCCCGCACTTTGTCAACAAACATGCCCCCCTTCAGGTGCTGACCTGCAGGGACCGAGGGACCTGCTTGCACCATGGCCGTCCTGGCTTTGCAGGGCAGGGGTGTGTGTGGGGGTGGGGGTGGGGGTGGCCACATCAGGCACTGCGGCCCTAGATGGCTCACGGGAACTCTGGCCCACAGGGCATTGCACTGGCCATCGGAATGGCGGCCACCTCACACATGGAGGTGGTGTGGGCCATGCTGGAGCACCTGGGCTGCGACAGGTTCCTGGGGTCCCAAGACAGCCAGGTAGGAGGGATGAGTGGGGACACAGAGGGGCTGGTGGCCTGGAGAGTGTCACTTGCCTGCTCTGAGCCTGTTTGCTCACTGGAAACAAGGGGTAACCCTTGCCAGCCCCTCCCTGAGGGGTTGGCATGTGGGACTCACACCTTCCCTGCTCTGGCCGTGGCCATGCCGACGTGGGCCCTTTCCCCAGGGCCCCCAGGGCCCCAAGCCCGGGCGCATGGTTGCCACGGGCCTGCCCTGATGCTGACCTGTGTATGTGGCTGGGCCACAGGTTCCCTACTTGTGCACCTGCCCTGGGTGAGAACTTGCGCAGCTCTGTCTCGGTAGCCAGCCCCTGTCCCGGGCACCTTGCTGGCGGGATAGGATGAACGGCAGAGCTGCTCAGAGGAGGCCCAGCTGGAGGGCTGGGGAGCAGAGGGCTTTGTGCAGAAGGGGCTGGTGCCGGGCCTGGGACTGCAACTGGGCGTGGGGCTGACACCTCCCGGGGTCCAGCAGCACCCACAGGCCCCGCTGCCCACCGCCCGCCTGCCTGCACAGCAGCAGCAGAGGAGGCAGCCGGACTCCAGCAGGCACCGGAGACGGGTCAGCAGCACCGTCCTGCTGTGCTACGGGCAGATGGCCGCGCAGGCCCGAGCGCGCGTCTTGCCCTGGGTGGACAACATCGCCTCCAGGATGGTGTATCACTACGCGTGCGGCAGAGACGTGAGCCCCGCCCCGGCGCCCACACACCTGTGCCAGACAGGGTGGTCGCCCGCTGTGCGGCGGCCCCTCCTGATGGTGCCTGTTTGTCCATCTGTGCACGAACAGGACAGCGCCGTCAAGACCAGCTTCCTCTTGGCAGCCATCATGCTCACGAACATCCTCCAGTGGGAGAAAGCTGCCCAGAGATACAAGTTCACTCAGATACCAGAGCTGATCTGCTGTCTCCTGGTGAGTGGCCCCAGAGCCTGGCCCGCCCAGCTGGTGTCTGCGGGACTCCCGGGGGACCGGGAGGCTGAGGAGCTGGGCCGGGCCGCAGCTACATGCCGGCTCCCACTCTGCCCGCCCAGTGCATCCTCCAGAAGGAGCCCAACTTCCTGGCCTCCCTCTGCCGGCAGAAGATCATATTGGTCATCACGGGGCTCAGGTAACTCCCCTCGAGGCCCAGGAAAAGAGACAGGTGGGTCCTTCAAGGGTGGGGTGATGGTCGGTGAGTGGGGAGATGAGAGGGTGTGAGTCAGGGCCCGAGCGGGCGTGCTGGCGCCGGGGGAAACAGCACCGGGCAAGCTGGACCCAGGGCTGCGTCTGGCCCAGACAGACTTCGTTTCTTGTCCAAGATCGGTTGTTAACATTGGCACACGCTGCCCTGACCCCGGTCACATGCTGGGCCCTGGCCTTTTTCACAGACTGAACCCTAACCCTTCAGAGAGCTGACACTGACCCCAGAATAATCCCCAACTTTCTCACAAATAAATACGAATGAGCCCAAGAGAAGTGAGTGAGGGAGTGGGGGGTTCCTCGCAACCCAAAGGAGCTCTGTACCCCCACCCCCACCCCAGCCCGAGTCTAAGGCCTTCTGTGACCCCAAACCAACGTCCACATTTTAGATGGTGTGAGCCTCTCCCTGCTGGGACCCTGCTTCACACTGGCCTTTCATTCCTAGGGTGGTGGGCTGAGAGAGAAGTCTAGAATCTTCTCTGTGTTCCTTCCAGCAGCCTGAGGCCCTGTCTCAAGCCCATGCTCAAGTCCAGGATCCTGCAGACCTGTCTGCAGAGTCTGTACCAGCTGCCGCCCACGGAGACGCTGAAGAGCTGCTTGCCTCCCCAGAAGTCGGCTGCGGACATCATGGTGACTGCCCTCTCCCCGGGCCACCCTGTCTTGCTGGGCACTGGGTGTGGGTGCTGGGACAGCTGGTCACGCCCTGGCCACACATGCAAGTGAGGGGAGCGAAGGATAACACTCGTAACCCAGGTCACGAAGACTTTCTCCTGCATTTTCTAGAACTTTTATAGCGTCAGGTTTCCCACGAGGCCCGGCACCTGTACTGAGCTAGTCCAGCGGAGGGAGCCCTCCCTCCGGCTCCGTCTGGGCTTTTCAGAATCTCATCTGCCATCCTCGGCCCCGCAGGTGCTCCCACATGAACGACCGGGTCAGCCCCCACTCCATGGCTCCCTGGGGTTTCGGCTGGGATGGGGCCGACTCTGTGGGTCAGTCTGGGGATCAGTGACGTCACGACACCGTGTTGTGGTCTCTGAACTCAGCACCCCTCCCCCCCGGTTAAGTAGGCTTCTTGGTTCCACGCGGCAACGCCTCACGGTTGTGTGGGTGCGTGTTCCGCTCGTCTTCCATCGGGTTCTTCCCTGTGTGTTCCGTGTGTTTTCACGACGTGGCCGGTGGCACTCACGGTTTTCACTGCCGTCACTCACTGCTGGTGTACATGAAGACAGCCGGTTTTCGTGTGCTGAGCTGAGCTGTGCCTTCCTGCCTCCTTGGGAAACTTACTTCGCTTTTCGGAGTGTTGGAGATTCTGTGGATCTGATACATGACTTCCATGAATAAAGGCAGCTTCCTCCTTCCTGTCCAGTCCGGAGGCTTTCCACCTTGTTCTTGCCTCCCTGTGCTTGCTGAAACCCCGGGTGCCATGCCAGCCGGCGAGGCGCGGGCAGACACCCCGCCACGCTCCCAGGCACCCGCACGCGGGCCGTGGGCCGGGGTCGGTCACGCACTCGCCAGTGCTCTTCTTCGGGCCGAGAAAGCCCCTTTGTGTTTCTAGTTTGCTGAGACTGTTCATCAGGACGGATGTTGGATTTTGTCAAATGCTGTTGCTCCCCAGAGGCGATCGATTTTGATACGTCGTGTTTTCCTTTTCACTCAGTTCAGAATACTTTCTACCTCAGTCTTGACGGTTTCCTTGATCTATGGGTTATTGGGGGGCATGTTCGCTCCTAATCTCATTCCATCCTTGTCGGAGGAAACGGGCCTGGGAGCCGCCCACGGGCAGGGTCCGGGCCCCAGCGGCGGGCAGCACTGCCTGTGCTCACTCACAGGCAGCTACCGAGGAAGAGAGTGACGTTGTGGCTGGAGAGCTGTGACGGGAAGAATGCCGATCACATTCGCTGTTCTCGTCCGCGTCTGCGGCACACTGTCTCCTCTGCACTCGGGCCGTTGTCGGTCCTGAGGCAGCCGAGGGGCACCGCCACCACCCAGCAGAGCGGTCAGGGTGCGTCCACTTGCCCGGCGTGCGCTGAGCACGTGCTGCGGTCACGCCCGCGGCCTGCAGCCCCAGAGGGTGGACGCCCTCATTCGTGTGGTGGTTGCCGAGCGGCTCCCCGTGCCCAGCGCTGCGTTGGTCTGCCGTCCGCCACCACGGCAAGTGTGGGGTGGCAGGTCTGGGTGTGGCTTCGGGCCAGAGTTCTGAGTGTCTGGGACACCTGCAAATATGTTCCCAGGAAGAATCAAGAGGGCGGCGAGGAAGGAATGGAACTGCGTCGTGAGGGATGGAGGTGCTCAGGGCAAGGGGCATGGGCAGCAGGGAGACTGGGCATGCTGCAGTGATGGGACAGACACATGTCCAAGGAGCCCACCCTCCCCCTCTTGGGCTGGGCCTGGTGTGGACGGCATTGTCAGCCACCCAGGGCGCTGCAGGAAAGAGTGGCCATGCCCTCCCCTGGGACAGATCCCCAGGGATGAGTGAGGGTGCTGGCCGCAGGGGGCAGGCCGCAGGGTGGTTGGCCAAGACCAGGAGCTATCATCCCGCAGGTGCTGTACCAGAAGTCCATGCAGGCGCTGAGCCTGCTCCTGCAGAGCTTCGTCTCCGAGAACAAGAGCATGGACGAGGTCTGCTTCCTCCTGCAGGTGAGACTGGGCCGTGCGCAGACCGGGGCTGCCGGGGCCACCCAAGCGCTGGCCGAGGGCTCCGCAGGGGGCACTCAGGGTGGGCCCCACATGGGCAGGCTTGCCCTGTCCCCCGACCCAAGCACCCTGGGGACTCTCACCTCTGCAAAGGGCTCTGCTGGGTGTTTCAGAAAAGCTGAGGACCCTGTGAGGAGCGGCCCCCTCACCGATCTTGCTCCCTGCCCTGTGCGGCAGGAAGTGTCTCAGGGATGGTGCACAGCCTGGAGATGCTCTCTCTCCGGCACCCTGGCTTCCCTCTGCTCCACCCACCCCACGCTGTCACAGCCCCAAGGCCACTGAGCACACCCAGTGTCCTGCTAGACCCCACTTGCCTCCAGAGCTCCCAGCCCGGGGCGTTCTGAGCATCCTGGAGGCTGTCACGGGCCCGGACCCAGCCTCACCTGTGGGAGCTGAGCTGATGGGGGCGCTGGGAGGGTGAAATGCTGATGGATCAGGACCAGCTGCTGCAGCCTCTCGTGCCCAAACAGCCATGCCCAGGGCCAAAGCTGAGCCGGGCGCGAGGGTGGGTCCGTGGGCTGACAGCCCCCTCGGGCTCCCCTCCCTCCGTCCCAGCACATGGAACCCTGGCTTAAGTCGGATCAGAGCCACGAGCGCAGGCGGGCGGTGCAGTCCGTCGCCCTGCTCCTGAAGTGCATGGTGGACTTCATGAAGTTCACGGTGAGTCTCCTGCATCTGGAGAAGAAGCCTGCCCCTGGCAGGAGGGCGGCCAGGCCAGTGGGCTGGAAAGGGGCGAGGCAGGGAGCCCTGTGATGCTTTGCCTCTGCGTGGGGTTCGCCTCCCAGCTGCAGGCAGTTCTTCCTGAGCATGGACACTGCCAGGTGCAGTGCTGGAGACAGGCCAGGCCTGGGGGAGGGGTCCCGACTCACACAGGGTGGGCGGGGGAGGTCTTCAGGCGGGGGAGGCTGGGAGGGAGGGAGGGAAGCCAGGAGAAAAGCATCCCGCTGAGGCCCACAGCGGGTGAGCAGCAACACCGTAGTGGGAAGGAACCAGGGAAGGGCTGTGTGGCTGCCGGAGCTCTGAGGCCGACTGTGTGGTGTCCGATAGCAGACAGGCCAAGAGAGCCTGACAGGAGGGGGTCGGGGGGGTGGGCAGTCAGGAACCACAGGGAGGGAGGGCAGCAAAGCTCTCTTTCTTTTTTAAAGATTTTATTTATTTATCTTTTAGCTAGGGGAAGGGAGGGAGAAAGAGGGAGAGAAACAGCAATGTATGGTTGCCTCTCGCACGCCCCCCACTGGGGACCTGGCCCGCCACCCAGGCATGTGCCCTGACCGGGAATCGAACCAGCGACCCTTTGGTTCACAGGCCTGTGCTCAACTGCTGAGCCAGCGTGCAGCAAAGCTCTTGCATGGGGAAAGGAAAGCACTTTCCACAAAGGGCTGAAACACACAGAGGCCCCAAGTCCGGGGGGAGGGGACCTCAACTCCCGCCTCACACCACAAACAGAAACCATTCAGGATGGGTCCCAGAGCTGAAAGTGAAAGTCGAGACCATGAAGTTTCCAGAAGAAAATGGAATTTCTCCACCAACCTGGCGTAGGCAAAGATTTCCTGGACAGAACGTAGCAGGCAATGCATAGAAATGAAACAGACGGCACAGACTTCGTCAAGATCGGGAATGCCATGGGCCACGGCACACGGTGCTGAGATGGGGTGGTGTCTGCCCGTGTCCAACAGAGAGTGTGTCCAGAAGGACAGACGAATTTGACAGTGCAACCAAAAGATTAAAAACAAACCAACCAACCCCACTTTAAAACAGGCACAAGTGAAGCAGGCGTTTTGTCAAGCACATGAAATGAATGTGCTCAGCACCATCTGCTGTGAGGCAGTTCAGGCCAAAGCCACGCGGAACAGCAGCGCTCAGCTCAGGGAGGCTCAGCCCCAGAGGGCCGGCGCACGGGGGCGGACAGAGGCGGGGGCCCCAGCCGCGCCGGGGACGCGACTGTGAGTGCAGAAGGGGGGGGGGGGCGACTCAGGACAGCTTTCGGCGGTTCCCCCAGTGCACCCCTGCCACCCCTGGGACTGTGCAGTTCCACTCCGAGCGCTTACTCAGAAGAGACAAAAACGTGTGTCCACAAGAACACTCTCGAGGCGCCCTAATAGAAAACTTAAACCCAAGCCTCCAAAGAATCCATGAACTGCCCGTCAGAACGAAATCCAACAGAACACGCACAGCGTCCCACACACGATAGGAAATTGTCTGATGTGGCGAAGGCGTGGGAATAGTCGCCCACGGTGAGGAGGAAGCCGGAGGGGAGCAGCGGGCCCAGAAATGGCGAAGACGGTGGCACAAGGAGACGAGACTTTTCGACAGCCATCATAAATAGGTTCCAGGACTTAGAGGAGAACATGAACACAATAAAAGAAGAAGACAGGAAGTAGCAATAGATAAAAGGTAACTATAAAAAAGAGCCGAATAGAAATTCTAACAACTGTGAAACACACTCTCTGAAATGAAAAGTTCACGGTGTGAGTTTCACTGGCAGTCAAGCACTGCAGAGGAGTGTCCGTGAACTTGAAGACGGGACGGTGGGCTCTCTGGAACCCACAGCATGCGGAGACGAAAGAACGCTGGCGGGAAGGCCAGGCCCGGGACCTCGGAGCACTGCTGAGTGTCTCCCGAGTCCCAGAAGGAGAGGTGAGAGGGTGAGGAGAGGAAGAAGCAGCTGACAACATAACAGCTGAAAATTTTCAGATTTGATGAGAACTATAAACCCATACTTCAAACCCTCTCATGAGCCTGGAGCGGGGAAGGGCGGCCTGGGAGCTGGAGCAGGCCGGTCCTTGCCCACAGGATGGCACGCTCGGGACGGGAGTGAGAGAGCTGAGAAGTCGGGAGGGACAGTGGTCATGCCACCAAGAGGCCAGCTTGGCTTTTCTCCTGCCCACCCTCCCAGGAAAAGGCCACGCCCTCCGCGCTGGGCCACCAGATAGGCCTGCTGATGCTGCTGTGGCGCGACACGGACGAGGCCACCCAGAGACACTCCTGCCGGTCTGTCTGCCTCCTGCTCCAGCTTCTAGTCCAGCAGAAGGGTGAGCTGTGAGCGCGGCGGGGGCTGGGGAGGCTGGCAGAGGCGGATGCCCCAACTCCTTCCTGGGCAGCTGGCCAGGCTCCTCGGCTCCTCTGGGCCTCATGGGGGTCTGGGGTGCAGGGCGTTCCTTCCCAGGCTTCACGGGCCACCTGACCGAGTGTCCCACAACAGGCAACACAGCAGAGCTCGTGCATTTGCATAAAATGAAGAGTTTTGAAGCAAGATCCCGCCGAGAATCGGAGATGAAGTTCTACCATTTGGTGAAGGTGGGCCTGTAAGAGCCAGGTGCCCGCAGAAACCCCCACACCTGTCCAGGAGCGCGGGCTTCATCCGGCCCACTCCACAGCTGAACCCACGGAGGCTGCACGCAGCCCATGCGAGGGAGCAGGTTGGGGAGAGTCGGGACCTGATGCCCTTTCCAGGGAAAGCCTCTGACCCCTTGCAGTCCCGCCCCTGCCCCCACCACCCCGACTCGGAGCTGTGACTGGGCCCACTTGGGACTTCAGGCTCCAAGGCCCCATTGGCATCTTCAGAACCCCCCTCCTGGGCACCCTCTCTCCTCCTGGCCTCTCCTTTGTGGCTCCTCACTAGGTGACGACTTGTCTTGGTTTGCCAGGGCTGTCCTGGTCTTAGCACCTCCCCTCAGTCCCAGCCAGCGGAAAGGCCGGCCGCCCCTTCCTCTGTTCACCCACCCCACGCACGTTCTTCTCCAGCTCAGCCCTCCCCGCACGTCGCACGGGAGTTGAGAGCTTGAGTTTGAGACCATGCTCTGCACCTAACTGGCTGGGTGGCCTTGGGTAGGAGAGTCAACCTCTCTGTGCCTCAGTTTCCCCATTTCCTATGCGAGGGCCCCCGAGGCTGACCCCCAGTCAGCTCTCAGGACGGGCTGTGACAGGAACAGCGACTGCTCAGAGCAGGTGTGTGTGCCGCGGGAAGTCCTTCCTGGGGGCAGGGTTCACCCATCTGCCACCTTGGTCGGGTCCCCTAGAAACAGAGCCTGTGACAGGAATTCCTGTGCAGCCAACTGAGGACAAGGGTGTCCTCTCGGAGGAGGGAGTGAGGGAAGCGAGTGGGGGGAGGAGCGAGCAGGGTGCGGTCTCCATCTGACTGTGGGCAGTGCTGGGCACAGCCGGCGGACAGGCAGTTGGTCCCAGCTGGAGGCCGGCCCGGGCTGGCCTTCTGTGTCCGGAGCCGGTCACTGGCTGCGGGCTGCAAGCTGGATGTGGGCAAAGCTTCTTGCTGCCACCATCCCAGGAGCAATTCTCCAGAGAAGGGGCAGCTCTGAGCCTGCAGCAGCTGCACCTGTACCCACGGGGTAGTGGCCCCGGGCCACTGAGGCAAGCCGGGCGCAGGACTCCCTGCGAAGCCGTGCACCAGGCCTTCGTCCTGCTTCTGGGTGCGGCAGAGCCTCCCGGCCCCATCTCTGAGCCCACGTGCGGGAGGACCCGGGCGGCTGCTGACCAGGGAGGCCTTTCGGTACAGGCCTTGGACGAGACCCTGACTGTGGCCCAGCATACGGAGTTCCTCCTCACGCTCCTGCACGGGCTCTGCAGCCACGACCGCCTGTCCTGCGACCTGGCCTCTCACCTCCTCCTGATGGTCTTAGAGCGCCACAGCGTCCAGCCGGGGCAGGTGGGCACTGGGCGCCAAGGCCTGGTGGGCGGCCCTCCCCTGGACCTGCTACGGAGGGCATGGGCAGAGGGGAGCAGGATGGCCACATCCAGGGCTGCCCACATGCATGTGCGAGCACGTACCCCTCTGCCTGGGGACCCCCGAGCCCCAGGAGGCCATGGCAGTGGACAGCCCTTCCTGCCAGCGGGCTGGGTGTCAGAGACGCCGCAGAGCCCTGCCTCGTTCATAGTCTTGTCCAGCAGAAGGGAAAGAATCCAGCCCCACCCGGATTTATCTGTCCTTGGCCTTGCCTGGCCAACCCAGCCCCAGGCCCACAGGTACACGAGGTTCCCAGGGGCTGCCAGGTCTGGGCAGCACCCCTGGCCCCGTGGGGCCGGTTCCCATTTTTGGCAGCTGCCCCCACCCTGTCCCCATGGGGCCCTGTACGTGTCCAGGTGTGTTTTTGTGTGGCGGGGACCACACAGGTGTCCGGCCACACCAATGCCTGTGGGCAGGAGGCAGGCCTGGCCCCGCCGGGGATGCTGCTCTGAGGCCTGCTCCACCGCCCTGCCCCGCGCAGGTAGCCGAGATCCTGCAGGGCCTGTTCCAGGAGCTGCCCTGCATCATCTTCAAGGACACCCTGCAGACCTCGATGAAGGTGGTGACAGTACTGGGGGACCAGCACACCCAGGAGACCGTCGAGGTGATGCTGTCCCTGGGCCACCCCTCCGAGAGGTAGGTCACCTGCATGCAGGACCCAAAGGTAGACACTTGGCCCTCATGGTCCGCCCCCCTGTCCATACTCACTGCCTGGACAGACTGCTCCTGGCAGGACAGAATGCATACAAGCGTCAGCCCTGCTGCACCGCACCTCCTAGGCTCCAGGACCAGAGGTCCCTGACAGTGGCCGGGCTGAGGGGGCCGAGGGGCCGGCTCCTGCAGGACAGCAGTGTCCCTCAGATGCAGAGAGCCCCAGACGCCAACCTGTGGAGGGGCCTGAGGTCAGCTGAGGGACAGGAAGACACCAACTGGCCCTCAAGCAGCTCCTGCCAGCCACCCCAGGGCCCAGGCACACAGGGTCCCAGCTGGCCCCTAGGTTGTGGGTTTCCAAGCTGAGGTCTCTGGACTGAGACTGAGAAGCAGCCATAGCACGGGGCACGCGCAGCCTCAGCGGCTGGCCCTGCTGCATTGGGCCGCGTCCTAGCCAGGCTGAGCAGCGTGTGCGTGCTGCGAGGTGCCAGAGGTGCGGGACCCGGGCCTCTGGCAGCGTCTCAGGAGCATCGCTGGTCCTGGGGCCACAGGGCTCTCGGGCCTGCAGGCCCGCGAGACCTCTCAGGCTGCCCAGGGGTGAGCCCGGCTGTGGACAAGCCCACTTTCTGAGGGTGGAGAGGGCCCGGGAAGGATAGGTTTGCTTGGGGTCACGTGGCGCGGGGACGTGAGCGGGAGCGAGGCCCTGTCCACGGAAGCCAGCCTGCACTCAGAACTGCGAGCAGGGGCCGAGCCCTGCCGGTCAACAGCCTCCTACGCCCTCCACACGGAGGCTCTGCCTGCTCCCTGGGGGCCCGGCCACCTCCCTTTAACATCCTGCTGCCCTGGGGGTCGTCCCACTGTCCCTCTGCCCAGTGTGGCAGCAGCTGGGGAGAACGGACTGGACTCTCTGCCTCCGCAGGAAGGTGGCGCCCCTGTGGAAGGCACTGGCCACCAAGAGGCAGCTGGCCCGCAAGGTCATCACCCTGCTCTACACGAAGCTGCAGCTGCGGCCGGCCCAGCTGCCCGTCGGGCAGTCGTCACAAGCGGAGCTTGTGTCCCTGCTGGTGCGCAGCCCCCACCCACCCATGTCTTCACCCTGTCCTGCTGCGGCCGCCTCACCATCCAAGGGCCCTGTGTGGTGCTGGGGTCACCTGGCCAGGGGTCTCACCATGAGGAGCCCAGGGCTCTTGATGCCAAGTCCCAGGGTGGGCAGGAGCCACCAGGACTTTCCTGGCCCAGCCAGGCATAGCTGTGGGGCCTGGGGACAGGGTGGCCCTGTGGCTGCTGCTCCCCACTCCTCTGCTCACTGGTGCCAGGCCCCATGTGGGGACCGTGGGTGGTGCCCTGCCAGGCCCCTGCTCTGTTGCTCTCTGCAGGCCCTGGGCACTATTTACGAGCTCCTCTATGTCCAAGAATACAAGGCCACAGTGCGCTGGGCGTTCGCGGGGGTCCTCCTTGGTCTGCTCACGCAGTTGCGCTACCTGTTCGAGCTGGGTGTGGTGGACGGCCTCACCAGCTACCAGGAGGACAGCCTGGAGGAGAAGCCCCTCGGCCCCTGCAGGTGAGATGCAGGACCAGCCTCGACGCCCGGCTCCTTGGGACCCCAGTGGGTACCAGGTCCTGGGCCATAGGCTGGGGGCCCAGAAAGGAAGGAGTCTGGCTTCCTCTGGGGGCCTGCCTTCGGGGGTGAGGAGTGGGGGCAGAGCAGCCTACAGCTGCAGGAGTGAGGGTGCCAAGAGAGGGGAGCTCAGAGACCACTCACAAGGCCCAGGTGGGAGGGGAAGCGGGGGCCGCCTCCTGCTCTGGGTGAGAGCTGAGCCCCTCGCTCTGCCTCCCTTCTGCTAAATGCCCCATGCCCCCAGGATGTGCCTGGAGGCCTTGAAGGGTCTCTTCTGGACCACCAACTACTGGGAGGTGTTTGCCTACCTCAAGCTGCTGAGGGGCTGGGAGCTCTTTGAGCACCTTGAAACCTACACAGAGGGGGTGACCCTCTTGGCCAGGTAAATGGGTCAAGTCTGGGAGGGGCCTGGCCCCATGCTGCAGCCCTGATGGGGGCCCCCCTGCATCCCACATTGGGACTCTCCACTCCAGACTTAGTTGCCCGGGCCATTTCCCTGAGTGAGCTAGGTCAGTGAGCAGAGGAGGATCCCCCTGGCCAAGGATGGGGCCCTGAGGGCCCCCATGTCAGCCTTGGCCACCCCACAGGGCCATGGCCCACTATGACTGCGAGGTCAAGGCCGTCTTGGGGCAGGCCATCATCTCCCTGAAGAGCACTGAGGAGCGAGACAACATCGTGGCCATCCTCATCATCGCAGAGGTCAGCCCCCCTGCTCCTCCCCGTGCCCTCCGACCCCCAGGAAGCAGGTCAGGGGCCTGGACTTCCACTCCTACCCTCCAACACACAGGCCTCCTGGCTCGCACCGTCCACGTCAGACCCCTTGCTGTCTGAATGGTCTTCCTGTGTCTCACCCGCTTTCTTGCCCTGCACTCTGGGCCAAGGTCCCCGGCAGCCGTAGCTGGCTGGTGGGCTGACTGTGCCCACCCCACTCAGTTTCTCAACAGCCAAGAGCTCACTCAGTACCTGTCTCGGAAAACCATGGACAACTTCCTGAACCTGGGCCTGAACAACCCCAACCAGCTGGTGAGGGCCATGAGCCTGGTCAGCCTCAGCAGCACCCTGCTGCACCCTAAGAAGGTGAGGGGGGACCTGCCCACTCCCGTCCCGGCAGGGTTTCCAGGAGGAGGGTCATTTGAAAAAAGCCTCTGTGACAGGTGGTGGGATTGGAAGGGGCGGGTGGGGAAGCCAGGCCCGAGGCAGGAGGGGGTCGAAGTGTCTGGGGGACCTGCTGCCCTGCACAGGGCTGGGGATCCCGGGACGTCGGAGCTGGAGGGAGCTCCAAGCTCAGTGACTCTGGCCTCCTCCCCAGGTAGGAATCCCGTACCTGCCACAGTTCACGCTCCGCCCAGAACAGGAGGACTCAGACCCCGCTGGATGGGACGTCTTTCCTCCTCCGGCCCGGGCCTCCAGCAATGAAGTGGCTGAGGGCTGGGACGGAGGCCCCTGTTGGGCAGGAAGGGGAGGCAGGGCAGGCCCAGCAGCCACTGCATCTGCCCGCAGGTAGTCCTGCTCCGGAAGCGGCTGGCCGGGCTGCTGGACAGCTTCCTGATGCCCCAGTGCCCGGACCTTGTGGGCCTGATGGAGATCATGCACGACATCCTGCACCACCTGGGCACGCAGGGCATCGGAATTATCAGCCTCAGGCTCGTGCGGCTCCTGAGGCCGCTCTTCGAGGATGTGAGAGACCCTGCAAGCCTGCACAGCCCTTCGCCCCAGCCCACCAATCAGGGCAGCCAAAGCTGCTGCCCTGCCCCCTGTCCTCCCCCCCCACCCCCCGTCGTGGATGGCAGAGGTTGTGGGGGGCTGTGGGCTCTTTCCCAAACTACGTGCACGCCTCACCTGGGCAGCCACGTGTGAAATGGGAGGGTGGTGGCAAGCCGGGGCTGTGCAAATGACGTCAGGGTTCTGGGAGGACAGGCTGAAACCAAGGCAGGCGGGCAGGTGGGCTTCGAGATGGACCCCAGGGACTGCCAGGTCACTGAGGGCAGTGGGGAGCCCGCAGGGTTGGTGAGCCACAGTTGGGGTGTGGCGGGAGGGAGGGTGATGCTGGTTCCTGGAGGTGAGGAAGAGGGCGATGGGGCAGGGCGGGGCAGATAGAACCGCCCTTCATGAAGGGGTCCTGGAGACCTCAGGTGCTGCAGGCCCGAGGCTGTGAAGGTAGGGCAGTGGCAGGGGGGGAGCAGGGCTGGGCAGCCCAGCACACGGGCACTGCTGTTGGCCCCTTTTTACAAAAGGCAAAACAGTCACTCTGTAGGAGCCTTGCCCAGGCCCAGAGCCAGAGAGGGATGGACCTGGCAGCAGGGTCTGAGCCCGCCTGTGAGTGGAAGTGTGGCTGCTGTTGGCCCGAGGCGCCCAGAGAAACCGTGGAGGAGAGAGGGAGAAGGGGCCTGCTGGGAGAAGGCTGCAGCATGGGAGGGAGCGGCGAGGGGAGCAGGGGCGAGCAGGAGAGAAGCAGCCCTGGCTGGTGCAGCAGGCTGTGGGGGCAGTGAGGAAGAGGGGTGAAGTCTGCTGGCCCCTGGCCGAGCAGGGGTGGATGTGAGGGCCATGATGGAAAGAGGGGCGGAGGGGTGGCCGCTGGCAGGGCCTGTGGCTAGTGCGGGTGCAGCTGTGCGGGGCTGAGGGCTTCAGCTTGCCTCCCGGCTGAGGGGAGGCCTGCCCACCTCTGGCAGCAGCAGGAGGACGTGCGCGAGGCAGCCATCTTCCTTTACGGGGACGTCATCTACAGCGGTGGCAGGAAATACCAGCAGGCGCTCAAGAGCCACGCCTTCCAGTCCCTGGTGCCGCTGCTCTTCCACCTGGCCGACCCCTGCCCCAAAGTGGTCCTGGTGAGCGGCCCCGCTGGGCGTCTGGCAGGACAGCATCCCCCGGACAGGCCAGGGGTGGCCTGGGGAGGGGGTGGAGGAGGACCCGCCTGTTTGTGGGTCATTCAGGCAGCTCAGGAGGACTCAGCCTCGGTAAGTGGAGACCAGGGCGAGGCTGCCACCCCAGGGGGGGCACGTGACCAGACAGGGGACAGGCAGGGGTGGGCCTGGCCTTGCAGCACACAGGTGGAGAGCAGGAGATGACCCATCTAGGGTCGAGGTTTTCTTAGCTCTACCTGCTTCCAGGTCCTCCCCTACCATCCAGAACCCTGTGAGCCTCTCCCCACCCACATAAAATCAGCCTCGGGAGCCTGGCGTCTGGGGTGGCGGTGCACCCCGTGCCCTGGTCCACGCACCTGCCCCAGAGAGGGGCCCCAGTTTAATTCCCACAGAGGTTTATGGGAGGCACTGTTGCTGCCAGCCACTTCCCAGGCCCTGGCCTCCCAGGCCTTGTGTTTGTGAGGGGCCTCTGATCTGCCTCAGCACCCCACCCCTGAAGCCTTCAGTCAGCGGAGGGCAGCGGCGACAGGGAGGGTGGTGATCTGTCTCTCTTGGCACCACAGAAGACCAAGTTCACCTTCCTGCGCTGTGCCATCTTGCTCAATTGGGAGTTTCGGAAGCAGCTGTTCAGCAAGTTGGCATGGGGACATGGCCTGGGAGCTGAGAGCGACATTTTCATGTGCATGGTAAGAGGCTAGCGCCCTCCCAGAGGAGGGCGGGGTGCGGGGTGGTGGGCACGGGCTGGGTGCAATCAGGGTCCTCTGGGAATCAGCTCATCCCAGGCCCACAGGGGGGCACCCAGATGGTGGGGTGATGCAGGCCCCTCAGTGAGCCTGGGCCCTGTGGGTGCTGACTGAGTGCTGCTCTGCCCCCCTGGGAGCAGCGTGGTCCCTCAGCAATAGGCTCAGGACCTCCCAGGTAGGCCACGTGGGAGACCACCTCCACCGCACATCTGGACCGGGGAGCCCTGCTTGGCAGCTGGGCTTGTCCTCGGAGTCTGGGTGCCCACTGGTGTCCCAGTGCAGCATGGAGGTTCCTTCAGTTCCAGGAACCCAGGGGGCCGACCCTGGACCCCGCAGATGTCCTTGGGCCCACATCCCTGCTGAGGAGATGTGTGTAAAAGTTGAGTGGACGGGGTGGGGAGAAGCGCTGCAGCTCTGTTTTCTGGCAGCCAGTTGATGTGGGCCCTGAGAGGGGGAAAGCGAACTGACTGCTGTCCCACCCGCAGGGCTCCCCAGCTGCTGGGGACTTGGCCAGCATACCAGGCCCACACAGATCTCAGCGGGTCGGGGTCTGAGGTCTTGGGGACCCCTCAGAGGCTGGGGAGCCGCACATGATCCTTAAGAGGTGGGGAGGGCATTCTCAAAGGTGCAGGGGGGCCGGTGGCCCAGGTAGAGAGAGTCTGGCTTTTTAGGAACTATGAGAATGGATCTCCACGTGGGTCCTGCCTTCCTGGGGTTCAGGGTTCCGGCTCAGACCCTCCCTGGATGCCCGTGGGTCCCTAGTCATTAGCACAGAACTGTGTGAATTAGGAGTCCCTGTGCTCTGGGTGTGGATCCTTGGCCAGCGTTTTGTATTGTAGTTACTTTTGCCCTGTTTGTGACTTGCCCTTTTCCTTTGCCAGCGGTGTCTTTGGCTGTGCAGAAGTTTTAAATTTTAATGTAGCCAAATACATTACTTTTCCATGGTTTATGCTTTGGGGTCTTTTGAAGAGACACCTCCCTAGAAGCCAGGCCTGCAGAGCTGGGATGGGGGTTGGGGGGTTGGGCCTTTAGAGCTCCCTGCCTGTGGAGATGGAACGTTGTGACGGTGCCCTGGTGGCATCACCGTGTGGATGACGGTGCTTCATTGGGCACGGACCGTGCCCATGCCCATGACAGTGACCCTGTGGATCAGCCTCCAGCAGGAGACAGATCCACACGGCGTCCCGAGCCAGGGAGGTTGCTGTGAGGAGGTCCCTGCTGTGGTGTGGGAGTGGCCCGGGCAGGCCGACGGGAGGTTGAGAGAGCTCTGGAGCACACGGGAGCGGCAGGGAGGACACATGTGCATGCCGCCACAGCACGTGAGATGTGACACACGGTCCGGGATGTAGAGGAGCCCCCACCCAAGGGCTGCAATAGTGCCCAGCGGGAGCAGGGCTGCGCCTCGCTCAGCAGCAGAGAAGTTGTGCGGAGCAGAAACTACTGGAAATAAGCCCCTCCTGAGGGCTGGCTGAAGGTGAAGCTGAGACTCAGAGCTGGCTGCGGACTACTGCGGTTGCCGCGGTGGGAGAAGCTCCCAGTCTCACACGAGAGCCCGTTGGAAAGTGGGCCAGAGAGAGCAGCGAGCTGCATTGTTCCCTCTCTGGCACCGCCCCCACAGGCAGCACAGTGAGGAGGGTTGCCCCACCCTGGTGAATACCTAACCCCTGCCCCCTTACAACTTATCAGGTGGGCCCAGACAAAGAAATAGGGCCCAAATGAAAGAACAGAGCAAAACCTCAGAAAGAGAGCTAAGGGATGAGGAGATTGCCAACCAATCTGATGGAGAATTTAAAGCCCTGGTAATCAAAATGCTCACAGAACTGATTGAGCTGGGTCGAAAAATGAAAAAACAAATGAAAGATACCCAAAGTGAAATAAAGCAAAATATTCAGGGAACCTGCAAGTGACAGGAAGGAATCCAGGACTCAAAGCAATGATTTGGAACAACAGGAAGAAATAAACATCCAACAGGAACAGAATGAAGAAACAAGAATTCAAAAAAATGGAGAGAGACTTTTGAACCTCTGGGACAACCTGAAACGTTCCAATATCCGAATTATAGGGGTGCCAGATGGAGAAGAACAACAGCAAGAAATTGAAAACTTACTTGAACAAATAATGAAGGGAAACTTCCCCAGTCTGGCGAAGGAAATAGACTTCTGGAAGCCCAGAGAGTCCCAAAGAAGTTGGACCCAAAGAGGAACACACCAAGGCACATCATCATTATATTACCCGAGATTAAAGATAAGGGGAGAATCTTAGAAGCAGCAAGAGAAAAGGAGACAGTTACCTACAAAGGAGTGCCCCGCCAAGGACTTCCGGCCAAGACGGAGGCGTAGGTAGACATGCTATGCCTCCTCGAACAACCAGAAGTCGGAAAACAACAATTTAAAAACAAAAAAACAACCAGAACTGACAGAAAATCAAACTTTATGGAAGTCTGACAACCAAAGAGTTAAAGACACGTTCATCCAGACCGGTAAGCAGGGGCGCCAGGCACGCGGTGAGACCTCGGTTTGTGAAGCTGGACGTGCAATGCTGCAGCAGGCTGGGGAGACCGCGGCTGGCAGAGCGGGACCCAGCGGGTCCCAGGCCAGTGGAGCAGACGGTCCTGCATTCACGTGCAGATAAACCGGGAGGAAGAGCTGGGGAATGGAGCAGACTTCGAAGCCCAGGGGCCCAGCAGGGAAATAAAGCCTCAGACCACGGATTGAAAACACCTGTGGGGGTTGAGGCGGCAGCGGGAGGAACTCCCGGCCTCACAGGAGAGTTCATTGGAGAGACCCACAGGGACTTGGAACTACACAAGCCCGCCCACCCAGGAAAACAGCACAGAAGGGCCCAATTTGCTTGTGGGTAGTGGGGGAAGTGACTGAAAGCTGGCAGAGAGCGAGAAAGCGCCATTGTTCCCTCTCAGGCCCCACCCCCACAGGCAGCATCACAAAATGGGTTACCCCGCCCGGTGAACACCTTAAGGGTTACTCCGCCCCTTAAAGTAACAGGCGCCGCATGGGGGAGGGGGACGGCCCAAATGAAAGAGGAGATCAAAACTCCAGAAAAAATACAACTAAGCGACAAAGAGAGAGCCACCTTATCAGATGCACAGTTCAAAATACTGGTAATCAGGATGTTCACAGGATTGGTTGAATTTGGTCGCAAATTAGATGAAAAAATGAAGAACACACTAAGAGAAATAAGGGAAAATGTACAGGGAACCAATAGTGAGGGGAAGGAAACTGGGACTCAAATCAATGGAGTGGACCAGAAGGAAGAAAAAAACATTCAACCAGAAAAGAATGAAGAAACAAGAATTCAAAAAACTGAGGAGAGGCTTAGGAACCTCCAGTCCATCTTTAAACATTCTAACATCTCAATTATAGGTATGCCAGAAGGAGAAGAGGAACAGCAAGAAATTGAAAACTTATTTGAAAAAGTAATGAATGAGAACTTCTCCAATCTGGCAAAGGAAATAGACTTCCAGGAAGTCCAGGAAGCTCAGAGAGTACCCAAGAAGTTGGACCCAAAGAAGAACACACCAAGGCACATCATAATTACATTACCCAAGACTAAAAATAAGGAGAGAATCTTAGAAGCAACAAGAGAAAAGGAGACAGTTACCTACAAAAGAATTCCCGTAAGACTGTCAGCTGATTTCTCAAAAGAGACCTTTCAGGCAAGAAGGGGCTGGAGAGAAGTATTCCAAGTCATGAAAGGCAAGGACCTACATCCAAGAATATTCTATCCAGCAAAGCTATCATTTAGAATGGAAGGGCAGATAAAGTGCTTCCCAGATAAGGTCAAGTTCAAGGAGTTCATCATCACCCAGGCTTTATTATATGAAATGTTAAAGGGATTTATGTAAGGAATGGAGGGATATCAACAGGGGAGTGGGAGGGGGAGAGAGGAGGAGAAAGTACAGAGAATAAGCGTAAATGGTAGGTAGAAAACAGACAGGGGGAGGTTAAGAATAGTATAGGAAACGTAGAAGCCAAAGAACTTATGGGTATGACCCACGGACAAAAACTAAAGGGCAGGGAATAGAGGGGTGCTGGGCAGAGGGGATAAGGAGGGGAAATGGGACAACTGTAATAGCATAATCAATGAAATATATTAAAAAAAAAAAAAGGAGTGCCCATAAGACTGTCAGCTGATTTCCCAAAAGGAACCTTGCAGGCAAGAAGGGGCTGGAAAGAAGTGTTTGAAGTCATGAAAGGCAAGGACCTACATTCAAGATGACTCTATCCAGCAAAGCTATCATTTAGAAGGGAAGGGCAGATAAGTGCTTCCCAGATAAGGCCAAGTTAAAGGAGTTCATCATCACCAAGTCTTTATTACATGAAATATTAAAGGGACTTATTTAAGAAAAAGAAGATGATAAAAAATATGAACAGTAAAATGACAACAAACTCACAAATATCAACAAATGCACTGAAAAAAATAAAAGAAAGAAAAACAATGAAAACAAAAACGAAGTAAACAACTAGAACAGGAACAGAATCAGAGAAATGGAGATCACATGGAGGGTTTTCAGTGGGGAGGGGGAAGGGAGGAATGGGGGAAAAGGTACAGGGAAGAAGAAGCATAATTGGTAGGCATTAAATAGACGGGAGAGGTCAAAAATGGTACAGGCAACAGAACTCAAAGAACTTATATGTATAGCCCATGGACATGAACTGGGGGAAGGGGAAGCTGGAGCGTTGGGGGTTGCAGGGTGGAGGGAGGGTAAAGGGGGAAAAATTAAGAAAACTGTAATAGCACACTTTAAAAAATCATATACTTACCAAGGTGATCACTTTGTAAGTTATATAAAAGTCTAATCACTATATTGTATACTTGAAACTAATATAACATTGTATGTCAACGATAATTAATTTTTTAAATGTTTAAATAAAGAGGTTGTATGGAAAAAAAAAAACCCTGACAAGGTTCAACAGACTCGGACAGAGGAAAGCTTGCCCCAGCAGCAGAAACGAGGCAGCTGCCAGCCCCTCCGTGCCCCCGCCCTCCGCCCCGCTCCTTAGTGCAGCTGCGTGCTGGCCGGGAGGCTGGCCCTGTCCGGGACTGGCTCTTCCCTCTCGGAAATGACAGCTGCATCCCGGCCCCCCAACCTGCGCTCAGAGCTCACCACCAGGAGAAACAGCAAGGCTGGCCGTAGGCTCCATCCCAGAGCAGAAGGCGGCAAGCCTCCCCCTGCACTCCGGCGGCTCGGACAGAGTAGCCCTGGCCCTGGTGCTGAAGCTGTGGGTGGAAGGGGGGCCAGGCATGGGGGCGGGGTGGGGGAGGCTGGAGGACATCTGGGATAGTGTGAGTGCGTGCGTTGAGGCTGACGACATAGAAAGTCCTGGATCCCTTGACCCTGGCTGCCACCTGAGACGGGGTAGAAGAAAGGACACCGTCCTGCAGAGCCCTCCCTCCTCAATCCTGCCGGGGCTCAGCTGCCGGGCCCTGGGCCCAGACCCGGGCCACGGCTTTCCTCCTTTCAGGCCTGAGTTCTGCTGGGCTGAGCAGGGGCCTCGGACAGAGCTAGGCCACAGAGGCCAGAGCCACGGGGGCTGTAGGCTGCCCACCGACCGCCGTCCCCCTCCCCAGGTGGAGAGCAACTTTGGCAAATGCCACCAGTTTCTCATGCAGGCGTGCGTTTACCTGAGCAGCCCCTACAGGAACCTGAGGCTGACGGCCATGAAGTTCATCGGTAGGTGCAGGCTCATGGCTTTGCCCCCGCACGGTGCCCGCCAGGTCCCACTCACTCCCCAGTGGGCCGCCCGCAGGGTGGACGCATGGTTCCACCGGCCGGTCTCTGGCCTCCTGTCCATGCCGACCTCGCGTGCCGCACCAC